>CAJQZJ010034210.1:438850-519492 GCA_907164525.1 Lophiomys imhausi | reverse complement strand
AAAAAAAAAAAGCAGGTAACAACGTTAAAACACTGTAAATAAAATAAAGGATACAGCCGTTCAACCTGGTTTTATGAACCTCCAAGTGTCGAATAAACGTAGAGCTCAGGTAAAATACAGGAGAAATGTGGTGTTAACCCATGCCTTTAACTTCAGCAGAGACGGGAGGAGCACCATAGAGTTAGTGGACTTATAAATTCTAGAGTTACACGGAAAAGGGTGGAGAGGGTACACACCCTTAATCCCATCATTCAAGAAGAGTACACCCTTAACCCCAACACACGAGAGACAGAAACAGGCAGATCTCAGAGCTCAAGGTCAGCCTGATACAAAACAAACTCTAAATAAAGAAAAACTTCGATCCAGGAGTGGTGGAACACATCTTTAATCCCCTCAGATGGGAACCACAGGTCTCGGATCCCAATAATTAGAATGCAGAGACACACACATAGGATTTGGAAGGACCTAAGTTTAAAAGCTACTTAAAAAAGGCCCACACAACACAAACAAATTGTCCTTCGAGACCTCAAAATATATACACTAAAGCTGGTTTAGCTCCAAAATAACAAAATAATTTCTTCTTTAAACCAGACTGAAAGATAACACTTTATATATTGTCAAAAACCAAATTTGCTTCAGGAGAAATATTACCTACCCCCCCCAAAAAAAAAGAGGGCGATTGTCCCTGAGTGAGGATTAGGGCAGGGCTCTGTTCTTATCTTTCCAGGAGAATCAAAGCATCCATTCAAGGAACCCAGGGACAACTGGACAACGGAAACCTCAGCAGAAGTCAGAATCAGACACCAAAAGAAGACGAGTGACCCAGACGATTCAGCCTGACAGACTCCCTCAATAGCTGTCTCCATCAAAAGCCTACAACCACAACAACTCAATATCGCTAAGACTGTTCAGCTCTACACAATGCCCCAGCCAGAACCTCAGTAAAGCCTGGAAGTTCAGCTTCTGCCTACAAACTCCTTAGGACATCTAAACAGCTGAGAACAGAAGGACTGAACATAAAAGGATTGTATTAACATTTTTAACCATTTTTCCATTTTGGTTTGGGCCCCAAACAGGTTTACTACGACCCAAATCAGCAGGAAGTCATTTTAAGAGAGCGACGTCCCATACCCAGAGGGTGGGGAGGGTGTTTCTCCGCCCCCCCCTTTTTTTGGTTATTTGAAGGACAACTGAAAGCTCTGTTATTTAGGGGAAGAGATTACAAGTTGTTAAATGGTCCTGTTTAATGGGTTTTGGAGGTTAGACCCAGGGTATTCCTTCTTTCCCTTTTCTGTATCCTTCTTTATCTCCTATGTAGGAATGCACGGACTTGAGAAAAATTGAGACATAGACAGCACAGGAAGGATCAAGAAGAAAGGTCACATTATTGAATATGCCCTTATACCCTTGTATATTGATACAAAATTAATAGTATATTTGGCTAAAGTGGTATTGACCATTGTTTATTGTGCAAAAATAAGATTGTATTGGTCTACGTCGGTATTGATATTTGTATATTGATACAAAATTAAGATTATAGTTGGCCACAATGGTATTGACCCTTGTATATGGACGCAATATTAAGATTGTATTGGGCCGAATAGGCATTGATCTTTGTATATTGATACAAAATTAAGAGTATATTTAGCCACATTTGAATAGATCTTTGTATATTGATACAAAATTAAAGGTAACGCTTCCTAATGGTATCGTACCTAGAGATACTTAAAAATGAAATGTGAAGCTCTGGCCTCTTGATACCAACAATCTTAAACTGTTTAGGATAGTTAAGAAAAACAAACTCCTAGTCATGCATGCATGTCACCTTGTTAGCTACTAAGACAGTCTATCACAGACATTCTCTAAGCTACTCAGTAATCAAGTTGTTAAGAGACAAGCAACATTTGCTTATCTAAATACAAGAGATAGATAGGTCATCTTCAAAAACCCTAAGAGATCTGCAGAATATGGCATTCAAAGATGTGGTCTTAAATTAAGATTTTTTTTTTTGATATCGTGACATATCAGCTCCTGACAGCACCCCCTATTCTACTCCAAGTAGAAGAAAAGCATCGAAGAATCTCCAGTGTGAGATGGTTGAATTAGTGGCAAGCCTATCTCTTGGCATGTAAAAACTCCTTGCTTCAACTGCAGACAGACTGCTGTCAAAAAGGACAAAACTTGGTAGCAGGGAAGTCAACAGCCTAGCTCTGCCAAGACAGGGTAGGTTAGTCCTTCACAATCCCTGCTCTACAATAAATGTCTGTCAGAGAAACAGGACCAAAAGGCTGAAGACTGATGCTGGAATGTATGGAGAGAAAATGGGAACTGTCCAGGTAGTCACTGGTTTGTCATTTCTTAGTATTGGAAGCTGCAGGCCCTGCACTTCCTATATAATCATATATATTTATCCTTCTCAGCTCTCTGAGGTGGTTGAAGAATAGACAGCTTGAGTCTCATAGCTAAATTTTGAGTTGTTTAGGAATCAAGAGGGCGTTCTAGATCTAAGAAGATGGTTATAATAGTGATGCAAGTTAGTATGAAAACTAAGTCAGTTATAGAACTTTAAACTCATGGAGATGGTTAGAAGGTAGAAGGTTAAAGTCAGGGGCCAAATATGTATGAACTGGACATTGGGAAGGTATACTGGGCCATTTAACTCTCATAAATGTGGCATATTTAATTCTGCTGTTTTGTATAGAATTTACTGTTATAAGAGAAAGAACCATTTGTTAGAATGAAAAGAGAAGCTGTTGGGGGGGGGAAGAGGGTGGAAGGGTGGGACAGGAAGGGGGAATAGGGAAGGGTTTGTGACTGAGAAGTAACTTGAAGAAAAAAAAATAAAGTACTTATAAAAAAAAAAGCCCCCCCCCCAAAAAAAAGTGAAATGCCACACCTCCCCTTAGTCCCGGTAGCAGGCACACAACCTTTCTGTATCTACGAGCTTGGTTATTCTAGGCATATCTCATTGACCTGCCTTTGATAGCTGCTTTACTTCATTCAGTGTGATATCTTCAAGTCCACCCGTGCTGTTGTGTGTGTGTCTGGACTTCCTTGCTGAAGGTTGGCTTCCATTTTATGTATGTATTGTACTATCTTTTGATGGACGTACAGAGTGTTTCCACAAATTGGGTAGTTGTGAACAAATATGTCTGAACCGGCTTTCAAGACTTTTGGGCATCTACCCAGACCTAGAACTGTTGGATCATGCAGGCCTATTTTTAAATTTTCAGGAACTGGACTACATTTTGAAGTTAAGATCTGGAGCCCTGAGGAACTATCTCTGTTGACATGACAGCTGGAGTCATGAGCTGGCCATGCCAGGCAGATCGTATCTGTCTGTTGCAGAAACAGAAAGACATTAACATGTTGCCTATAAAACAATCAGCACGGTTCCAGGGAAGAAAACACCGTGTTAAAAATGCAGCTCACATCTGAAAATGTTTCAACACAGGAAATAGAAGCAACCTTGTCCTCAGAAAGACAAAAGAAACCACTGCTTCTATAGAGAAGGGCTCGGGAATGCTGAGATGAAGGCGGATTGAGGACAGTAAGATGGATGAGGGGAAGCAAAGAAAGATGAGCGTAAGGAAGAAAAGGAAAACAGAACTGCAATAACAAAAGAAGATACTGGAGAGAAACAATGAGGAGTAGTTTGGGAGCTATATGGATAGTCAGAGCCCCTTGCCTAGCTGGTCTCACACTAAGAGCAGTGGGTGGAGCTGGGGTGTTCGTTTATGAATTTTTGCACACAGCTAAGAGCCCATTGCATGTATAGTTAGTAATAATAAGAGAGTTTCTGCTCAATTAGAACAGAGTAACAGATGCTGGCTTATACATGGCCAAGCTTGTGGGCATATGATAGTGTGTCACATACAGAATATCACATGGTACAATGCGACTACCAGTAATGGCACCACCTGAGGTTTTTTGTTTTGTTTTATTTTTAATTTTGAAAGAATCTCAAACTTAAAGAAAAGGTATAACTTATTTTTCTAAACTACTTGAAAATTAGTTATGAATATCATAGCCTTCAAACTCTGTCTCTGTCTGTGTGTGTGTGTGTGTGTGTGTGTGTGTGTGTGTGTGTGTGTGTGTGCGCTTGGGATTGCACCCAGAGCCTTGTCATGGAGGGCAGGTGCTATTCCATTGGGAACACTCCTTTTCTCCAAACAGCATTTCTCTACACAGTAGTAATGTCCTGCAATAGGATCATAAACAGGAGTTAACAATTATGTATTGCTACAACCTAATCATTAGACACTATTCAAGGTTCATCAACCATTCCCCAGTGATTCTTTTTTTTTTCCCAGAGCAAAAGACTCCAGATCAAAGCTTGTTTCCTTGACTTTCAGAAATGGCCCACTGGTAAGTTGGAGGCCAGTTGCTCTGAATGCCTCTCCTCCTGGGTTTTGCTTGGTGTGTGCTCATGACTGCTTTCAGGCGATGCATCTTTAGAGCATGCACTGCAGTAAGGAAGCTTGGGCTCACGCCACCCTCTCAGGCAGTGCAGGATATTAATCATGTGGGCTGCCGATGCTGTTGTTACCTTTGATCTCTTCGTTTGCGCAGCACAGGAGACTTCTGAACCATGAAGCTGCTCGTTTTCCCTTTGTAAGCAATACACATTTGGGGGTCCAGGAAGTTACCCTGAGATGATGCAAATATCTCATTGCCCATCAAGCACAGATTTTGAGACCTCACCTGCTCACACCAGCATGAGTTGATGAGTTCCTATTTCATTTGGTACTATCATTGTTTTTGATACTCAAATCACTCCAGATTTGGTGAGCCCTTTAAGCTGGCTCCCGTGTCCTCTGGGCATAGCTTTCTCTTTCTTTATGTATCACCTAAATTTACAGGACAACATATCCCAGGCTCAACATATGCTTTTTACTGTTTCAGCTGAGAATCAATTGAACAAGAAGGATTTTCTGTGGAGAATGGAACATAGATGCCAAGGACCAGGCTAGGTGCAGGCCAGGTCTTCACTGACCCAAGTCAGAGAAAGGAAACACACGTGTGCATGTGAAGAGCATAGCTAGGCTCTTTGCTACACACCCTGAATCCACAGCAGCATCCCCTCTGAGCAGGGTTCATTTAACTGACTTCTTGCCAAACCAGCAATACACAATTGTGGCCATCTTCTGTTCAGCTCCAGGGTGAACACGGAGTGTTCTCATTTTCTGTTAGTTCTAACAACCAGCTTTGGGACACTGTGGTACCCCCTAAGAGCCCTCTCCCAGACTCCCTATACAAACCCCTGACTGCTCCACCTTACGACATGATTTGTAGACTGAACTACAGAGACATTAAGAATAGCTCAGAATGGTGGTGATGCCTATAATACAAGCACTTGGGAAGCTAAGGTAGGAGGAGTAGAATTTACAGGCCAGCCTGGGCTGCGTAGGGCATAGATCCATCCTCAAAACCAAACATAGAACCAACCAATCAACCAACTGAATAAATATCAGGTACCAGTTCTCCCCTCATAAAACAGGCAAACAAACCCAGAAAGAGTATCAATGCTATGGATGAATTTGAATACATCCAGCATTTCTCACTGTGTGTTTTCCCCTCTACCTCCACAGAGCCATTTCTCTCAGACTAGCTGGCACTCTCTCTATGGTAGAATACCAACTCTTTGTCATAAGTTGTGGAGGTAATTTCCTGACATCTTTGGTTTTTATATTTTTTATACAAAAGTTTTATTATATTGATATAGAGAATCTAAGTCCCTTGCAGCTCTTCCACTGTCTTCAAGCCCCATTGTCCTTCTCGGAGCCTCCTGAGTTTTTCTGTTACCCTCTGTGGTATCTCTCCATTTAAGATGATTTGATTTTGATATTTATTATTTGTTCACACAGGCATGTGTGTGTGCATGTGTATGTGCATGTGTATGTGCGTGCATGCGTGCGTGTGGTTTATGTGCTATACTGACAGTGCACATGTACAGGTCAGATGACAACTTGTGGGGATCAATTTCTCTTTCTACCACCGAGGTCCTGGGGACTGAATTGAGGTTGTCAGGGTTGGCAGCAAGCATCTTACCTCCTGAATTATTCCATTAGCCTCATCTGGAATGGTTTTATACACCCCAACTACCACCATTTGACAGTGACTGAAGATATCTTTTACTGTAGTGACTGAGTGTGGCTGTGTGCTTTGCAAGCAGAAGCCAGGCACGCTGCTGGATGTTTGCGCAGCACAACCCAGTCTGCAAGGCTCATGGTGCCCACGCGGCTCTAGACTCTGCACCTGCTTGTCTGCTACTCTTTCGACTTCATCAGAAACAAGACATTGGAGAAAAACAGGCTCAAAAAAAGAAACGTCTTTGAGGTAATGGCAGTCTTCTCTTTTAATCTGAGGTTGGATTTGCAAATATTGGCAACACGGCCTTCTACAGTAAATGCAGAGTCAGAGTCAAATGAAAATTACTGCCACTCTCATTTCCACAATGAACTCTCTTGGCTGAGTTCTCCATCAAGAAGAACTCAATCTCCATCAAGTCCTCCGATCCACTTGTGTCTGTCCTGTTGTTAAGAACTCAGATTCAGTTAGTCAAAGTACACGTGTGTATGTTAAATGCCAGTGACAAAGGAAGTCAATGAAGAATTGGTCAAGACTGTACCAGGTTAAATAAAATATTAAGACACACCCAAAAGACTCTCCACCAAACCACAAGGATGTTGGGTCAACTATGTTCATAGCAGCTTTATTCGTAATAGCCAGAAACTGGAAACAGCCCAGATGTCCTTTAACTGAAGAATGGATTAAAAAAAAAAAAAAAAGCCTGTGGTACATTTACATAATGGAATACTACTCAGCTATCAAAAACAAGGAAATCATGCAATTTGCAACCAAATGGATGGAACTAGAAAAGCTCATCCTGAGTGAACTAACCCAGACTCAGAAAGACATAGATGGTATGTACTCGTAAGTGGATATGAGCCACATCCACTTTTAAATAGTATCTTTTAAATCTGAGGTTGGATTTACAAATATTGGCAACACAGCCTTCTACAGTAAATGCAGAGTCAGAGTCAAATGAAAATTACTGCAGGAAAGTACAGAATAACTATCCTACAACCCACAGACCCATAGAGACAAGAACCTAGCATAACTATCCTACGAGAAATCCACCCAGCAATGGACTGAAACAGATGGTAAGATACACAGTCAAACATTAGGTGTAGCTCTGGGAGCCATGTATAAGAGAGAGAGGGGGAATAGAGAGATCTGGAGGGGACAAGAACACCAAAAGAATACCAACAGAATCAACTAACCTAGGCCACTAGAGGCTTACAGAGACTAACACCAACCAAGAAAAAATATATAGACCGGACTCAGGTCCCTAAACACATATAGATGACAGGCAGTGATCTCTGTGCAGAACCCTTAGCAAGAGGAGCTGGGGGGGGTCTGTCTGTGACATGGTCTCTATTGCCTGTTAGTGGAATATCTTACCCTAGCTGGGCCAACTTGTCAGGTCCCAGGGCAAGAGGAAGCTCTTAGCCCTCATGCGACTTGATGAACTGAGGTGGGTCGATATGTGGGGGCCCCCTCATCCGAGGAGGAGAGGGGGAAGAGGGTGGGGGAGTTGGGATCAGGTGGGGAAGAGGGAGAGGGTTGAAATGGGAATTTAACTTGAATACATTAAAAAACAAAACAAAAAAAGATACACATAAGTATACATAAATAAAATAAATATTTTAAGATAATAAAAGGCAGTACAGAAAACAAAAGCTTAGCTTCCTTGGAACTAAGATCTTAGAAAGAAATACGGTGAAGTAGCACAAGACAAATGTAGCAAGCTGTGCCAGATGTATTGAAAGAAAGAATATTTCAAAACAGTGGTCCCTAGCCACACAGCATGTATCTCAGTGCTTATAGGATTGTTATTGGCCTGCCAGAACAGTTTACCATCATTTTCACAAATACTCAATTCTTAAAACCAAGGGATTTTTGGGTGCAATCTACCCAAACAGAGCTGTATCTCATGACATCTTTGTCCTAGCTCCACCTGAACATAATCCTGCGCTTCTGACAGGTGTGACATTGACTCTGACCACTGTGGCACACACAGAATCCATACAGTAAGACAGACTCAGAGGCTGGCAGCAAACACGCGGCCCCCTTTCTTCAGCACAAGGGCTTTCAAAAATGACCAGAGGCAAAACAACATCCTTAGTTATAATGGTTTTCAACGAGGAGCTGTGAAGCCCGCTCAGGTGACCTTCGGTGGTCTCTGTCTCCTAGTGAAGCTATGGAGACTTATATAAAGAACCGGGGTCCTCTGGTGTTTAGGTTTCAAAAACTGACACATTCTGTGAGTTCCATCTCCTTTTCCACAAACACTAAACCTGGCTTTGGTGTTCACGCTGTTAAACCCTCCATTTCAAATGCTTTAGTTGCCTTCCTACTCATTATAAGAAAGGAGTCTGTCAGAAAGATAAAACGCCAATAATGAATCTCAGCCTTAATCACAACAGTGGCTAATATTTGAGAGTTGCATATGCACTAGATGGCATTCTAAAATACTTTGCAGGTTAACTCACATGATCTGATGTCAACCTGAGACAAGGAAACTCTTCTAATTGGCCTCATTTTATAGACAAGCAAACAAATCAGACAGGCAACTGGATTACAGAACCCACAGTCCTAAACGCGTGCCCTGATTCCCATCCTTTTAAAAACATTATGCTGTGGGTTATATTTCATGCTTAAAGAACTGTTTTGTTTTGTTTTTGGTTTAACTGTTTGTTTTTAGTGTGTGTGTGTGTGTGTGTGTGTGTGTGTGTGTGTGTGTGTGTGTTATTTAAAGACAGAGTCTCATGTACCCTGAGTTAACCTTACACTTGCTATATAGCCAAGGCTGGCCTTGAACTCCTAACTTCCTGTCTTCTGCTTCCCAAATGCTGAGATTCCCAAACTATGGGATTGCGAACATGAACTACCAGCTCCTGCCTCCGATTTGGGCTTTCTTTTGCTTTTGGAGGTTTTTTTTTTTTTTGGTTTTGCTTGATTGTCGTACTGGGAACTGAACCAGGTCCTCACCTCACAGGAAAGTGCTCTGCCGACTAGCTAAATCGTCACTTCAGAACTGGTATGTTTCACAGGGAAGAAAACAGAAGTTTCAGTCAACCTTCACACGGCTTGAAAGCGTCTCAGACTCCCACAGCCCCTCTTCATGAAGGCTAAATGCATGAGGACAGCACGCATGACACATCACCAGCACAGATCTCTGTAGGTTCATGGAAGTTAATGCCAATGCAATGGCAGAAACAAAAGCTAAAGTGAGCACCATATTTTTGTGAATAGAACAAGTAGCAACTCTCAATGCCAACAGCAGAAGCATGTGACTATCACAAGGAAGCTACCCATTAACCTGAGGAAAATACACAAGGGTCACCAACCTCAGGTGGAAACCTCTGCACCTTGGTCTGTCTCAGGCCAGGGTCAAGAGGTCACTTCCCCTGGCTGCCATCTGCAGATTCAGGAAACAGAGAGGAACTCTGAAACCTGTGCATGGGTACAGAATTCCAGTATGCTTTTGTATTTTGGTGCAAACTAGAACTTCAATGCTAAAATCCTTAGGCTTGGGAGTATACGTCAGCAGTAGGTCATGAGCTCAGCAAATGTGAGGCTCTGGGTTCAGCCTCAAGCCACCACCATATCTAAGTAAGCGTCCACCCAATCTTCCTGTGGTGCAGATGGCAAAGTCTGAATCCTGGCCCCCAAGTGTCCCACAAAGACCATCTCAAGGCAGCCCTCTGGGTAAGCAATTGAAGACTGAACAGCATCAGTTCATGGGCTTGGATAAATACATCCAGAAAAACACGTCAGATCAACAAAGCACCAACCCAGCACGCAAGCCTGCCATGCAGCTTTGAGGGAAGCAGAAGCAGGGCCTACCAGAAGATGCTTTAGGGGAACAGGAAACTCATTTATGCATCATTATATTATTGATCACCATCTACATGGTCTGACGTAATAAGTAATCATTCCATTGATGAAAAGCCACCCTGGTCTTACAATGCTATTGCTTTCCCAGCAATATAGGCAAATATTCCCAGATCAAGTTTTTGTTTGCATATTTTTTTAAATTTTTCAGCACATAAAAACCCATTGAAACAGAAAATGGAAAAATGAAATTGTCCTATTACTGTGATACCTAGAATGAGGTATCAGCATCTCCTTTGTAAGGGTTGTATTTTCTAGCTCCTGTGTATTCAAGGTTTGACTCCTGAGGGGTACCCTAAGTTATTAAACAATCAGGGATTCCTCTCCTTAGTCTTAAAGACCACTAGGAGTTAAAACATGGACTCCAGCACCAAGAACAACTGAGAACAGAGACTCTTGGTCTTTCAAAGGCAAGAACAAGTCTAATTACATGGCAGGAGAACTGAAGCCTAACACCATTATCAAGATCATCGCTATGGAGTGCACACACTAGTCCCTACCCTGATGGACTCCACCTCAATCACAGGTCAACGTGGGCTAAAAATATCGTTAAATCGGGTTGGTTCATGAGCATTAAGATGCATGCATCACAAACATCCTTTCACAAGTATCTGTGTACAAAGGTGTCCATTCTAGGCATATTTGTTACTGTGAAAGATGAGAGGACAATGCCTCTCTGTGGGGAACTAGTTACATGAATCCATGCATGGTGAAAGGGTCAGAATATGGGTTCAGGAGACATCCATCTTGGAACAAACATTCCTGATTGTTCCAATATCTCGAGCAGTGACACGTCCTTGAACCTTAGTTTTGTTATCTATATATAAAGGGTGCAATATAAAAACAGCACAATGCCTGACAGATAGGAGTTCAGTAAATTAGCAATAATTGTCAGAACGCATGACTCCTATGCTATGCATCCGAACATGTTTAAAAACCGAGAGCTCTGTATCTATTAGCATGCAGACACGACCTTGAACCTTTTTCAAGACAGATTTTCCCATAGCCTGGGCTGACACTGAAGTTATACAGCAGAATATGTCCATGAACTTCTGATCCTTCTGAGTGCTGTGACTATAACTGTGTAGCACCACGCCCAGGTTACATGCTGTTGGGGATCAAATTCAGGGCTATGCTGGGCATGCATTCGAGCAACTGAGTCTTGAATCATTCTGGAATAAAAACTTAAGTTGTAAATAGTGAGTATAAACACTCTCCATGCATGCATGGAAGATGAACAGGGGTATGTCTTATATTATTACAGTAGACCCCTGAAGAAAGGCAGAAGATAGGGAGGCAGAAGATGGGGAGGCAGAAGGCTCTCACATTTAACCCTTCCATGGTGCCCTCACAATAGGAAATGGCCGCACTAGCAATCTGAACTCTACATTTTCTCATCTAAATGCTAATTCTGAGAAAAACTGCCTATTTCCCTTTCTCCTAAGGACAGTAGGACAGAATCTAGTAAGAATGAGGCAGCTATGAAGCACACCACTTTACTTCTTTACGGACATATTTCCTCAGCTTCCCAATGAAGTCCCTCTCCATTGGGGCATAGGAAGGTCTTGCTCTGACTAGCTTCAGGACCCTTGGAGAATGAGAACAACTGGGAGGATAGAAAACAGGTCCCTAGCCCAGGGCCCTGGCGGAGGGCTTTGTGTGTCTCTGCATGACTACAATCATTTAAAATTAGCAAATGGACAACAGAATAGTATTGTAGCAAGCTCTAGCCAGTGAATCTGAGTCATGTCACTAGATTAAAAGTTCAAAGCTCTGAGAGGGAATTCTGAACATCTGGAAATGACCAGCAGAGCATCCTATGTCCTCCTCACTTTCCTCCACAGCTCCACCAGAAAAATGACATTTTTTTTTCTTGTCATTTTCCAAAGTCATCACTACTTTATGACTGTCAAGGAACAAAGCTATACTTTTTGTTCTTTTCTGCGCATCTTTCTTAAAGATGACTCTGAGAATGGATTGTTCAATTTCAGGGGCTGGACTCCTTTCAAAAATGAAGCCATGACCTTCAACTGCGATACAAGAAGAAAAGCAGAGAGCAGGGAAAAAAAAAAATCTCACTACAGAGGAAAGGCATGTCTCTCTACTTCCTAGCTCTGCGTGTTGTCCTGGGGAAGGGGGAAGGTATTTAACTTTGGACCCCCTCCTAGATTCCCCTAAGGAAAATCCAAGCGTAGCATTGTCAATGCCTAGCACACCTCTAGCACCTGCTGGCTAGTACTATTTCAGAGCCACTTCTGCGGAAGGCAGATATTGGCCTGCCAGTAAAAATAAAGGGAATGATGATATGTATGCTACTTTGAAGATGCTATCACTATCAGGTGGGAGGGGAGAAAATAAGGAAATACACATTTCAAACTTATACTGTCTTAGCCAGCTGAGCTAGGGATTAAGTTAAGGTTTCACATATCATTGGCCAATATTCTTGAGCCATATTACACAAAAGTCTGCTTTTTTTGCCATATTACATGAAAGACAGAATGGAGGAATTATTCTAGAATACAGGCAGAGTTACACAACATAATGTAAACAACTTTTCCAGAAAAAAATGAGAAAAATCAGTATAATCTCAATGGAAAGGAAGACTTTTGCAGACAACATCTAGAAAGGAGCTGTTGACAGATCTCCTCCGCGGGACAATAGAAAAGACACAGATGACCCTAAATGTGAATGTGTTCATTCAAAAGGCTCTGTCCCTTCCACTTAGAGGTGTGTTAAATATAGAGATGCATTATGTCTCTCTGAAAATGTCAGAGGCACCGGGGATGGCAAGGGCCCAGCTCTCCAAAACTAACTGACTGAATCACAGAGAGAATCATGTTAGGTCAAAGAGCCCAGGAAATGCTAACGCGAGTCCTCAATATTATGGCAGAAGTCACTTTCAAAGACTCAATGTATCCTGAGATTGGGGAGTGGCCCTTAAACTCAGAAATGTGCCATCCCGACAACGGGGGACAGCAGAATCTCTCTGTCATCTGAATGGATTTGTGATTAAAATGGATAGACATAGCAATATTACTGACAGGAAGCCATGGAATTTGCAATAACTTCAGGAGCTGTTTGCAAATGTCTTGGGGGCTCTACAGGGAGCCATCCTAAGAAAGGATGACTTACTTTGCCTCCCCCCCAAAAAGAAGCATAGTCCTTTCTCTTGCCCTGCCATGGTCTCCACAGAAGAGGCAAAAAGAACTCACAGACTCTGTCACTTACATCGTGTCTCGTAACCATCCAAGTTCCATCCATAAGAAACACACTTTGACCACAGAGCCCCAATACATACAACTAAAAAGAATTATAGTTTTTCTTCTTTTCTTGGGGAAATGACAGGTTTTGTTTTATTTTTTAGGTACATCTTCCACTCCCCCTAGCAATAAAGCCTAATCTCAGTCGGCATGAGGACTCAAACAGCCGACTCTACCTTGGATCTCTACCTTCATATTCTCAGTGGCCAATTCACTTCTGAAATCTAAGAAGAGTCCCCCAGAGAAGGGTCCTCAAAGCCCCACTGTTGTCAAGCCTGTTGTACAGGCTACAAGTTCATACCTGCCCACAAATGATTGTTTATTTACTATGTATCATTAATGACATGGTCTTTAAGCTCTTATCAAGCATCTCCACAACAATTTTCAAATCTTTTTTTGAGAATGGAAATTTTTCATTAAATAATGTTACATAAATCTGACAATGTGAAATCTCCAAACAGAAGTGATATGCTGTAAAAGAAGCAAGATAGGCTTGTGTGTGAGTTCTTAATCAGCCCGGTGCTGATAGGGGAATGGGCTGCTTGTAGGCACATGGGCTGCATCCTCAGACTATTACCTGAAAATCACTGATATGTTCTAAGTGTCTTCCTCCCAAACAAAACTAAATGAGGGATTGCTTATCATACATGGAACCAACTGCTACATAGTAAGACACGGAGACTAGAATTTCTTCTCAATGCTTCTAGCAATATCTGGTGGCTCTATAACAGAGTCCCCACAGGAAATCACACAAACAGACATCACTGGCATGATCATCCTTGTAACAGAACACGCTAAACAATTATTAGCAAATTATTATTTATCAACCAGAAAGAAAAGTACAAGCTTAGACAGAGCAACTTCCGTAATCTTCTTTATATGTTTATTAAATATTGAGATCAAAAACAGAATTAAATGTTAATGGGGAAAAATCCGTTATTACAACCCAAACAACACTGACCCTTGGAAGAGACCATTACTTCAGGTTAGTTACACTGCAGATGAAACTGAATTCAAGTCTTTGTAGTAGTAAACACAAAATCAGGCTGTTTTCATTTGAGCTTCATTTCAGTCTGTAGAGACTCAACTGAAATCAACCATTTTAATTCAGAAACAATATTTGGGCTCCAGAAAGCAGAGCGGTAACCACCTGCCTTTGTTTAAAATCTCTGAAGCAGAAGGGATATTTTCTGTAGTAACATAAATTACATTGCCTCTGAAGTTACATTGAATCTTGCCACCCAAATGTGAAATTTGTTGGCTATAATTTTCTCAAACTGCTAAATAAGAGTCTTTTCCTTTTACTGGGGAAAAAAAGAGAGAGAAATAAATATAAAGCCAGTGCTTCCATATAAATGACCAGGCAGATTCCACTGATCATGCATGAAGTATTAGTGATTAAAGTTGGTCAGACAGAGAGTGAGCACTCTTCTCCCACAGGATAGCTTCCTGTCAAGATGTCACCAGAAGTAGCCTCTAGATTAGAGGTGGAGGCGGCAATTCCAACAGGGCATCTCACAAACACAAACACTGGCAGCACCAGGGCAGCTCCCCTGATCAGATCATCCTAGGAACATCCTGCTCTCTCTCTCCACTTCACCACACCTCTACCTGGCTCCCATCCCCAGAGGTGATTGACAGCATCTCTCTTCCTGAGAGGTGGCAGTCATTAGGCTGCTTACACCAGCCCTGAAGGCTGTCCATGCAGAAAGAAGGGCAGTCAGGCATAAAAAAAAAGATGGAGAGCTCAGCTCCAGATCTTTGATTTCTTGAGCAAACAGTTCTTGCTGCCCAGCCTCTCACAAAGATGAGATCATAAGGCTTTTTTTTCTTGCCTGTGCATTACAAATGCTAAGAATCTTATGACCATGGAGTCCAGTATCTTCTCACTGGCCTTCAGCTCTTGAGTAAACGATCAAAACAAAACATATATCCATAAATTCATCTCTTCCTTTTTGTGATTTAAGGTCAGGAGAAAACAGAACTGCTATTTTCTATTCCAAAGACAATCATATGTGAAAAGTTACATGCTGCATAGCACAGTCTGCTCATGGAAAAGGTAGAGAGTCCTCAGAGGGTCAGACAGATCTGAGGTCAAGCCTTAAGTTCTACAATTTACTAGCTAGCTCACCTTGAGCAAGGTGACTACTGTGGGCTTTTGTTTTCTCACTTATAACTCAGAATAATAAAGACAATAAGATACTTCATAGGGTCAATCCAAGTTGAATGCCATCAGCTTGCTTTATGTTATTACAAAGAAATATCTGAAGCAAGCCAACTATGAAGAAAAGAGTATCATTTGGCTCACAGCAAGGCACGAGTTATGATGAAGGAGCCCCTGGCTGATTCATCTCATGGTGGACATCAACAGCTGGAATGGTGTAGGAAGAAAGGTCACAGGGTATCACAAAAAGCCACAGAAGCTGGGATCCCACCATCCCTTCTGAGAATTCACTCTAGTGACCCATAGTCCCCTGACAGGACACACTTCTTAAATGTTGCATCAACTCCCTACACTAGAGACCAAGCTCCCAACACAGGAATAAAGGACAAACCACAACACCCACCAAATGTACAATATATAGCCCCCCCAAGTCTTGAGCATGTACCCCAGAAAATGAAGACTTATATTCCCACAAAACCTTTCCACAAATGTTTAGAAACTTCATATGCAATACCAAAAACTGGAAGCTGAATGAAAATAAGCACATGACTGGTCCAAGGTCTGGCTGAAGAGAAGAGTTCTACTGTAGATATGAGGGAGAGGACAGCCAGAGGAATCTGGAAGAGTCCAGACTGAACCAAGCCATGAGAGGAGAGAGAGGCAGAGAAGAGAGAAGAGAAGACAAACAGACCAAGAGAGGAGCTGAGGACCAGCAGTGAGTTAAGACCGCATATGGCCAAAATGGTTGGTTTATATAGAAATAAGAAGCTAGGGAAGGGCTGGAGAGATTTAGGGTAGGGGGCAGGGTGAGAGGTGCTGGGAGGAGCCATAGGTACTGAGTGAGACTTGTCCTGGGTGTCTTTGGGCCCTGACATAAGCAATCCAGGTACACTTCAATGGTGGAAAATGTGGTCCATCCAAACCATGGACTACTCCTTAGCAACAAAAAGAACAGACTGGATCTATGCAAGAGTTAGGATAAACTTCCACAGAATTCTGCTAAAGGAAAAGGTCCATCCTAAACTATTACATGCTCTAGTTTCTTTTATTTATGTGACATTCTTGAAAAGACAAAAGTGGAAAATCCATAGTTTTCAAAGCTAAGGAGAGTGGTGTGGCAGGACACTGGGCAAAGGTGTATGAGAGCCAAATGAAGGACTCTGCAGGTAACAGACATGTTTCATCAATGCCAAGGTCCTGACTGTGATTCAGTACCACCGTTTTGTAAAATGTGGCCGCTGGGACTGGAGACGCAGCTGAGGAGCAAAGTATGTACCTAGCATGCGTGAGACTGCTCAGATGTGTGGAGTGCTGCATTCCATTTCTAGCATGATATTAAAAAACAAAGACAAAAATGCAAGCTGTTTAGGAAACTACATAAAAATCCTAGTTTGGGTTCCTGGCACCTTGAGTGTAGCTGTGGGAGTATCTTTAAACCCAGTATTGTTGAGAGCAGAGACCAGAGGATTTCTGAGACTTGCTGGTACCAGTCTAGCTTCAGGTACAGTGAGAGACACCGTCTCAAAAGAATAAAACAGGGAAGGATACAGTAAGACACTTAACACACTCCTCTGACCTCTGCACACATACAGACATGCATACCAACCTACACATGCACATCACACACACATACTCTCACTCACACGCGCACACAAACACACACATATGTACAATGTGAACAGTAGAACTAGATGCAGGGGTAGTAATCCAGTTTGTCAAGTAATCACAGTTACAAGAGAAGAATCGAAGCCAAAACTCAAGTAATATACTCTTTTGTAGTCAGTGAAGAATGAACATAGAATGTGTGTATGTGTGTGAGGGGGGGTTCCTCTGTGCTTGAATACTCTCGTTTTGCTAAGGAGGGAGGACAGAGGGGAGAATAGACCTATGGACCAAGCCTGAAGAGAAGGGTGGGTGGTTCCTGGTGTGGGATCACAATGGGCAGTGTAGCTAAAATTGGTGGGACCGAAGGAGGACTGCAGCATTTCTAGAGGGTGTGTGGATAGCTCTGGATAGAGCATAGCCATGGCCTTCCAGGGACAGTGGCCATTCACAGGGCTCCCCATTCCCAGAGACCTATGCTCTGTCAAGGTCCATGAAACACTGGTGAGTCTGTGGAAAGCTCCTGGTTACTCCACGAACATGGGAAGAGAAAGCACAGGCAAAGAAACTCACAAACACTCCCCTTCCTTTTCTCCCAACATATACACAATGAACCATGCAAGGGCTAGCTTCAAAAATAAATCTTGAAGCAACCTCTCTGAGTATCAGGTCGCTGCCCAATATATATAATTATCAGATGGCCCTGTTTAAACTCATTAATTCTAAATCAGGACACAAAAGTCTTCACTCCAATATAACAGAGCAAATATATCTTTCCTTCAGTGACCCAAGTCTGGCAAGATGCCATGATGATCTCTTCTGTCACCTTGTGTCTGAGGAACATATGCTTTCGGGATGTCATTTACTACACAAAGGCCTCCTCCTTAGGAGCCTGCCAGTCATACTTCCCTGTCAGATGCTACTCCTGACCTGAGGTAAATGAAAAGGAAAATGGGTCCTGGTCACTCAGTACAGGTCCCAGGTTGCCTCCTGGTGCACTTGCCAAATGAGCCCTTTAACTGACTCCTGCAGTAGGACAGGCTGTTGCTTCCTGAGGTGAGCTACTGACAGACAGACAGATGTATCTGAGTCACATTAATTGGAACCTCGGGTCACAAGAGAGCAGCATTCCCATTTCTCTGCGGGAGCCTGTGTGGTGCTCATGGGATCTGGCAGGTGTGGGAACCCGTATCTGATTGCCCATATTCCCCATCTACTTTCTTTGCCTGTTTTCCTACTGCAAGCAATTATAACTGAAAATTGGTGTGCAACATGTGCTCATCCATATTCAGTTTCTTCCATTTCAGGCAAATCTTGCCCAGAAAAAGACAGAGGAGACAGATTTTAAGAAATGTACATTTGTCCCTGCACTCTGGTCCTCTGACTGTCCAAATGTTTGCTTGTTGATGATATACAACTTGTTCTATATAAAAATAAATATTCAAAAGGCAGCAAAGACAACTAAAGTATTTATTGTAGGCGAGATAAACATTTCAAAACATCAGGCCCATAGGTAAGAACAACTGGGTTAGCTGGGCCAGCAATGGAGCAGTGTCTTAAAACAGCCAGCAGTACTGATGTTCAGAAGGTTGAGGAACACAGAGATTCAAGATGCAGGACTGAGACGAACATGGACAAGGGACTGAGACAAGGGACAAGGGAGGAGCATGGGCAGATGGGTCACAGCTTGTGCCATGAAGCCACCAGAGCCACCACAATGGCTCTGCCAACAGCCTTGCAGAGCTCATCTGAGAAAACATTATCCAAAGAACATCTCAATTAGAGGTTTTGATGAAAAGCTATGTAAGACTGCCCAAATGGGCTATAAGATTTCCTTTACTTTTCATATAAGAATGAAAAGGATGAGCCAGGCAAGGTGGTACATGCCTTTAATCGCAGCACTTGGGAGGCAGAATTTGGCAGATCTCTGAGTTTGAGTCCAGCCTGGTCTACAGAGTGAGTCTATGCAGAGAAACCCTATCTTGGGGGGAAAAATTAAAAGATGATTGTCTCTTAGGGGTTTCTAGGTTTCTATATCCAGAGGCAACAGTTTTACCTTTCTTTGGGTTTTCACTTTCTCCATTTACAAGAAAAAAACATTTAGGTGCCCTTCTCCCTTTCCTCTTTACACAAGTAACCATGGACCATGTGGCCCATGTGAGTTATGTCTGTAGTCTTATCAAACAGCCTAGTTTAACTCAACACCTTCATTCCATTCCAAGGGACAGCTGCAACAGCACAGGCACTGATGCACATTCACGTTATCTCAACTCTTTTCCTACTGCAAATTAAGGTGTGGTTCATGCTGTAGTCACTCTGTGTATTTGGTAAGTAACTGGAGGACAAACTTCTCTACATGTAACTGCAGAATCGAACAGCACTTACATCTGCAGCTGGAGATCTCTCTCTCTCTCTCTCTCTCTCTCTCTCTCTCTCCATTTACCTTTTCTGAATAATACTTGTTTCTCTGTGCCCTTGCAGGGACAGTTTGCTACCCAGCCTTTTGTCCTTTACCAAGCCCACCAGTAAAACTTAAGATTTCATATAGTTTTATTCATGCTACATTTGCTATAAATGGACTTCCTGATTCTTTCATCTGTATCCTTGGAGGCTTACCTCAAGGACAGCATAATCATGGGTTCCAGGTCTGGGAGCTCCTGAGAGATACTGGCAAGATATGTGGGAGGAGGGAAGAGCCCCAGGTATTTCTTGCCAACTCAATTTCTATTTCTCACATGGCTCCATGGCTCTGAGGTCACAGTTCCTGCCCTCCACAAGTCCAACGTTCACTAGTCAGGCACAAGTTTCTCGACTTGAGGTTTCAGACCCAGAAACTGTAATGGGTCCCTGTTCTGTCCGTCTCTGATTGTCACATTATTCTTACTCTGTCCCCACCCTTCCTCTACAGTTCTAAATTTGAATCATTTGGGGAAACTGTGTGCTATGTTTCGCTGAGACAACATACCATCCCTCCTATCTACTTTTCCACTGGGTTGCTGATGTCCCCGCACCAGCTGTACCAGCTTGCGAAGGGAAGAGCTCTTCACTCATAGGCTCAAAGGTTGTGATGGCACAGTGGGCTTGTCATGCAATACTTCCTAGAATAATTTTAATAAAGTGGAATCTTTCTGCTGTGTATGGCTTTTGGTTTTATATCACATTTAGAAAGAGAACAAAGAGTTTGAAAAAGCACAAGAATCTCAAAGAATGAAAAATATACCTTGAACTGAATCTACCAGCCTAAGATTCTCAATGAGACCCTACTCAGCCTTCTAGGACTTACTTAGGTGGAATTTACTTCTCACATAAGATAGAACAAGTGTCTGGCTGAAACAGAACTTCCTATTTCCTCAGAACCCCAAGGATCCCTTCAGCCTCAAAAGACACTTCTCTATGTGAGTACAAAGGATCTTAGATTTTGAAATCATATCCAGGGCAAAACTCCTAGAATGTTCAATAATTCTATCATCCCTTTCCCAGCAGCTTTCCATCAGCAGCCAACCAGGCCACACCTCTTGTAGTTCCTATCAGGGGATGTTCAGTGTTTCCATTTCAGACCTAATATGGTGTCTGCAAGATTTTGCTCCAAACTCTAATGGCTCTTAGCTTAAACTTGTGATTGTCTTTTAGGAGTTAAAAACAAATGTCTTTGTGAATATTCTGCTGGGTAAAAATAGATAGAAAGTAAAATATCATCGATTTAAATATTTATTATTTAGAGAGATGAAGTCAAGACTTTTTGTCAAAAACCATTGGGATATGTGTCTCCCACTGAGGTTCAGTATCTTGCATCATAAGGAGAGACAAGCAGAGGTGAAGGAGAAGAAATAAACTGGAGAGATCTGGAGGCTTTATTTAGCATGGCTTTACATCTGAAAAAATACAAATAGGAAAAGATAATAGCAAATCCAGGTTTCTTACTTGAGCTATTTATTTGTCAGTTGCTCTGCCTTGCTCTATATAGATATGCATATGTAGATGGATATTTTGTTTGTCTCTTAATCCAGATGTAAATGTGCATATGCAGATATAACCCCATTAAGTCCCAAATTCATATTAGAAAACATGCATTTATCAAAGCCAACATGTAAACTCAAAGTAACCATATTAGCTATTTTTGCATCATTGTGACCACAACATTCAACAGAAGCAATTTAAGGGACAGAAAGTTAATTGTGGCTCAGAGTTTCAGAGAGTCTGTCCCAGCAGGGAAGGAAGGAGAGACAGCTCTGTTCATGGCAGTGGGAGTGTGTGGTGGAGGCCGTTCACATCATAGGAGAGCAGGACGCACAGAAAGCCAGAACCAGAGGCCAAGCAATGACCGCCACAGTCCTGTGCTGAGTGACCTCTCAGCAAAGTCAATCAAAAAGGTTCCACAGCCTCTCAAAATAGCACCAGCGAGGGAACCAGCATTCAAAACATGATCTGTGGGAGGTGTTTCAGATTCAAGTCTAACAGCAGTGAAGATAAACTCAGGCTAGGAGGAAAAAGAAAGACAACACTTATTGGTAAATACTGCAGCTCTGATAAGTTGAGGCAGCCTTTGGCCTGTGACCATATCGTTGCTATGCCTGTAGTCTTCGCAGTGATACAAACTTGCCAGAGACCTGGTGTATCCACTAACTAATTTCTTCAATAAATCCCACAAAGCAACTGATTTGCAAGAATCCCCCATGAGACTAAAAGAGTAAAAGTGACTAGTGACAGTTCAGTGGCGGCAAAAACTGACACTCATCAGATCTACCCACTGGTAAAGAGATAATCCCCTAAAACAGGGAATTTTCTCAATTGACTGGGTCATGTGTGAAGGGAGGCAAGTTCACAGGTTCAATTCTTTCTGTCAGTTAGTTTTATTATACTGCAGAGGCTGAGACCAGTCCTGAGAGTTCTCAATATCTTACCACCACATCAGAAGAGGTGCTGGAAGAGAAAAGAGTAGTTAAACCCAAATTCAGCAAAATATCAAAACCCCAGAGTGGATAGGTACTACTGTCTAAGTTATAACAAAGGTCTAACATGATCCGTGATGATGTAACATTAAGACCTGAGAAGTATTAAACTGAAATTATTCACTCACTCTTAGAAGATCCTACAAGGTAACAGAAAGACTATTAATTTTTCAAACAGATGCATTTCTAGGATCCCACGACCCACTGTCAAACACGCCATCCATAATCTACAAATAGATGCCTTCTGAAATTTGGAAAGGGGGGTTCATTAAATAGTTTGACAGCACACACACTCATGTGTTTCTACATTTCTATAGATCTCTAAAGTTTTGTGGCCTACATACCATTGATTCTATTGTATCTTAAGATTCAATGCTTAGAACTTTGTTTGAAAAATCACATAACACACTGCTATACGTGACAACTAAGTGCAGGACAGATGGCTGCACTCTTTCTGCCTTTGATGTTCGGGTGTTGGAAGAAGTAGTGGTAGGCAAACATAGAAGACTAGTGGGAACAAACAACTCAGAATCCCCACAAAGTAAAAAGCTCAGCTTCTCCCCTCTGTCTTCCCCCAATGTGGTTTTGGGAAAAAAAATAGGAAAGATCTGAAGACCAAATTTCACAGATGTTGAAATGCACATAACACATTTTTACTCTCACACAACAAACTTCTGGTTTTCTAGTTTGTTCAGAGTTGAATTTTTCTGTGTCAAAGAATACATATGGGTGTGGGTGGATGTGTGCTCTCATGCAATCACACTCCACATTGGTGGGGCGTAAGCATCCATTAATAAGCCAACAACGATTATATTCTCTAGGCAAGGGGTCCTAAAGGGAGAGCTCATGAGGCGTTCAGTCAGGGTAGCTGGGCATATCACAAAAGCTATGAGTTTTGATTCTGGAAGAGAACCAGAGAAGTTACAGCCTCTCACAGTGGATTCGGATCGAGTCAGTCCTCACTCAGGCTAGATGATAAGAATTATTTTCATCAGAAACAAGAGGGTCTGAGCAGTTGAACACACTGTAATTGTCACTCGTATGCCTAGATGAAATGAGCAATGTGAACAGCTACTGAATCTCACCTGGCACTTCAGGGCGACACTGTCTCTAACATTCTCCGTCACAAGATTGATTTCTCTTGTTTCACGGTGGAGGAAAAGGAGGAGCCAAACACTTAAAGAGACTATTGTAGGTCTATGACCCACAGCCAACATATTGAGGATGGGCCTCCATGTCCACCTGACCCCAATGCCGGCACTCTTCTAACTACAGAAAGCCATGGCAAGGTGCCTATGTATAGGTGTCCCATGCACAGGGAGGGAGAAAATGGGTAGCCACCATTTCTACACATTAGCCCTTGTGTAAATCAGTCTTTGCACTTCTCACCTTCTCCAGCATTAACAAGCATCTGTAAGAGGCTCCTCTTTGTAAATATGACTCAGAAGTTGGGGGTGGGGGAGCAAAGAATGGAAACAAGTTAATACGCTAAGAAAAAAAAATCAAATGTAGGGAAAACCCAAAGGTTTCAAAATAAAGCCACACTTTAGGAGCCGCACGCCACTTAATTTAGCTGCATAAACACTAAAGCTAGAAACACACTGAGATCAATGTGGCTCCTGCCCAAGAACAACATGAGAATTCATGAGCTTTCCATACTTTTCCCACAGTTAGACAAGAGGAAGACAGGAGTCCTGACGTGCTAAAACACCACAGTGACTGTAGAAAACAATGTGCTACAAGAAAGCACATTACACTTTTAGCCATAAAGTCATAAAAATGTCAAATGTTAGACATTTGCCAGATGTAGTGGTGCACACCTTTAATCCCGGCAGAGACAGGCAAATCTCTGTGAGTTCAAGGCCAGCCTGGTCTACACAGGGAAATAAAAATTAAAAAAAAAAAATTTAAGATAAATGTTTTAGAAAACAGATGCAACTAACCAGACTGAAAAATTACACAACGAATATATTGAAGCATGTTAATGCTATGTGTTTATGTATCATTTAAACTAAATTTAATCGAAAGGGGGAACCTCATATACTCAGTCTATAAATTCCTAACTTGAAATGAAGCAATGAATGCATGGCTTCAATTGACATACACTTCAAATAAAAAAAAGAAAAGAAAAGAAAGAAAAAAAATTCAATAGTAATTGAATTTTTGCTCATGTGGATAGTGTTCAGTTACCCACCCATATGTAAGGATTTCACTCTTCTAACTCCAAAATAGCCATCTAGGATGACATCTTAAGTTAAAAATATCTCCTTTTAACCCCCAAGAAGAGAGTGAAGCTGTATTCAAGAGTCATCTACGAACACCATTAGCTTTGCACAGAGCTTCTCCTCTCTCTTTTGCAGGAAATTTTTTGAAGGAAAATTATTTCCGTCCATATCTTCCAGACTAAGCCAGTTTTTAAAAGGCTTCCTGTACTCCACTTGTCTCACCCTTCCTTCCCCTCTCCAAGAACTCTCCATTTGCCTATCAGGGTCTTGACCACATATGCTCTCTGGAACTCAGACTATTGGATCAAGGGTGTTTTATTTCCTTTGGTTTTGTTCAGGCTATTTCAAGTTCTTTGAGCAGAGACTACTCTCTTGACACTTAATTAACGTATTTTATGAAATAAAGAAAAATTCTAATAGCCTAATGTCCTCACATGATTTTCAAAGCATGCTGGGAACTTTTTCTCTTTTTCACATCTTTTTGTTTTGTTTTCATGTTTGAGACAAGGTCTCACTGTATAGCGCTGGCTGGCCTACACTTCTGAAGACTGGCTCACCTGTGACACAGGAGCAGTGGGATTAAAGGAGTGTCCCACCTGCATAACTCTGCTTGACTATTCATACCCTTAACTGCATACAAACAATTACATCCCTACATTTGCATGAGGTCACACAGTTAAGTATTCAATCCGTGGACTCTCTCTGCTCTATCCACGATCCTCAATGTTAAAAATGGGTTATAGGACTAAACATGTTTAACTATTTTTAATATTCTTCACAAAATATCATAACTTACCAAGGTCCAACTGTACAATTATCATTCAACTAAACAGATATTGCCAGCATATATAACACAAAGTGAATTAAGATGCTCCCACATCCTAAACAACAACCAAAATGTTTGAATATCACAATAGATATTCGGAAGGTCCAGAAAAGAAAACAAAAGCAGTACACATATTTAAACTGTCTTGATGCAGGACCAACACTAGCAAAGCAACAGAGTTATTTTAATATGGGGGGTGGGTTCAAAGATGCACAATAACTCAATGGGACACGTGTGCATCTTTCAACCTTTGAACAGACGATGGGACAAAAAATAAACACACATGTTCTCCCTCAGGGCACAGGCTTGTGGTGATGAACAGGGCTGACTTGGAGCAAGATGCTGGATGATAATTTGATAAATGCTGTTTACTCTTAAAATGTGATTAAGCAGCATTTATAATGAACATACTTGAGAATGATGAATAATGTATCATACAGGCAGTAAAGGGTAATAGGAAGTGATTGTTGGAGAGACTAGTTTTTCCCTGGCAGCTGCCCAAAGCCATCACAGTATGTATTTTCCTTTCTCCTGCACACTGAAGCTAAAACTCTGCCAGAGGCAAAATCCTGAGGATAGAGGGTGGAGGACAGAACGATTCCCACAAAGAATTTCCAAGACGTCCAGGTGAAAGCAAACCTGACCTCACTCTCCATTAGTCAAGATTACCTGCAGCACTGTGGGCTCCCTGTGGGTCCAGGAGACAAGGACAGACCTTACCCTTGGGCTCTGCTACGTTGGAGAATTCGCTAAGATTCTCTTGAAACTTGTTTAGTCCAAAGTTTCTATTTTAAAGACAGGAAACCATTCCCCAAAATAATATCCCATGTTTTTCTAAATGTTTGTTTTTCTAAATCAAAGGAAGTTCTTTAAAAAAAAAAAAAAGTTGTTATTTGGACTTACTTCTTAGGGAAAGTAGTAATGACTTACATGCCAAATAACAGGAAACAACAAGTCCATATTATACACCAGCCAGACATTTTAGGAATAGAGAAAGAATTAATTTGGGGAAGAGTCAGGCTCTGTCTCATGCTTGGTAGAGAGGTTAGAGGTCATGCATCATTAAGGAAACACAGCAAACTAATTTCCAGCCCTCCTTCACCAGTACCAGTTTGATGAAGAGCTCGCTGTTCCAGCTAAAGCTGCAAAGGAGAGTTAATGAGGTCCCATATGTACATATACACAACAAATTAGGCCAATAAACCAATCAGGTAACAACACTTGAACAGGGAAGATGGGAATAACCTAAGTATGGTGAAGATAATTTAGTAGAATTAAACACCAAACTTGAGAGTAAGGGTGAAATGTTACAGCCAATGTCATTAAAATAAGTTATTTGTCAGATGACTGTCAAAATATTGTTTTGAAAGGTCTGCCTGATGTAAGAAGTTATGTAAAGTAAATATAAATATGTAGGTAGCGTCTTTACAGATGAGATTATATTATATACTTTGAAAATGCAATTTTAATAAAAAATACTAAAATAGTGGGAGTTTCATCATTATAAAGGTTTAAGATACCTACACAAAAAAATTTAACTTTTTTAAATAGAATAGCTAAAGGATCAAATGAAAAACACTTTTTAAAAAACTAACATATCATAAGATATATAGAATAAATTTAATAGAAACTATATACCAATAATAAGAAAAAATAGAAAATGTCATTGAAGGATATAAAAATTATATGAACAAATAAACAAGCAAGTTCTCAAAGAAGAATTAATCCCCTAAAATATTAAACTCTCTAAAGTTAATAGATAAATTAATTCCACACAACCTAGTAAGAATCTTACATAATTTGCTGAAGCAATTTTAAATATCATTCGCAAAAATATCAGTTCAGATGAGTGGTAAGTGGAAGTGTTTTACTATATATTAAACTTCCTGTCAGCCACGTACCAGAAATAAGAAAGGAATGACTATGGCTGGGACCTGAGCTCAGTAGTGGGGTACTTGCCACACACGCATACCCACACAAATCAGGAGAACAACGAACGCAGGCAAACATGAGGCTGGAGAGAGGGCAGTTCTACCAGGAGACCCGGGTTTAACTCTCAGCACCCACAGAGTGGCAGACAAGAGGCTGTAACTCCAGTCTCAGGGGATCTGGTGCCCTCTTCTGACCTCCGCTGGCACTACACATTTGGTGCACATGCATCCACAAAAACTATCATCCCATAACATTTAAAATGTATCTTTTAAAAGCCATTATAGTAATATTTTTTAATTACTAAAATATGATAAAGTCTACTTAGTAGATCTTGACAGCAAATATAATGTTAAGCATTTGGGAGACCTTCCCAAAAAAAGGAAAAAAACAGAAGGAGAGGGAGGAGGAAGAGAGAGACAGCAGAACGGAACGGAGAATGAGAACAATTAACTCAGTCAGATACAAAACCAGAAATTCTCTAAACTGTTTTTATGAAGAGCATCAGTCTCTTTCAATTGATTAAGAAAATGATAATCTACATACTACTAATAAAAAGCTAATAGCATAGGGCATTTCTGCCGGGGGGGGGATAAAAGAACACATGATACCATTTTTAAATTTTTATAAAAAGTAAAATGTTATTTTATAACATTTTTATTTTTATTTGTATGTGTGTGTCTATGTGTATGTGTTAGATATGCAGATGCCCAAGGAGTACAAAAGAGGACATAATCCTCTGTACCTAGAATTACAGGTGGTTGCGATCTGCCCAGTGTGGGTGCTGAGAACTCAACACTGGCCCTCAGCAGCAAGAACAGCAAGCACTCTTAACTGCTGAGTCATCTCTCCAGCCCCAAGAATCTTTTAAATTAAGAAACGAATTTGAAAATATTTCTAAAATCTTTATATAGGTAAGAATTCCCAAGAGAGAAAACCCATGTGTCATTTGTTTAAAAAAAGAGAGAGAGAAAACCTATATAGTCATATTTCAGAGTATATTTTTCAATAACTAAAACCAAAGACAAATTATATCATTGGGAAAGGATCTATAATATCAAGCAAGGAGTTGATGTTACAAAGCTGCTCACCTCAGCGTGGTGAGCATGAAGGAGGAAAGGAGGGAGAAAGAGGGAGTGAGGGAAGAAGGGGGAGGGAAAACACAAGAGATTCCTATCTCTACCATGCCCTTCAAGGCCACAGCCCCAGCTGCCTACTCCCTCCAGTCATGCCCTCATCATAAATATTTCCACCACCTCCCAACAGTGCCATTGGCTGGGCAGCAAGGCTTGCTTTTGGCACCTTATATAATCAAACTACAGCATCTTATATAATATGAAACCCACAGCACACAGGGGGCTGAAATCAGAATATTGTGAGTTCTACTTCAGCCAAGACCAGAGTGAGACCCTGTCTCAAAAACAGAGACAAACAAAAATGAGACAAATAAGTGAATAAAATTCCCATAGACTTTTAACAAAAGAAAACCTATTTTGAAGGGTTTTTTCAATTAAAGTAAAGGTGGCAGAGTGCAAACCTACAAGCATCAGAATGTCTGACCAGCAGTAACTTGTGGAAAACATTGGAAATATTCATTAATGAGATCCTGACAGACTACAGCAGGCACCAAGATTACATGTACAATAAAAAGTATTTTGTTTCCCTGGGATAAGTAAAACCAGAGTCCAGGATCCAGGTTGACTTGTGCTGGTGACTTGCTTAAACTCTCTAGACCTCTATTTTCTCCTCATAAAAATAGGGACAAGATGGACTTCACAAGGTTGCTGCAGTATTTTACTCAGATACTACATCCAAACCAAAAATGTATATTCTTGGATGGAGTTACAGAAAACTGTCATGACTGAATGTCTCCAGCGAAACTCTAATTTTAAGACAGTACAGACCGACCTTACCCTGGGTACCCTTGCTCGAACAAACCTTAATATTGTCCATTTCTGATGGTGTGTGTGGAAACAGGAGGTGACAGTAATGGCTTGCGTGAGCTAGACTTGGCTGGAATTGCAGGGCGCTGTGAGGGTCTCACAGCAGGCGAGCAGCATGGCAGCGCAGCCCTGGGAGACTAAGGCAGAGACTGAGGGGTGGATGGGAGGAGTTCTAAGGGGAGTGTGCAAACACACATTCAGGAGCCTGAGCAAGACTGCAGGCCATCAAGGGACCACTGGGAGTGGCATGCCACGGTGACCCTGTCAGGGGTGACTTCAGTGCTCCCCTCACAAGACTAACCAAGAAAGCACCAGTAAGCACTTAACAGAATTCAACTGAACTGGGCTAGGATCCTGCCCTAAGTAGGTTTAAAAAGCAAATCAGTATGAGAGAAAAATGGGCAAAAGATACAAAATTACTCAGTCACTTTCCTTTCCTTCCTTCCTTTTTTCTTCATGTTCCTCCTCCTCTCTCTTCGGGAAGAGATGCTAAGACAAGAGTCTCATGTAGTCCAGCATGGCTTCACATTGACTATGTTGCCCAACTAGCCTTGAACTTGCTTCAATTCTTTTGCCCCTACCTCCCAAATCCTAGAATTACAGCCATGTGTCACCATGCCTGCTCAAATAGGCATTTTCTGACGTGAGAGTTAGGTCGAGGAAACTGCTTTCACACACACACACACACACACACAATGATTCATAAAACCTTGGCAAGAGTTAGACACTGTATAATCCATGTAAAAATTTCAATAATTGATTACCACTTAAATATCTCACTTGTGAATACTGGCTTCAATCAAGATAAAATATGCTCATATTTTAGATAAAAGTAGTAACTACTGGACAGAGCCAAATATAAGTTTATGATGCTAGCAATAATAATATCAACAAAGAAAACAACTTAATATTAGAGAGATACACTATTAAGGCAGTTAACACACAGTCTTTTCCAAAACATAGATTGGGCCATAAACTACAAAATAATGTTCTTGCTTTGAAATTAAAGACCAGAAGTTCACCAAAGGCCTTTTTTAGACCCATCGTGAAATCTTGACCCTTTGTTCATTTCTCTGATTGAAAGGATAAGCCTTTAATCTTCTTCAATCCTGAAGAAGCCCTGCTATGTTGTCCAGTCAGGTAAATGCAATCTCTCTCTCTCTCTCTCTCTCTCTCTCTCTCTCTCTCTCCCCCCCCCTCCCCCCCCCCCCACACGCACACATACACACACACACACACACACACACACACACACACACACACACTTCATAGAAATGAGAGTAGCTAACTAATGTTTCAAACTGGCTCAATGTACAATAAATATATTTGTTAGGAAATCATCATCAGGTAAATTGAGGGAAAGGCATTAAATATAGAGGTTTCAGAAGAAGATGAACATTTCATGAAGAACAATGGAGGAACAGAATTGAGGATCCTTAGTTAAATCCATGCATCTACAGCCATCTGATTCTCAGTTAAGCACCCAAATCACACCATGAGGAAAAAAAAAAAGTCTCCTGAATAAATAACGATGGAAAAACTGGGCAGCCATACGAATGAAACTAAATAGCTTCCGCCTCACTCCACACAAAAGCCATTCAAAGTGCAGCTAAGACTTTAATGTAGAGACTTGAAACCCAGAAATTGCTGAGTGAAGACACAGGGAAAACATGGTGGGATGTAGGTATTGGCAATGGCTTTCTGAATGGTGTTCTAATGGGCCAGAAGATAACAGGGGAAGAACCGACAAATGAAATTAAAAGTCCCTGCACAGCAGAGGAAAGAGACATCAGTATGGAAGGCCAGCCTACCAGATGGGAAAGGCTTTAGTGGACGCCTGTCTAAAGGGTAAGGCTAAAACCCAGAATATACAAAAAAAAAATCTCAAAACATTAAACACTGAGAGAGAAAACTAATTGATGCAAAACTCAACAGACAATTCTCAATAGATACAAATGGTCAATAAACATATGCGAAAAAATTAACAGCCTTAACTCCTACAGAAGTGCAAAGCAAAGCTACCTCAAAAGTACAACTCACTCAAGTTGGAACGGGTCCCACTAAGAAAACAATGAGGAACAAATGCTAACGGGGATGTGTGGAAAGGGGTATGTCACACAGTGCTGGCAGGAATGGCAACCAGCCCCTGTGGGGTCAGAATGGAGGTTTAAATAAGGAAACAAAAGTCGAGTAGCACGGGACCCAGCTTTCCTAGGTTACTTTTCTTGTTGCTGAGAGAAAATGCTCAAACCAAAGCAACAAGGGTGGGGGGGGGGGAGTAAAGCTGTCTACTGGGGAGCATTCTTAGACACTACAGAGGAAGGAGGTGACGTCACAAGGAGGACAGAAGTGATGTCATGAGGAGGAAGGAGGTGAGGTCGCGATAAGGAAGAAGTAAATCTAAGCTTTGGGTCCAACTGACAAAGTCATGAGAAACGGAAGGATTTCTCAGAATGAGAATCAAACACTAAGAGGCTGCTGTGGGATTCAGGGCACGTGTGCTGGTGGCAAGGTGTGTGCAGATATTTTTGCTGGTGAATACATGAACATAAGCTGTGAGGTGACCAGAGAGGCACAGCTTTCAAGGGTTAAAGGAATTAGAGTTCGTTCAGTGCGCTACCTGAATCTAAATCTTCAGATATAGCTTCACACTATCCCTTACTAGTAACAAAGAATTCTTTGAGGTCAACTGCTCGGAAAAACAATTCAGGTAGGGGGATAAATGATAAAAGTACCATGTAAGTCCCATGGTCAGCGTTTAAAGGAGGGGCAGCACCAAGACCACAGACTCAGCTCCATTCAGAAAACACAAAACCTTAGAGGCATCTCAAGGATGATTCTTTGGAGTAAGAAGGGTTTTGTTAAATAAACAAATACTCATTTCTTTTTGTAAGATCCTGGGAGGAGTCACACAAAAGTAGGCCTTGGTCCAATGCAGTATAAAATTACTCACAAATCTTTACAGTTGACTTATATAACTAAGACAAGCAGGAGTCACTTTCTTTTTTCAAATACCAATTTAGACGCCTTTCCCCAACATTGGACACAGTTAATGGTTAATGCAAAGGCCACAAACGGTTTTCTAACACAGCGCTAAAGGGAAAAAAAATCACAGCAAGGAAATGTTATTTCTTCCCTCTTTGACATGGATTATGACCAATTACTTTAGATATTTTATTCCCACATGTGTCAGGATGCCCAAGTGACAGTAGCTTTCAAACAGACCATTATGCATCACTCCCAACGGCATTCTCTCCAACCAACAAGCTTCTCTATGAATCATTCTGTCTGCTCACAGGAAAAAAAATTAAAGAACAAAATGGAAAACAAGAACTTTCCAGAAATAAATGACCAACAAAATCTAAAAGGCAGATTTGGGTTTTTAACTCCATCAGGCACTTCTGATATGATCACAAAATTTAACAGACCCAGATGATTCTGTATCCGTCTAACTCATTCCCTTTCTTATAAAAAGTCCAGCTTTAATGAAGTCCATAATGATCTGGATAAAATACATTTAATTACATTATAAATTGCAACATAAAACAGCCGCACCATGCCTTTTAACATTTTCCTCTCTGAAGATCAGAGGATTGAAAGGGTATAAAACAGCCCATTCATTTCTCTTGTCTCTTAAAAAGAGAAAGAAAGAGCCATTAGGCAAAACTGAAGCCCCAGACAACATTTATCAAGTGAAATCCCCGATGCCATGTTGAGGGTTCCCATGAAGGGTAAGATGGAAGGGAGGACGGACAGCGATGGCTGATGAGTTGGGGCCAACTGTTTCCTGCTATGGAGAACCCCAGCCCCTTCTGTGTGCTGCTGAGAGCCTAAGACACATTTAATGCTTCATGGTATCTAAGTGAAGCAAGCAAGAGAGAAAAATATTATCTAATTAACATGTACTGCAGAGATCATCCTAACATGATTTTCTAATCACAAGCTGGTCCACTGTGAGTCTCAGATGATGAAACTAAACCCCAGTCTATTCACCCATGGATACAGCTAGCACGTCAGATAGTTCATAGATTCAATTCTGGTTGTGGGAGGGAAGAAATGAGCATTCAATAATTGCTAATTACCTCTTCAAATACGCAACCAGAGAATTCCCAAATGTACGGACTACTGAAGACTAACAGCATGGTTTATGGAATGAGCAAACCCTTTGGAACTCCAGTAACAACGCGTGTTAGCCGTGAGACTCTCAGTTGCCATAGCTGAACATGGAAGAAAAAACAATACACGCCCATAGGGTAAATGTGGGGCTAAGTGTAGAGCACTTTGAAGTTGATTAGCCTAGACTAGGTGCCCAGTAAAAATGACAATCAAGAGACAAGCATACTTGAGAAATTAAATAGGATCTCCAAATAAATGAATAGATGACCAGGTCAGAAGACTCGATAGTAAGATGTCAATCTCCTCCAAAGTGGCCTATATTCAATAGCATTCTAGCAAAACGACAGCAAGCTGCTTCTAAAATGTCTATAAATTTTAACAAGTGTGGCAGAGGACACTTACTACTTGACCCCGAGGGTCACTAAAAAGCTAGAGCAGGGAATATGGGATTGGAAAAGGATGGAAGCCAGAAATCCCACACACACATGGTCAGCTGGTTCCCGGAAATTCAAAGGAAGGTCAGTAGGAGAAAGGACCATCTCTTCGCCCGCTTATGTGAGAACATGGAGAGAGCTGAGGAGTTCACGTGAGTAGCAGCCTGAATCTCAGATCACTTTCAAAAGTTAATTCAAAGTGGAATATAAATCTAAACGTAAAAGATAAACTATTAATTCCTTGAGGAAAATCTTTGCAGCTTTCCATAAGAAACAATTTCTTAAATGCAACAAGTCGCAAGGGGAAGAGAGACATATGGACCAACAGGAAGGCCCCGAGAAGAGCAAGATCTCACAGGCTCACAGCATCTGAAGGGAAGGGCTGTTGCTGCTGTGTCCATGTCATTGGAAAAGTATTTTTATGGACAAGACCTCCCAAAGAGGCCTCTCTGAATCTGCAAGACCCCAAGTCACTACTCAACTGTGTTCTCCTCTGAAACAGGAGGTGCTGAGGGCATAACAAGGTACCACAGCCTGACCATAGTGTTGGGGCTCCACCTACCCAGACAACAGGTCCAGAACCCAGCAAGCAGGTGCAGAGGTTCAACATTTGTAAGTCCTGTCTGGAATTTGACAGACCCTCTGAGCCCTGACTGTTGTACATGGAGAGCTCTGCAGCAAGTGCTCTGAAGCCTGGTGATCAGCAGCGAGGGGCATCACTGAGGCACAGGCTAGGAATACCGATGTGCAAAAAGGGATCAATGAAAAGCTGGGCATGGGAAGAAAAGAGGGAGTGCAGGAAGAAAAGGTGTGAAGACTGACTGGCCCTCTCTCACCTTCATTTTCTCCACTGCTCGTTCAGCCCACGGGGTCAACTATGACCTGAGAACATTACATGAGCAATTCCAGAGGTAGACAATCCAGGGGCCAATGAGATGGTTCAGTGGGTAAGGCACCTGCCACGGAGCCTGACACTCTGCCTTCAATCCCCAGGACTTAACGTCATGCAATGAGGAACTCAACTCCCGAAAGTTGCTGTGCCACCTCTACATGCATGCCACGGCAATGCACACACAGATGAATGCACACACGCATGAATGCATGCACACATACATGTGCACACGTGGGGGCAATAAATAAAGTGTAACAAAGAATTTGATTTTAAAGATCCATTTATGTAGGGGCTGATAGGTTAATATAAGTTAGATTTAGTGAATACCTAAGTTTCTGATACAGTCTCTTAATTCGGGGCATGAAGATCAACTGCTGTGAGCAATTAGCTTATCAGCTTATGGATGAAGTCAGGTGAAATGAGGGGAGTCTCTTTGGACTGAAAAACAAGGTTGAAGCCAGGTGAAAGAAGGAAAGACTTTATGACCTGGCATTGCTTTCAACTGCTAAGTGGGCAGAGCCCAAATTAAGCTGAAGCAGGTGGAACAAGGAGTGATCCTATTTAAGGACAAGTGGATGACGCCAGAGAGCTGCGTGCTAAGGGCCCCTGATATGAGAGAGCTCCAAGAGTCCTGCTGGAGAAAGTTCTGGTAGACCAATGGCCAGATCTCCCTGAGGCAGAAGGAAGCTGGTGAGCAGAGAAAGCCTCGGCAAGACAGCAAAAGGCCAAGGACTAAACCCTGTGGCTCAGCTTTTGCCTAGAGGGGTTTGACCTGTCCGAACAGTGGCCTGAACGGAACTGTGGCCAGCTTTAAAGACTGAGGCAGAACGGCAGAGTTGCTGATACGAAGGAAGTAAGGTGGCCTACAGACGCTGAGGTCTCCCAGAGAGAAGAAAGCCTCAAGCCTTATTTAAAGTGAGACTTCGATAGCCAATTTACCCTGACGAACCTGCGTCTGAGAGATCCAGAAAAAGGACTGCTAAGTGCGTTAAAGAGTCTACCCCCGAGACTGGTTTCCTGACGACTGAGGACCTGCCCCAGAGACTGTATCATTCTAAAAGGGTATGAAAGTAGTTGTTATGATTATCAATAGGTTCAGTGGATAGGTTAAAGGGGTTGTAGGAATTTATAGGATTAATAGTTAAGAAATTGCTGGTGTTTGTTATAAGTGAATTTAGTAATAAATAAGTGTTAAATAATAACTTAGAAGTTCGGTTACACATTTAGGCTTTAGGTTGCACACTCTCCTGAGTAGTGTGACAACACCTCGCACTGACTCACCCTGCTTCAGATTGTCCCTTCTTTTGGTGTATCCAAGTGGTACATATTGCCAAGTCACGTAGTAGGGGCATCCTTTCACAAAACAGCCCTTATAGTATCAAGATGCTTATGTTCAAATACTTTTATTTTCTCTAATAATGGCCTCCGTGTGTGTGTGTGTGTGTGTGTGTGTGTGTGTGTGTGTGAGAGAGAGAGAGAGAGAGAGAGAGAGAGAGAGAGAGAGAATGATGGACGTATATTGCATGTTGACTGTGCCTGTGGTTTCGAGGGAGTATAAAACTGTCAAAACTCACCCAATTAAATAGATTCATTTAATTGTATAAAATTATTGCTCAATAAAGTTGATGAGGGGAAAAAAAAGACATCAGCAAATTAGTGGGAATATAATTGATGCCTCTCATCTCTGTCTCCCCACCTCATCCAGCCAAGGGAACTAGCTTTCTTTTCCAAAAGACGCAGGAGGAAAGGGAGTGGAGGAAAAAAAGCCACCCATTCAGTGAATAGCTGTGGAGTATCAGTTCTATTTGTCATTCCAGTAACACCAAGTGTTCAAGTTTACAGACGGGAAAATGAAAAGCTTGTCATGGTGAGGTTATTTACTACAATAGAGTAAACAATAAAGCTCAACTCACAGCCATTGACTGGATGGGGATCTTCACAGAGGTGCATGGCAAAACTCCTTCAAGTATGATTCACCAGGCCACAAACACAAGGAGAAACAAAGGCAGTCAAAGCCAGGCACTAAATACTCATTTCCACTCATGTTAGAGGGCCTCTTGCAAAGCATTACCCAAACTTTTGGGTTTGTACATTTCACATTATTTAATTCAATAGTCAAGTGTAAAGACTATGGGCACAAACCCCACAGTCACTGTGCCAGGTCCAGTGTTGTGGCTGGTAGGCCCATCTTACCTCAGTTTCCTCAACTGCTAAATAGAGATGATGACTTCATCTACTCCAGAGGAGTATTTGGGGTTAAAATAGTAAACAATTGACTGAAGCATCTGACACAACATTAAAGCATAGTGAAGTCTCAGTAAACATCAGCCTCTTCTTCCTCCCTGCAATAACTAAGTGCAGAAGTGTACAGCCGTATGCACAAGAACGGCAAGAGGAGGTCAGTTTCTTAGGAGGTAGATTATTTAGCTGAGGTTCCCCTTCTTCCTTCCCACTGTCTCTCCCTTACAACCTATTACAGCTTTAATGGTTTTGAATTAAAAATGTATAATGGATACAGATCGCAAATAAGCACATGAGAAGATGTTCATCATATGTCACTGGCAAAATGAACATTAAAGCAACCAAGATTCTACTACATACAGGTCAGAGCAGTCACAATGCTGACAACACCCGGCGTGGTGGTGGTGGTGGGGGCAACATGAGCCACCTTCACTGTGGCATAATGCAATGCAACGCGAACCTTCAGAAGACAGACTGGCAGTTTTCATTTTCTTTTTTAAATTACATGTATTTATTGATTGATTATTATGTGTCCCTGTATGTTCAGACTACAGTGCATGTGTGGAGGTCAAAGAACAACTCTCTCCTTTCACTACAGCGTTCCACAGATTGTAAGGAGGTCATCAACCTAGCTTTTTTGGCTGAGCCGTCTGGCTGGCCCTTAACAATCTCTTAAATATTAAATACACTTTTACCACGTTTTTTTTTTGGTTATACTTATCTAAATTGTTTTGGAAACTAATTTCTGTAAAGAATCTTGCAGGTAAATGTTTTTAAGAACAGAATTATCCATGATCACCGTCCTTCGGTAAGTAAATGGATAAACAGCTATAGGACATACAGACAAGGTAATTGTAACAAGCACTGAGAAGAAATGAGCTATGACACCATGAAAAGACACAAACTTTAGATGCGTGATGCTAAGTGAAAGAAGCCAGTCTGAGAAGAGAGGCATCATGTGAAAAGACAACTGTGGAAACAGTGACAAGATTGGTGGTTCAAGGACAACAAAGGAAAGGAAAACTGAACAGGTGGATCACAGAGGATGTTTAGGGCAGTAAGACTACTCCACACAACACTATCACAACCAATGCTTGCCAATCAATCTCCATCTTTCCCAACCCACTGAATGTTCAGGACCAGGAATGAATCCTAAGGTGTGATAGACTTTGAATGACAAGAACACAGCAACATGGGTTTACTGACTGTAACAAATGTGGTATACTCTACAGAGAGGACCAAGATAATGGGAGAGTCTGTACATGTCTGGGGCAAGCATAGCTCTATATCCTCTACCAGTCCTGCTGTGAGACTAAAGTCTCCAATAAAACTGTCTTTTGAAAAACACATATGATCCACTGGTCTGTTTCTATACCAGTACCATGCTGTTTTTATTACTATTGATCATAGTGCAGCTTGAAATCAGGGATGGTGAAAACTCCAGATGTTTTTTTATTGTACAGGATTGATTTAGCAATCTGGGTTTTTTGTTGTACCGTATGAAATTGAGAATAGCTTTTTCCAGGTCTATAAAGAATTGTGTTGGTATTTTGATAGGAATTGCATTGAATCTGTATATTGCTTTTGGTAGGATGGCCATTTTTATTATGTTAATCCTACCTATCCATGAGCATGGGAGATCTTTCCATCTTCTGATGGCCTCTTCAATTTCTTTCTTCAAGGGCTTGAAGTTCTTGTTGTATAGGTCCTTTACTTGCTTGGTTAGAGTTACCCCCAAGTATTTTATATTGTTTGTGGCTACTGTGAAGGGAGTTGTTACCCTGATTTCTTTCTCAGCCCATTTATTTGTTGTATAAAGAAGGGCTTCTGATTTTTTTAATTAGTTTTATATCCAGCCACCTTGCTGAAGGTGTCTATCAGCTGTAAGAGTTCTCTGGTGGAATTTTTGGAGTCGCTTATGTATACTATCATATCGTCTGCAAATAGGGATAATTTGACTTCTTCGTTTCCAATTTGTATCCCCTTGATCTCCTTTAGTTGTCTTATTGCTGGTATAGAAACAGACCAGTGGATTAATGGAATCAAATTGAAGACCCAGAAAAGAACCCACACAAAAATTATGGTCACCTAATTTTTGACAAAGAAGCTAAAACCACACAATGGAAAAAGGACAGCATCTTCAACAAATGGTGCTGGTCCAACTGTATGTCCACTTGTAAAAGAATGAAATTAGACCCATACTTATCACCTTGTACAAAACTTAAGTCCAAGTGGATCAAAGACCTTAACATAAGCCTGGTCACACTAAAACTACTAGAAGAGACAGTGGGAAAAACCCTCGAAATCATTGGCACAGGTGAAAACTTCCTGAACAGAACACCAACAGCTCAGGACCTAAGACCAACAATCAATAAATGGGACCTCATGAAACTGAAAAGCTTCTGTAAGGCAAAAGACACTGTCACTCGAACAAAACGGCAGCCTACAGATTGGGAAAAAAATCTTCACCAACCCCACATCTGACAAAGGGCTAATATCCAAAATTTACAAAGAACTCAAGAAATTAAATGCCAAGAAACCAAATAATCCAATTAAAAATGGGAAAAAGAACTAAACAGAGAATTCACAAAGGAGGAATTCCTAAAGGGGGAGAGACACTTGAAGAAATGCTCAGCATCCTTAATCATCAGAGAAATGCAACTCAAGACAACTCTAAGATTCCATCTCACACCAGTCAGAATGGCTAAGATCAAAAGCTCATATGTCAGCACATGTTGGCAAGGGTGTGGAGAAATGGGAACCCTCCTCCATTGCTGGTGGGAGTGCAGGCTTGTGCAACCACTATGGAGGTCAGTCTGGTGATATCTTAGAAAACTTGGAATAGCTCTGCCTCAGGACCTAGCCATACCACTTCTCGGTATACATCCAAATGACTCCTCACCAAATCACAAGGAAGTTTCCTCATCTATGTTCATAGCAGCCTTATTTGTAATAGCTAGAAACTGGAAACAACCCAGATGTCCCTCAACCGAAGAGTGGATTAAAAAACTGTGGTACATCTACACAATGGAATACTACTCAGCTACCAAAAACAAGGAAATTATGCAATTTGCAACCAAATGGATGGAACTAGAGAAGCTCATCCTGAGTGAGCTAACCCAGACTCAGAAGGACGCACATGGCATCTATTCACTTATACTCAGATTTTAGCTATATAGTACAGGATATCTATACTACAACCAACGCACCAAAGGGAACATGGACATAGACTTTTTTGTTTGATTGTTTGTTTTCTCTCCCTGTCACTGAGACACTTTTCCCTAGTGGTACTGCCTTGTAGGCCTCCAGTTTATGAGGCTCTTGGCCCTCATATGACTGCTGAACTGGGGCAGGGAAATGTTATGTAGGGACACTCCACTCCAGAGGAGTGGGATGGAAGGGTTAGGGGGTAGAGGGTAGGAGGGCGAGGCTGGGAAGGGTGGAAAGAGGACACTATGATGGAGATGTAACCTGAAACAATAAATAAATAAATTTAAAAAAAAGAAAAACACATATGATAGAAACTATGATGGATAGATACCAGACCCAGTCAGGAACTTCAAGAAATGCATTACCTTATGAAATAAAAAGTGGTTCATTTATCTTTGGTGAATTAGATTTTTTTTTCCTGTCTTTCTCTTCTCAGGGAAATAAAATGCTTATACTTTCTCAACCATTTGGAAGATTCCCTTCAAAAGGTTAGAATGAAGAAGTGTGAGGATGGCATATGATAACAAAATATAATAACTGGTGTTATAAGAGGCCATATGAAAACTCTTACATTCTATGGACTTATCTCATGAATTGCAGAAGAGTAAAATCCTTATTAATAAGGAAATAATAAAAATGATAGAAAATTTTCAAAATTACATGAATTCCTTTGACCTGTAATAAAAATAGTGTTTCCCACAATTAACAAAGTTGTCTATTTGCCTACCCAGATTCACATCACTAATGAGCTCCAAACTCACTAGTGGGAAAGTAAGTGAGAAAACCTTTCGATCTTTTGTGTGTGTTGTTTTTGCCAAGTCTAGTGGCACACGTTTGCCAGCTTTCAACACCAGAAGGATCAGAAAAAATGCACTTAGGTGAAAATAAAGAGCTAATAAAATTTAAGTGACTGTAAATATTGCTAGAAATAGTCTTAGACTTGGGGCTAAAGAATAGAGCTAAGGGGGAAAAAACCTTATTCCTGCCATTTTAAAAAGTCATAAACTCTTTTGAAAAAGCTTCAAGAAAAAGGCAAATAAGATGCAATTATTTGTAGCATAATAATATTTCATTTTCTGTAAGTCAATTAGGAGAACTAATGAAGAAGAAATGTGTTGTACACTTGCAGGATTCAGTTTAAGCTGGTAAGAGCCTAATTACGAGCAATATTTGTTGAGCAAAATCCATTTATGTTGGAACAAAAGGCATCTAAACATTAATATGAAAATTAAAATAGAAGACAGTACAAGCTACTTAACTTATCATCTCAGATTTTGGCAGCTTTACCAAATAGAGCTATTCTAGAGATCACCAGATACATTGCTTTAAATTTTAAGAAATGTTGCTTTTAACTGTGTAGTATTCGATAAGATCTGTCGAATATAAGTGTCCTACTTTGAACCACTGATTTAAGAGTTCTACACAGTTTCATGAGCGAACACTTCACAAAGTTTTACTTCCTCCTAATCACATCTTAACTACCACTTTTGCTTAATGATAAAAATGGCATGGCATTGCCCAAATAACACAATATCTTCCTTGATTATTTGGAGAGTAACAAAATCAGAAGAGGAAAAAGTAAAGAGACGAGGCAGATTGGCTCTTCATTCATTTTTAATAACTCTACAGACTCTCATTGCTTAGTCAGTTGGCGACACGGTAATTCTTCCTTCGGGCATCATACTTTGGATGCTACCATAGTTCTTCCCCTGCTATAGAAGGAAGGTTAGACCTACACTTGAACATAACCGTTCAGCTCTCACCACCTACATACTTGAAACCCACTGCACTGTCCTGTTACTTTGCTAAACCAGAGAAGCAACATCCAGCAAAATCACTCTAAGTGATGCTGAAGGCCAGCCAGTCCAGTGAGCTTTCTTTAATTGATGTCCACTCAGCACCCCTTCCTTCTCTTTCATTCCTACCTGAATCTTTACTCCATGGAGGTTACTCCTTCATTATAAATAAACATTTTAAAAGCCCTCAAACTCTTAAAGGTGACATAAGATGGAAATAGTGGGGCACCATGAGCATCCCAGGACATACATGTCAACTGAAAGTATGTGCGGATGTACACTTCAGAGATCAAATGTGTGTGAGGCAATTTACATCAACTCCAATAAGCTGGTAAGACTTTAATAAAACATACACACTCAAACAAGATCCAGACACCCTGGCTTCACATGGACAGTTCTATTCATTTGCCATGGAAAGAGAATGGACTTGTTCGAGAGGCCTATCACACAGCAGCATTCTGCCTGAACAAAAGGGGATGTTTACAGAGTACTTACACTCAAGGCTTCATTTCTCTTTTTCTTCATGAAGGCAAAAATAGGCCCTATCACTAGAATCTAAAACTCTGAATGAGAAAGTGGTTTACTTATTAATAAACTGACTTCATTGGCTCACATTCCTTGGAGCCTTGGTAGTCTAGAGACAAAACTCTTCTTAACTTCCGGGCAACACAGATGTGCCCTGTTAGTTAATGGGGTGCCATTCATCAGGGATGAGCAGCAGGCATTATGGTCTCATTGCTTACATGCGGCACAGCATAATGACTGGGCAACTTGAAGATCATCCCCTCTCACTGAGCCTAAGTACAGCCAGCCAGAGAGTACATCTGACACATGCAGAGGTGGAGCTCTGACTAGAGGCCCTTTTATTCCTACTATGGGAAAACGATCTGACCTCCCCACAAGAAGACATATCAGCAGGAGAAGATGGAAGACATACTAAATTTAGGGTGCCTTGCCAAGAGGTGAACATGGTCTGAATATTAATTCTAAATGTGTTTTAACATCGGAAGAGGAAACAGATTGTTCACGTGATATTGAACCTGAAATGCAATATATTTACTTTGAAGTAAGCATAATTTGTCTAACTGCATATATTATTCACCATAGCCATCAACTAATATGGAAACATGTTCGGTAATTTCTCGATGACAAAACTATCTGCATAAGAAATATTTCATGTCTGACATGAATGCCATTCTGCTTTTCAGAGGTAACTGTTCCCAGTAAAAGGATGACCTCTTCAAACACTCAGCTCATATATCTCAGCATCCCTATGGACTTTAAAATGCTTCACCATTTCAAATGTTCATTGACATTTCACTAAGTACTGGCTGAATGAATGAAAGTATGTTACAAAATCCAAAGCTTTCTAGGTGAATTAATTTTATAAGCAACAAACAGTCAATAACTAAATGCCAACCCAAAATAATGCAGGTGGAAGAATGCAAGCAGCTTAGCTGAAAAACTTAAAGTAAAACACGTGTTGCTCCCATCCCATAATTATTCCTCCTTCTGCGTTCTTTAACCCCTGAGAGGTCCTACTGCGGGAGACTGTGCCAAAGAAATACAAACCTCAGCCACTTTCGGTGATTTTCCCAGATGGCATATGAGACTCAGCATATGGACAAAGTTGTGGCTAAGAGCGCATCTCAGCGAAGAAAACCAAGCAAAGTTGCTGTGGGCGGTAATTATTAATTAGTTATTTTCACAAAGTTGGCAATGGAAGGGCATCAGGAGGAGAGTCTTGGAGAAATCAAGTAACCCCTTCCAGGGATGTAACCTAAGAACTGGAACTCCTCCAGAAAGGTGTTGTGCTACATGCAAGAAATGCTGCCAGTCAGTGAACAGTGAAGTTAGCTGCAGATGTACCCAGGGGTTATATTGAAGGTTAATCCTCCGCAGCCCCTGCTTAATTTTAGGTTCCCAGAAAGGACAGCAGTTGTTCAGTATAAACTGCTGTTTATACCATCTTTGTAGCCGCAGTGAGCTACTCTTGTCACACACTGGGGAAAAGCCTCCTGAACATGAAGTTACCCGATGTTGACCAGAGATCAGCCTTGCAAACAGCCCTTTTCAATAACAGATTACCTTTGCTATGTTAACTCGTTAACCAACATGATACCAGAAGTAACTATGACTCATCTCTTCCAGTCAGATGCCATTAATTTTGTTCTCACGATCCTTAACTGTTACATTTTTTGTTCTATTGAGACAGGGTCCTGCTATGTAGTTCGAGCTGTCCTAAAACATTCGGGGTAGACTAGGTTGGCCTGGAACTCACAGACACCTGCCTCTGCGTCCTGAGGCTAAACTTCCATCATCTTTATTCAATGTCTATTGTTATCACGTCTCTGGGCTCAGTCCTCAACAGGCTCCACAACATGCTGGAGACTGCAAAGGCTTTCCCTGCCCACCTCTCCTAAATAGGACTAATAGCAACTGGTCCACCAGAAACAGGCTTATCTTCTCAGCTAATTTCACAGTGTGCTTTCTGCTCCAATCAAACTGAACTGCCATAAGTTGTTTGCAGAAGGCCATACTTTGCCTTTGCCACCTAGCACATATGACATGCCCTCTTGACTTAGAATGCTTTCCTGCTGCTGCTTGGGTGAAGACGTGTGTGTCCTTTAGAGCTTGGGTTATCTATGCTGAGAGCACCCCCAGAAATTCCCCTCCCTGAGTATGGAGTAGGTTTCACAATGCCCTGTACTTACTCCTCTCCAGAGAATTTATCAGATTGCAGTTTCCCAGTCTGTGTTATTGAGTTATCCCCATACTAACTGCATTCCATCACTCATAACTAATATTAATAGTAATGACCATATTACTATTAAATTATTGTTTTTAGCTAGTATACATCATAATGAACTTCGGTATGACATTTTCATATATGTATTTTGTTGTATTTTACTCTTATTTACCCTCCCATTATCCTCCCTGCTCCTCCTTCCATCTTCCTGGTGGCCACCTCCCCCCATACTCTCCCTTGGTTTTTCATGTAATAAGTGTATATGTGTTTATGTGTGTGTGCTCCACATATGAGAGAAATCATGTGAGATTTGTCTTTCTTTTTCCCTGTTACCCTTTGTCTCAGTTAAGGTTTCTGCTATGATAAAAACACCATGACCAAGCTAACTTATAGAAGGATGAGTTTATTCTGAGCTTAAAGTTCCAGAGGGTAGAGTCCTTGTCTGTCACAGTGGGGAATCGTGAAAACAAGCAGACACAGGGGGGCAAGTACAGCTGGCAGTTCACATCTCAAACTATAAACAGCAAGCAGAGAGAGCAGTGTGGCTCTCTGGCAACCTCAAAGCCAGGCCCTAGTGACATTTCCTCCATTAAGGCCACATCTAATTCCTTGGCCCCAAAACAGCCACCAACTGGGAACCAAGCATTCAAAGGCCTGAGACTTTTGGGGGACATTTCATTCAAACAACCGCACCCTTTCTTATTCCTGCTTCTCTTTAGGCACCTTCCTTCCCCTTCACAGGTTCCCTTCTACTTTCATGTCCTATACGGGTACTTAAAAAAAAATCTAGATTCCACATATGAGAGGCATAATATTTGCCTGTCTGGCTCATTTTGCTTAACATGGTAATTTCTGGTCCCAGGAATTTTTCTGCAAATAATAAAATTTCACTTTTCTTTACAGCTGAATGAAACTGTGTGAACATATACCATTCACCTGCTGATGGACATTTTCCTTACTTCCAAATCTTGGCTACCTCGAATAGTGTAACAGTAAACATGGACATGCAAGCATCTCTGTGATATGCTCACCTAGATTCCTTAGGGTACCTTCTCATGAGTGGTATGGCTTTGTCCTGTGTTAATCCTATGGAAACTCCATACTGATTTCCATAGTGGCTACAGTAGTCTGATTTTATTTTTCAGGACCTCAATTGAGTATCTACAGTGTCTAGTATAGTAACTAACAAAACTACTAGATAGAATGAATATTGTTGATTTGAAGAACATCACATGGTTTGTAGAGAGCTGCGAAGTGCCGCGCCCTAAAGATGGCGCTGGTCTCCGCCTTCCACCAGCCCAACGGTGAGCGCTCTCTATGATAATAAGTTCATATTTGGCATAGACCGCTGATCTGGCTTGTTTCCGCATACGTAGGCCTCTAAGATAGCACCACTTGGCTTTACTTGACTGGCTGTTCATTTAGTATTTAGCCTGTGGGTTGGGTCTGCCCGGGCATTCGGAATTCGGAATTCAGAACACTGTTTTCAAGGGACCTGAATAAACTGCTGGAGAAGAGCTTTTGTGAGTTGCGTCATCCTTGCTGGACAAGGGGGGATGCGACAAAGTAGTGGCCCATACGGGGACCCAGAAAAGACTCAGAACTCCTGCAGTCAGGTGCAGCGCTGGTAAGTTCCTGGGATAAATCAGGACAATAAAGTTTCACGGAAATAGCGAACACAAGGTAAAGTTTCATGGAGATAGCGAACAAAAGGTAAAGTTTCGCGGAGATAGTGAACAAACGGTAAAGTTTCGCAGAAATAGCGAACAAAAGGTAAAGTTTCGCGGGAAGTTGCGAACAAAAGGTAAAGTTTCGCGGGAAGTTGTGAACTAAAGGTAAAGTTTCGTGGGAAGTTGCGAACTAAAGGTAAAGTTTCGCGGGGAAGCAGCAAACCTTAAGTAAAATTTTTAAACATGGGATTGTCTGAGTCACACCCAATTTTTCTGGCTCTTCAGGAGCTACTTTTAGCTAGGAATTTGAAGATTAAGAAGTCTACCCTAGAAAGATTTTTGAATGAATGTGATTCCGTGGCTCCGTGGTTTGCAGTGTCCGGGAATCTTAACGGTATCCTGCTGGGACAAATTAGGCAGGGACTTGGATTTTGCTTGGGAGCAAGGGACTCTGAAGCATGGAGTAAGACCGATTGGAAAATGGTGAGGAGTTGTTTAGAAGATCAGAGGTGTTGTAATGCAATCAAAGAGGGAGAATCAGCCTTGGAACTGCTACAAGGGGAAAGATCTGAGCAGGTAGACAGTGAAAAGGAAAGTAACAAAGGCGAAAGATTTGAGCAGGCAGACAGTGAAAAGGGAGGTGAAAAGAAAGTTCCTCTCTATCCCAATCTTAAAGATTTTAGAGATTTTAGAGATCTTGAGGACTCAGAGAGCACGGATTCTGAAGGAGAGCTACACGCTCTACTAGAACAGTTGGAGAGGACTGTTATTAGAAAAAAGGAAAAGAAAAAGGTAAAAGAAAAGGGCATGTCGGCGGCAGTCGGTGTGGGTGGAGCTGTTGCTATGGCGCCTGACACGTCAGCGGCAGTCGGAGTGGGTGGAGCCGTTGTTACAGCGCCTTCAGCCACACTGGCGGCAGCTGGCGTAAACAAAGCCGTTGCCATGGCGCCTTCAAATCCTCCCCCATATCCAGAAGCCACTCAGACAGAGCAGCCAGTTCAGTCCCTGAAAGTAGGGAGATCTTTCTGCCTGGGGATGTGGACACAAGTAAGAACAGAATAGAACATTATCCCACTGCACTTGCTGCTTTAGCCTTGAATGGTATCCAACAATGCTTGCAGTCTTTTGGAGTTGCTCCTGCCAGTATAATAGTGCCTTATTCCAGTTATCAAATTAAGATTTTGTGTGGCACTGTAGATGACTGGGCAATATTGCAATGTAGCTTTGAAGGAGTGATTGATAACCATTATCCTAAACATCCATTGCTATCATTTTTTAAGGAGCACCCAGTGATATTCCCTAAGGTTACTTCAGCAGTACCACTTCAAGGGTCACCAAATGTGTTTATTGATGGCTCAAAGACAGGCTGTGGAGCCTATTTGATAGAAAGACAAGAGCCCGTGTTATGTCAATTTCAACTGGGCTCCCCCCAAATAGTAGAGTTGAAAATAGTAATTGAGGTGTTTAAAAGATGTCAATTTGCATTCAATTTGATTTCAGATTCAGTCTATGTGGTCAACGCAGTGAAAGTATTAGAATTAGCAGGTCCTATTAAGAATAGTAGTACTGTATGTGCCTTATTACAAGAGTTACAAGTTTTAATCTGGCAGAGAAAAAGGTGTTTTTATATTCAACATATCAGAGCACATACAGGATTACCTGGACCATTAAGTGAGGGTAATAATAAAGTTGATCAATGGACCAGGATGGAATGCATTTTTTGGAGCTCATTCCTGGACCAAGCCAGACAGTTTCACCAATTATTTCATGTAAATGCAAAAACTCTACAGCAGAAATTCCATTTGTCTAGAGCAGATGCTAGACAAGTAGTTTTGGACTGTCCTCAGTGTGTGATTCATCATCATCCTCCCAGTGTGGGAGTGAACCCTAGAGGGTTGTTGCCACTCAAAATCTGGCAAATGGACGTTACCCACATTTCAGAGTTTGGAACATTAAAATATATCCATGTATCTGTGGATACCTGCTTAGGTATCATACATGCTACACTTATGAGTGGAGAAAAGGCTCGCAATGTCATAGGACATTGCTTAGAAGCCTGGGCTGCATGGGGAAAACCACAGCAGCTGAAAACGGACAATGGACCAGCCTATACAGCACAGTCCTTTGTCTCCTTCTGTAATCAGATGGAGGTACAGCTTAATCACGGATTACCATACAATCCTCAAGGACAAGGAATTGTGGAGCGTGCTCATTGCACCTTGAAAGAATGCTTGCAAAAACAGAAAGGGGGAATAGGCCAAGGCCGTACCCCCAAGGAGAGAATGTCTTTAGCCTTATTTACTTTAAACTTTTTCAATTTGGATGCTCAAGGCCGCTCAGCAGCGGACAGACATCAGGATTCCCATGGTTCACCTAAAAGCATGGTGAAGTGGAAGGACATTCTGACAGGTTCTTGGCGGGGGCCTGACCCCATGCTAACATGGGCGAGAGGGTCTGTTTGTGTTTTTCCTCAGGATCAACAAGATCCAGTGTGGGTGCCTGAGCGCCTTGTGAGGAAGATTCGTCATGAAGACCTTCCTAAGGATCCTGGTGATAGTAGCAGTGAGTATGTCAGGAGCGCAGAGCAGTTTGGGTTCAACAAGATTATTTTTCCTTTAGCCCCATGATTAGTAATATAGTGAATAAGTCTTGTACAGGAATGCTTGATATATCTACTAGGGATCCTCAGCAGACTGCCACCAATCCTTTTGATTTGTGGCTTTTGTGTGGAGTAAATGGAAGTTGCATGGACTTGGGACCTGTCATTATGCTTGGAGGAGGAATTTATCAAAGAGGTAATTTTTCCCTAGGGTCTGCTACCAGATTGGATTTCTCTAGTGGTAGTGGCTCTGGTACTTGGAATTCTTTGTTTCATTCTTACCGCAACAAGAACTTTTCAACCTCACCAGTATGTCTCTGGCCTCCTTTTCTGTGGATTGTAAGTAATGGGAGTGCATCCTTGGGTGAAGAAAAGTTAGTATGCACTCCGGGCACATGTTTTTATGCCCTATGCTGGAATGCCACAGCCTTTCCTGTGGCTGTGGTGATTAGAATGCCTCGATATGTACCAGTTCCTGTAGAGGCCCCTAATACCATGATGCTCTTCAGGTTTAAAAGAGATTTTGGCATCACTGCAGCTATTGTTACTGCTATCACTGTTGCTGCTGTGGGAGCTACTGCCTCAGCTATTGCCTTGTCTAGTTCTATACAGACTGCCAATGCCCTGAATAACATCTCAGCCACTGTGGCACAGGCATTGGATACTCAGACCTCTATGAATTCTCATCTCAAAGGAGGTCTTATGATAGTTAATCAATGCATAGATTTAATACTAGAACAGATTGATTCTCTTTGGCAACTAGCACGATTGGGGTGTGAGTGGAAATTGCAAGGTTTGTGTGTTACTTCCGTGCAATATCAAAATTATACAAAAGCTGCTAATTTGTCTAGACAATTGTCAAAGTTCCTCTTACAGGATTGGTCGGCTGAATTTGAAAATTTGATGAGAGAGCTGAGAGCGACAATCGTACACATCAACTCCACTCGGGTGGATTTGAGCCTGGCTACTGGCTTGACTTCCTGGATTCAGACGGCTATGGATCATCTTAAGGAGTGGGCGGGCGTAGGCTCTTTGGCGATACTAATGATACTAGCCTCTCTGGTTTGCCTATGGTGCATCTACAAAATGAGAACCACACAAAAGCGTAATGCAGCCATGATTATACAAGCCCTTGTCGCCATTGAGGCGGGCCAGTCCCCTCAGGCATGGCTCGCTGCCGTGAAGTAAATCTTCACTGAGCATAGTCCCTGCCCACTGAGGTATTCGTTCCACGGATATTAGGGTCTGGCAAGTCAGTGACGGAGTTGACGGGTAAGTCTCGGCCACCTAAGACAGGGCAGTCCCAAGTGGGGAGGCTGACCCAGAGACGGGTAAGAGTTTGAGCACCGCCCTCCTACAGGCTCAGGCCCACCGTGAGATCCCCAGATAGAGGGATTACGAAGCCTTTCCAGGGACTTTTATCTACTTTAGAAAAAATATAAAAGGAGGAACTGTAGAGAGCTGCGAAGTGCCGCGCCCTAAAGATGGCGCTGGTCTCCGCCTTCCACCAGCCCGATGGTGAGCGCTCTCTATGATAATAAGTTCATATTTGGCATAGACCGCTGATCTGGCTTGTTTCCGCATACGTAGGCCTCTAAGATAGCACCACTTGGCTTTACTTGACTGGCTGTTCATTTAGTATTTAGCCTGTGGGTTGGGTCTGCCCGGGCATTCGGAATTCGGAATTCAGAACACTGTTTTCAAGGGACCTGAATAAACTGCTGGAGAAGAGCTTTTGTGAGTTGCGTCATCCTTGCTGGACAAGGGGGGACGCGACAATGGTTCTCTTGTCACCTCTATCCCACAGGCTAGGAGGGAAGACTACAAAGGCAGACAATTTTGGTCCAGATTGACATGCTGTTCCTATTATCCTCTTTGGTTTGTCTTTGTTTGAGAATGAACATACAACTGTGTTGTGTTCTCTTGTGATTTCTGTAGTCATGGCTTGTACTGTGCCCACTAGTTCAACTCCTAATCTCAACTTGCTTTCACTGAACCCTGAGCCTTCCATGCCAATCACACCACCACTCTCTGGTTGGTTGGTTGTTTTTTCAAAGCTTAGAGTCTATCTAGTCCAAGGCTAGATATATCTTTATATATTAAAGAAAATTTGTATACAATCTCAGAGGCATGAAAACATTACACAAAATTTTTTTAAAGGTTCCTGATACCTGGTCCTGGGTGAATCTAAAGTATCACAGCTTAAGAAAAACACGTGTTTTCCTCCTGGCTCTTCAGCTTGGCTCCATGCTTTTAGGTCAGCCAGAATAAAGGAGCACACATCTGTGCCTACATTCGCCCCACAGGAGTAAAGAACAGGACACAAAGAGGTGAGGCTGCATAGTACCTTGCTTTACTGAAATTGCTAGCATAAAGCAAATAACAGAGTTTAAACTTACTGTGGATGTTCCCTATCTAAAGAAACAGCACAGCAAACCAAGAAAGACACCCAGGAGCTTTAACCCTGCTTTGCTGTAATCCCAGTTTTGGATGCTGAGACAGCTGTAATTACACCATCATCCAATCCTTCTTGTTTCTGGTTGCTGTGTGTAAACGCAGTCTCCTTCATTTGTTCCAGGGCCTCTGAATTAAAGCCTGTAGTCAACGAGCCAGGAAGACCAAATTGACTTTAAGTACTGAGACAGTATTATCACCAAATTCAGAGAAGAAATCATTAGCACTTTGGGCATAAAGATGTTTCTCCCACCACCCTCCCTGATAAGCAATCTCTGAGAGGCCCTGAGAAACCAGTTACTTCTCCAGGTTAGTGGATTCTCTGTGACCAAAACAAAGTTCTTGCTCTCAAGAACTTATAGATTTCTGAAAAAGAAAATTCTTTGTTATTTTCCTCCCTCTCTCTCCCTCCCTCCCTAAGATTATTAGCATACCTAGCACATCTGAGGGCGTGGTTCTGCCCCCAGTACCATAATACATACATCAGAGGCACATCCACACACCAAATGTCTATTACTGACATCAGATTTTTTGTTTCTTCTTTAACCCTGTTGGGAGCACAAAGGTCCTTGAACTCACAGATAGCACAGGGGAATATTTAACACGCAGGTTTGTCTTTTCAAAGAAAAATATGTATAACCTGTTTTCCACCAAGAAGGCTGGGAAGGGAGGTAGCTAATAACCTAGGTAACCCCTGCGCTATCTGTAGGTCCAGGCCATACCTGGTTCCCCCAAGCTCCCACACCCAGGATTGGCGGTGGCTAAGAGCCAAAATGATCTCTACACTATATGTATGGCCGAGAGGATACCAGATCCTCCCCTTGTGCCCTTAAGACAGCACCTGTAGCTTCTCTATACAACCTTTCTTCATGGAAAAAGTGGCATGTACCTCAAGAAGAGTTTCAGTGTTATGATGCCTCTGTGCACATGAGACTGTGTTACACCAGGAAACTTTCCCCCAAATTGTGCTGTGCTTAAACATGCCTGAATGTAACCTAACGGCCATGTCAACACTCTATAGAGTTTGAACCCACACTGGCTACTGAGGCGTGCTGAATCAGCCTTCCTTCTTGTCTCTGCAGACCCTGGTGGTCCCAGATACCATCACATAACTCAAGCTTGTATGGAAAGTTTTCTTTTTTATTTTTGTTTTGTAAACTCCACAGCAGGAGCCAATAGCCATGAATTTGCTTTCTTGAGCTTGGTTTAAAAGCCCTCAGCATATAAACCTCTAAATGTAATATGGTGGTCAATCTTCATCATCCTTTGACTGGATTAAGGATCAGCTGGGATATGGTGAGACACTACTCTGGGGATGAGTCTTTAGGGTGTGTGGAGAGGGTTAGCTGATGGGGAAAGTGGGATCCTGAACGCTGGTAGCTCCATCTCACGTACTGAGAGCACAGATGGAACAGAAGAATAAAAGGAGAAAAGCACCCATGTGCCAGCATACCCTCCTCTTTGCTTCCTGGTCCACAAGGAGATGAACTGCACTGATCTACTGACAATTCCTCTCATTATGATGCACAGAATCCCTAAACTATGAGCCAAAATGAATAATCTCCCAGGGATATTGCCTATGTTTGGTCACAACAACAGAACAGGAATTTGGATTGTTAAATGAACATTCCTATGAACATATGATACATTTGAACTTTTAAAGACAATTCAGTTCCATTTATCCCAAGTCCAAACAGACATTCAAACTGGAGTAGCAAAAGGCTGGGCTTGTATTGCCAGTTAACTATGCATGTTTTTTTCTTTTTTAAGATTTATTTATTTATTTAATGCATATGAGTGCTCTATCTGCATGCACACCTGCAGCTATTAGAGGGCAACAGATTACATTGTGGATGGTTGTGAGCCACCATGTGGTTGCTGGGAATTGAACTCAGGACCTATAGGAAGAGCACTCACTAGCTGGTGCTCTTAACCACTAAGCCATCTCTCCAGCCCCTCATCTATCTGTCTATCTATCAATCTACCTACCTACCTATCTATTTATCTATTTTTTGTTGATTTACTTTAATTATGTATGTGTTTGTCTTGGGTTTGTGCACATGAATGCAGTTTCTGCCGAGGCCAGAAGAGGGGCTCGGATCTCCTGGAGTTAGGGTACACAATGATGATGAGAACTGAATTCAGCTGTGCTTGCCGCATTCCTAACCACCACCGAGCCATCTCTCCAGCTCCAAAGGAGCACTTTATAATTAACTTCCCAGCAATATGGACAAAAACAACACACTTGGAAAAACAGCTGCAAAGTGTTCTTTCCAAAGCTTAAGAACTAGTTTTTTTCATGTTTTACATTACTTTTTAAAAGTCATAGTTGAAGAGTTACATTTAGTTATCCTCTCACTTAGAGTGGGTGTACCTTTGTTGAGATCCAAGGACAGCTGGTGGGACTTGGTTCTCTCCTTCCTCTATGTGGGTCCCAAGGATCTGGCTCAGGTCATCAGGCTTGGTAGCAAGTAATTTTATCCAATGAACCATAATGATGTCCCCTATTTGAATTGTTTTTTTTTTTGTTTTTTTGTTTTTTGTTTTTTTTACCAAATAGTGCAAAAGTAAAATTTTGTGAGTTCATGTCCTAAACTTCCCCTGGTTCTAAACAGACACATACTAGATTAAAGTGGATTTTCACAGTGAAGCAGTACCTACAGGAAAGGCAGACTGCACTATGTAAAATACTCAGTAAAGCAGGAGCTAAACTCCAAATTTTGTACAAACACTTTCCAGAGCACCCGACACACCTAAGCTTTAAAGTCTTAAATGACTGAAGAACTGCTCCTTTCGTCATCTGTCCCATCAAGTATACTTAACTCACCACAGGTATTTGTGCTAATTCATTAGTGCCCTGGGGGGGGGGGGGGCAGACAGCATCTTCTTGAAGCACTGAAGCATGGCTTCCTGGGTCAGCGAGAAATAAATCTCTCAGTATAATTGCATGCTGGTTTATGTGCTGTTGTCTCCTGCTGGGAAAATGCTAAAATATTTAAGGTTTACTGTCTGGTGTGATTGTGCCTTTGTAATTAAAGTCTGGGATGGGCGGAGAGCGCAGGAAAAAAAAAATCAGTATTTTATTTTAGCACGAGTAGGCTTTCAACTAGTAAACTTTGAGACTCTGTAAAAGTTCTGCTGAGTTAGGATCTGGTAGAGTCATTTCCAGAGTCACTTTAACGGCTGTATGAAGACAGTACAGTTTACCTAGGAGTTAGAAAAGCAAGATGGCCTTGTAGATGTCACAGAGATCCTAATTATCCTTGCTGATAAAAGAAAAGAAACTCTGTTTCTATACTGAAATGCAACAAATTCTAAGGCAGTGGCGCACCTGTCTCTGCACAGACCCCATGGAGGGGGGCACATTTGATTCTGTTCCTAATTAGAAGACTTATTTTGGGCCAAAACTATCTGATTGGCAAGTAAGCAGGGCTTCTTCTACTCATCCTCACACTCCCTCTCGCATCCTGCTCCCATCCTCCTCCTAGACCGGACTCCACAACTAGAAGATAAAAAGTTGAGTTGCTGAGACTGGAGTCTGGGGAAAAGGTGCCGGTTGGGGAAGGCATCTGGGTTTTATCACCTTGTGAGTGAAAGCTTGGAGCTTCCAACTAGGTCTCTCAGCTCAGCTATGCAGACTTGCTCCTCCTGGTACAAATAATGGAAACTCCTCCACCACCCAATGCCTCCTGCAGCCCACAGCTCTAGGAGGCAAGCAGCATTCAACACCAAAACCAAGGCTAAGTGATCCAGGGCATGAATCTGACAAAGGGGAGGAGGTGTTTGCATTAAACATATAAATGCATAAACAGCTTGTTTACATTGGCTGTAATGTTTTATTTGAATGCAAAGCAAATACATAGCAACAAACTGGAGGGAGAGTCGGATATCTGGGGCTTACACTGCTGTCTGTGGAACACCCCTAGAAGAGGTCCCACTCAGCCTTTGTCACCAGACAGGAAAACCACAAGCAATTAGAAAGGCCACACACCCAGAACCAACTGGCCTGTGAGACTGAGAAATAAACCACCAGAGCGACACCACATTCGGGTGGAACAAGAGAGTTTGTATCGGTTCTATGAGCAGGAAACCTAAACCAATACAGTACGTGTGATTGTTTAGGAGACCAATTAAGTTCAGCTAAATCCTTCTCAGTTAATTAAATGATTTTCATCTGGAGGTGTGGTTGGAGGAAGGAGCCTCCGGGAAACTAGTATCAGAAAGAAGTGTTCCGTGTGGGGAAAATCAGTTCCAGATGATTCTGTTTATGCCTTGTGTTTAAATTCAGACTATCAAGTCTAGACATTGGAAATTAAACTATAGGTCAGCAAAAAGAAAGCGCCCAGGCAGCACAAAGCTGCCTTTATTGAGGGTACAAGGTAGTCCCCTCAATTCTATGTGTTATAACTTCCTTCAAAACAAAGCCCAGTTATAGAATCAGAACAGAACAATCAGAAGTAACAACACAGAACTAAGTGTTTCGGCCTGACATGTCTGATGACCCATTCGATGGTCAGGAGGAAGAGATGGTGGGAAAGGGGCAGCAATGATGTGGAGAGCACAAAGACACCAAGCTAAAGGTCAGTGTGCCCTCAGCCTGCTCTCAGTCAGCCTCCCGGCAGTACATGGCAGGCAGTGTGTGCATGATGGCGATGTGCCACCCAGCATGTGACTGTTACACCAATGGGAACTACAATGAGGGGTGGGGGAAGCTGACTGACAGTGCTCACCTTTCGTGTTCACTGAGGTCCATCCTCAGCACCAGAAAGAGTGATGATGAGGATGAAACTAGCAAACATACGAGTTTGCCAACGGTGGACATTTACATAGTAAGGAAAGACTCACGCCACACACCCTCAACTGGTCCTTCGTATTTGACTCATTTCACATAAGAAAACACCCAGTGCTTCCCCCATGTTAGAGCAACAACCCCTACAGCAGGCCTGTCAGCAGATGTTAGTCTGCTAACCCCAAATACGCTGGGTTTGGTTTTTGCCAACGAACCCCGCTAGGCAGAGAAGATCAAAAACCATCAGAAATTAAATACAGATAAGTACCTAAAGGAATATTATAATTTTTTATTTATCTAATATTTATAAACCAAACTAAGACATACAATGCCAAATCAGGGGTTGAAAAAAACCAATATAAAAGGAAAAGGGTTATTTTACTTTTTTGCAGTTCATGGGATAAACCCGGGGCCTCAGTGTGCTAGCCATGCTCCCCACCACTGGGCTGTCCCCCAGTCCAATACTGGGTTACCCGGCCCCACCTCACTCCCCCTCCCACCTGCCAACACTGCTCTCCAAGGCGTCTCTACCCAAGCTCTCTGTGTCTCCTCTCTTCAAGAATTCAACATGATATGTGGGCTCCTTCCTGAAGGAGAGGCAAGCCTGTCAGACACATAGTCCATCTACAAGGTGAGGCTGAAGTGCCCTGGAGTTCAAATTGGGCGGGGAGTGCTCAGATTCCCAGGAAGGCTCGGTGGGCAGGCTCCAGCACTGCCTCAGATACTCTCATACCCCCTTACATCCTCACCATGTGCAGCCTCCATTTGGAAAGAGGTGAAGTTCCACAGCCCTTCCTATTTTCTTCACTCACACTCATGGATGGGAAAACTAACTCAGAATTTTGAGAAGCAATCCCCGTCTTGCCTGCCTTGCATCTCTATCCATCACCCTATCCATCCTGAGGCTGACAACATATCTCTAACTTCTTAACGGAGGGTGAGAAAAGATGATGCAAGTGACTTCAATTCTCAAAGAATGAACACAGCAAGCTTTACTTAATACTGATCAGGTCCAATTACATCTCTGTCGGTGGTTGGTCAGAAACATCCGGGCACTTGTGGAGTGATCGGGAAGAGACACTCTAGATGCATTCATTTCAAACTAACCAGCTTTTAGTTATTAGTGCTTAGGCATGCCTGTTATTCATTCCTATTATGATGTTTCATCTAACATGATGAAAAGCTGTGTAATACCAAAAGACAATGCCCCCCTATGGTGTCCCTTCCCAGAAGCACCCAGGGATCCTCAGTGAAGAAGTACTCTTCCCCAGAAAGTGGACTGCAGAGACCCTACCAGTAAAATAGGAAAAAAAGGAGGTGGTGGTGGGCAATGTTGGAAAAGAGAACAGTCAGGTTTAAATTCACATGAGCAGAGTCCTAATTAGTGACAAATCTGACATAGAATTATTTTAATGGCATGTATCATTTATTGCTTTTGAATGCACAGAGTGAGCAGAACAAACTACTACTTTGTTAGATAATGAAAAGTAGATAAAAATTTATGTGTTTATTATGTTTAACTGGTATTTTTTAAACTGATGTTTAAAATAAGCTATTTATCTCTTAGGAAAAATATTCTTCAAAGTCATTAATTGGCAGCCATAAATTTTAATTCTGTTCTTGGCCTAATTATCACAAATTTCAAATATGCAGGCTCAAAAACAATGAGACTTTACTGGTTCAATTAGGAGTACTGGTTGAAGGATTTCCTAAGGAGATTACAACAGGGTAAATTAAGTCTTATCAGCAGAAAGTCTGGAGTAGAGAGTATCCAATGGAATCAGCCAGAATGTAATAAACATGGAAGGATATCTGGGATATATCAGTATGTAAAAATAAGGATTTTGCAGGTGTGTGTGTAGGACAGAAGAATGAGTAGACACAGGAATCCAGCAAGGTGGTACATATTTCATAATCCCAACACTCGAGAAGTAGAGGAAAAATGGATCAAGAGTTAAGACCTGTTTGCTGCATACGGTGTTCAAGGCCAGTCTGAGGCCCTAAACATGCAGAGAAGAGAATAAGAAAGACGGGGAGAGGGAAGGGAAGCAAGTAAGGAGAGGAGAAAGAAAGAAGAGACCAAATGGCGTCTTAGTTTTCTATGAGATACTTCCTATTCTCCATAAAGGAGTATATGTGTGTGTACATGAGCCAGGCATTACTGGGGACTGAAAGGGGGGCAGGTGCATGTTATGTTTACAATTAAAAACAGTTGTAAATGTTCAGATGATTGTAGCTGGACAAATGACTCAGTGGTTAACACCATTTTCTTCTGTTGAGGAGAATTCAAGTTCAGTTCCCAGCATGCAGTTGGCCTTCACAACCACCTGTAACTCAAGTTCCCGGGGATTCAATTCCTTCTCCTGGCCTCCATGGCTATTGCATTCATTTGGAGTTTAGGCATACATGCAGGCAAAATACTCATACACATTTAAAAAAAATGTTAGATTACTTATATCCCACTTCAATCACAAGTGGTGATTTCTAAGTGGCAAAGAAACCTAATCCTTCAGGTACTATGCCAGATGTTATGAAAAATCGTAAGATACACCAGTCCATTATTGTCTCAGGCACAATTTTCCAAGAAGAAACAAAGTATAACACAAGGTAAATTGATATTGACAAAGGCAATTAAAACAGGAAGGATAATCTAAATAGAATCACAGAAAATTTAGGAGAGGTCTATATTTACAAAGCATTTATTTTGAAAAGTACATCTGAGAATTTATAGGCAAATTTTGGATAGAATATATTTTGCAACTTAAGAAAGAAGAAAAAATTATCTTTTACTGGCTCTCCCAAAGGGGATGAGTGTGAGGACAAATATGTAAATTTATCCTATCACCAGAGATTACTAACAGCTCCAAAGAACTTTCAGGAAATGCTGAATTCACTTCTTCCACACGGAATGACTATAAAGTCTAGAATAAATGAAAACAAAAACAAAACAAAACACTTTCTTGAGATAATAGAGAGTGATCCAAAGCAAGAAGAAACTAGAGGAAAGTCAGAACATAAAATAAGTGAAAAAACACAGATGGGTGTGGATTCATCAAGAGGAACAGAACAGAGAAAGAGAGAGAGAGAGAGAGAGAGAGAGAGAGAGAGAGAGAGAGAGAGAGAGAACAAACACATTAGCTTCTCTTATACAATCGCAGACAATGGCTCTTGTATGCTAGAAAGTTAGGGAAACCAGTAAATGCTCAGACCAAAATGCCAAAATTGTCATGATGAGAAACAATGTGTACCCCTCAGAAAGGTCCTCAGAGCTGCTGGTAAAATTCCATATTCAAATGCTCAAAGACCTGAAGTCTGACTCACGACTCACTGAGACAGCAGTGTCCAGACACAACCTTCAAAGAAAACAGCCAGGTGAGCTAGAGAATCATCATTGCACGATTTTTTTCATCTAGGCCCCAGCCTATTGGATGGTACGACCCACATGAACACATTCATCAACCCCACCCCGCAAACTCAGAAAAATATAATAATGACAGCCTCTTGGGGCAGTCCTCCTGGCTTCAAGCTCACAGAGAGGTTCACTGAGAAAGGGCCATTCTGCTTTTGCTCTTTCAGTCCCTGTTTCTGCTCTGCTATGGAAGCCTTTCTAAACTTTGTTAATTTTTTAAAAACCTCATACAATTATACAATGTATTTTGATGATCTCTACCCTCACTCCTCCCCCTAATTTCTCTAAGATCTACCCCCATTTCCCAACCTCTTCTCAATTTGACATCCTTTCTAAAAAGTTTAATTCATGCTGACCATATATATACACTCATGTGTTCGGAGCAATCCACTGGAGCATAGTCAACCCACAGGGGGCCACGCCCATATAGAAAAATGACTCTTCCTCTCCCAATAAGTCATAAGCTGTCAATATCTAATTCCTCAGTTGCCAGATGTGGGATATCATTCTAAAGTTGTAGATCAGGGATTTCACGGAGACTCCCAAAGCAATTAAGCTATTGCCGTAGCTCTTGGTTGCCCACAAGAACTTGATGATATGATTCTATTGCTGATGACACCACATACTTTGGTCATAAGACACAGGCAGATAAAGTTCATACTGACTAGAAAGTGTCTTCCCTGCTCGCTAGCTTTCATAGTACCAGAAGGTGCTATATAGGTTGCTATGGAAGTCATCAATAATCTTACCGAGCTGTGAACTACAATAATAGGCAAGAGATGCCAATTGGGCAATAGTGGCACAAAGGAACCAACAGCCAAATGCTTTGTGATTGAATTTAAGACACACCCATGGAAGGATTAGAATGCCTGGTTCTTAGCCATGACGCTCACAGACCCCAGGAGTTAATCTACTACTATTATTATTCTGCTGAATGGACACAGTGTTAAACTACTTATTAAACTTGAATCTGTATACCCATATACTAGTCTCAGACCTTATCAGAGAGGTTTATTTGTTCAGTGGACAGTGATTAATGCAGAAACCCACAACTGCTCACAGTGCAGAGAGTAAGAGTCAGTGGAGTGCTGAGCCTCAGGTGGGACATCCGTAACTCCAAACACATAGGTATGTGGTTAGCATGAATTAAACTTTTTAGAAAGGATGTCAAATTGAGAAGAGGTTGGGAAGTGGGGGTAGATCTTAGAGAAATTAGGGGGAAGAGTGAGGGTAGAGATCATCAAAATACATGGGACTTCCATAACACCCCCTCCTATGGCTTCAAGACTACTATTGTGAAAGGGGAGAAAGAGGGATCGTAAACCCAGAAGTTTAGGATGTTTCTGAAAATGACTGGACTGCGCACTCATGATATTTCTAAGCTTCTAGATAAGACATTACCCAATTCAGGAGATTACTAATAAGGCAACTGAAGCTTTAGAGTTGTTTAGATTTTACTTTTAAGGCCACCCAGATGTCTCCCAATTTATTATAAATGTTGCTATTAATTTTAAATGTTCTTTATTGGTCACAGAATGTGATCTCTAAACTCATTGAGAGCTGGTTTATGCCCAAATTAAGACAAAGCAATGAGAGAGGCAAAGAGAGAAGAGATTAAGGATATAAAAAAAAGTCAGCATGGGAGAAAAGATCCCTTTAACATCTGAACCTGTGGGGGGTACTTTGAACATCAGCAGTGCTTATGAAAACTCATCTTTCTTTTTCCTAAATAAATCTTTTATTTGAGAACCCTAAATTTATTGTTTGCTTTCTTCATAACTCTTAAGTAATGTTTTAGGTCAACCTTGTCTTTGTAGGAAAAGTCCACTAAGAAGGCTGCAGAATGCATAAGGAAAACAAAACACAAAACTTTAAAAAACCTACTATTTGTGAGAAGAAAAAGATTTCCAAGGATTTCTCCCCCTCTTACTACACAAAAGGTAAGCTATTTAAGTTACCTTAAATTTGGTGTTCAAGTTTAATGTATCCTTGAAAAACAAGCCTAGTATTTTATTTACCCTCGTTTATAATGTCCCTGACTAGAACATGAGCACCAAGGGGCAAGGATGCTTTTGACTGTGTTCCTCCTTGCTGCCTACCTGCTATCTACAATAAAACCCAACAAGCAATGGGCGGCCAACAGCAGTTGCGGAATGGATGACGAGTCAAGTCTTAGATAACCACACAGCCTATTTTGGGACTGCATATCTATCTTCCAAAGGATAATTAATGCATGTCAGTCAGAAGCAAAACTTGGAAGAGGTCCACCACCAATGCAAATGAGTTACCAACTTGTTTGATTAGCACATGCATGCTGTCAATGCAGCCCACCACTAGGAAAATGTGAGCAGCTTAATTCCTATGTGACCTTGGCTGTGATGAGGGAGGAATGCCATCTATATAGACGTGGGCTTCTAGCCGGGAACAGCGTCATCAGTTTTGAAAGCTGGAATCAACACTTAAATCTTAAGACCTGAGAGACTACTTAGGAAGAAACTCTCTTTTGAGCTTCAAAAGAGGATGCTGAGGACTGGAGAGATGGTGCAGGGCTAAGAGCACATGCTGCTTTTACAGAAGGCGTGGTTCAGTAGCCAGCACCCACATGGCAGCTCACAGATGTCCTCACCTCCAGTTCTAGGGGATCCAATGCCCTCTTTTGGCCGCCACAGTCACTGAACACATATGGCGCATACATATGTGCAGGCAAACACTCATACCCTGAAGATAAGCAAATCTATTCAAAAAGAATCTGTAAGTAATAAGTATATGTAAACATAGGGCTGCTCTCTTTTTATCCTGTCATTTCTTTAATTACTAGTGTGTTAGCTCAACAATTAAATTTACTTCTCCTTGCTAGAAAAAAAAAATTTAGCTAGATGCATTGCACTTTTTTTTCAAGGTGGCCTAGGGGCCAAACCTAGCTCTGGGCCACTAAACGAGTTCCCCTTACATGGGATAAAAGCACCAATCAAAAGACATCTGGTCTTCATTACTTCTCAGACAGACTCCTCCCTTACTGTACCCCAAGATTCTCTATAAGCCAAAGAAATACAAAGCACACAGTATACATACAAAGGTCACAATTTCATAGCTGCTTAAGAATCACATGATTCAAAAAAATAAATCTTTAAAAATTTTTTCAAAGCTAAAAAAAAAAAAAGAATCACATGATTCAATAGAAAACAAAGTCAAACCTAAACTTTCATTATGAAAATTTAGGATTAAGTTAAAAAATGAAAGAAACCCACAGACCTCCACATCATCTCTCTGTTACGCTGGCCATCAAAGGATTGTTTTCAGGGCTTGCTGTTTGTCATCGAGGTCTGGACTGTTAAATTACATGTTAACTTCTAGATTTGTATCCACAAGGAGATAAATAAAGCTTATGTGGTGGAAAGAAAAGTTCAGTTCAGTTTTGTTGTCATGAAAAATTGAATAATTTACTAATCCTCCAGTAATTCTGTCGGCAGCTCTGAATACTTCAACCTGGAATTTCCTGGGAGTCAGCATTATCATGATACTTCTTTTCCCACTCGTTAAAGTCATGACATGAAGATACATGAGAATTATATTATACCCTATTAAAATATACTTTTCTACCTTTTTGTTTTAATATGCTTTCCTTTTAGATGTGTGCAGTATATGGGAAGTCAAACACCGTGGCTCCATCAGTAGCAACAGAAGTACAAATTGATTGCATTATTCAATTTTCAGGAGGCTGATTATCGATCCTTTAGTGCCACCCTGAATTATTTAGTTTAGAAAGTCTAGTAAATAATTACAAGTCATCAGTCATTATTCATATTCTTTAGAGCACATTATTTTAACCATAAAGATGAATATTAATATTTTATGGTTAGAATATTCACAAGAATACATAAAAAGAGCACAAATTGCCACTAAATGCTGCATCTACCTATGGTTTTCTCTTAATGGCTTTATCCTAAAACATCTTGCATCTCCTAATTTTAAAGAGAAGGAGAAGGAGGAGAAGGAGGAGAAGAAGAAGAAGCAGAAGAAGGGATTTTTATCTCCAACAAATCACTGTTACACTTCCTATCATGAATTTTAAAAAACCACGCCACAGAAGTATTTACCCCATGCTTCCTATGTGTTTTGGTTGGTTTCAGTTCACATCCCCTGGGTACCAGTCCCCTAAAGAAGAAATTCTCCATGTTATTCATCATCTGGTAAGTTCTAATTACATTCTGCCAATTACATTGGGGTAGCTACCAACAGGGGTCAGGACACTCTGCTCCAGCATATGGCATACTAGATATCTCAGGATGAAGGGACTTGAGGAAAACCATAGAAGCTAAAAGGTCATTTTGACTTCTCTGCCAGACCCTTCTCCTTAAAACAGATCATAAAACACAGCAAGGATTTTACAGCCTTTCCTTGAAGCAGGTCAAAAGATCCTCACACGGATATGCCTCCCCACACACAGAAGTAGAATTCTTTTCTACAAACACACAAGGCACAAGGGAGTATCAGCAAACAGGCCACACTCATCACATTTGCCTCAGGACCCTCTACCCTACCATATTTCTCCATGACTATGCACTCTCCATCCACGCTACTAAAAAAAAAAAAGCACTTATGTCTAATGAATGCACTTCGAGGCTCTACTTCCTTACAGAGGCTTCCAGGTCACACAAAAAACAAATAAATCTATATGCACTCCTCTTGTTAATCTGCCTGGCAGAGCAGTCTCAGCGAGGAAGTCAACATGAGCAAAAGGAAAGCTATCTTCTTCCCCCACACTACAAAAAGGTTTTCAATAGCATGTCTCTGGCCAACCCTAAAAGATTTGTTCATTTACACTGCAGATGATGGAAACAGTTTTGCCCTGCTGAAATGATAAGCAGAAAGGTGAGCAACAGAAAACCACTTTGCCTTTTCATGAACAGGATATGAGAACCTAGCATAGCCCATGGCTACAGTGACCAGGGATCCAATTTGCCTAGTTCATGCCCAATCTCTGTCACAAAGCCAAGCACAGTTCTTCCCAACTCTCCTTTTGTTCTCAGGGTATTCTAGCTTGGAAAATTCACTATATGGACACCCTACAACAGCAATTTTTTTTAAAAGCACCTTTGGCTTAGCACTATGACGGCACCTCTGAGGATGTTAATCAATCATCTGTAACTGAGCTAACACTAGGCAGCTAAAATGCTGTTGTATCTGCTTTGAGTCAATCTTTCCTTACAGAGTGCTTGTTAGAGAACCTGAAAGGACAAGGGGCTAGAGGTGTCTGTGGCATCCCAGAACCATCATTGCGGTGGCTTTGCAGCTTGATAATCAGAGTCTCTACTTTTGTGTGTGACAATCTAAGACTGGCTTTCATCCCGTCCTGCCTGGAAGTGTGCTTGCAGAAGAGACTAATTACCGGAGGGTGCAGACACATTCTCAAAGAATAAGTGACAAGTCTGCAGAGGCCAGCTTGTGACCAACACACCTTAAGGACACCATAAGGCTTGTTGCTACACAACATGTAGAGGCATGGAAAGTGAGCCCAACAGTAAAATAATGACATGACAGCACTGTGCATTTACAAAACAGAACAGGGGGGATGATACTGAAATGTTTCAGGCCCCGAGACAAAAGTATAAGAAAAATCTGCAAAACGAATAAAATGCTTAAAACCCCACCTCAGGAATTAATTCATCCTGTGAGCTGGAAAGCTTATGACGGGTGAGTTGATGGTGTATTCAAACACCATGTAACTAAAACACAGCGAAAGGCCATGAGCATAAAGCTTGTGGAAGGAATGTGGCCTCACCCCATGAAGACACTGAGGACGCTTCTCTCTCCCCTTCTCCTGTGGCTGGGGAGAATGCTAACAGCACCATTTGCTGTCATTTCTGCGTTCTTGTCTTTACTGTTAGTTCCTGTACACAGGAAGGAGTTGCATGTGTCTTTAAAACAAAAGTAATTTAATATATTTGCCCTTTCAGCTACACACAGGGTACTCAAATGTACCCAAAGCGCTCAGTTTCATCAACTTTGACTCATGTGTGTGCTATGGCAGTAAGCTATGTTTGTGTGTTAGCACAAGATCTAATTTTATGGAAATAAAAAAGAAAGTGTGGGCGTGCATAAAATCAACAAGGATCCCACTGAACATAGAGAAACCAATCTACAAGTACTACACAGAACAATATACAGTCTACTATAATAGGAGCATGCCAAACAATCAGCCTAAGAACTGGAACACTGGTATTCCATCTGTTGGAACAACTGAACACAACCTAATGCTCCGCTTGCTAGATCCAAACTTTTGTTAGTTATGATTGGCTCAGGCAACTGTGACAAGCTCTGTTAAGTTGTTAAACACTTCTGGTTAAGGCTTTGAGGAAAATCCACTAGAGTAGCTTGCTGGCTCCCAGACCCAAGATTACCATTCTTAGACTGTGGTCCTAGGTGCACTAGGACCAATACCTGGACAGAACCAAAACCACCCAGTTCCCAAGGAAGGGATCAGAAGTTAGCACCAGCGCTTCCTAAAAGCCTCTCCTTCCCTCTCTCTTTCCTTCCCTCCCTCTTTCCTTTCCTCTCTCCCTCCCCAGCACTGAGGTTTGAAACAGGATCTCATGCATGCTAGTCAGGAGCTCTAGCACTGACCTACACCACACAGCCATTCTCTCTTCTATAACAGTGAGTGTTTTCTGTGTTGCACACAGTAATAATTTTAGCCTTTTTTGCCAACTTAATCAATTTTAAAAATATCTTCTTAGATCCAGAACACCCTCTTGATTCCTAAACAACTCAAAATTTAACTATGAGACTCTAGCTATCTATTCTTCAACCACCTCAGAGACCTGAGAGGGATAAATATATCTGATTATATAGGAAGTGCAGGGCCTGCAGCTTCCAAAACTAAGAAATGACATACCAGTGGCTGCCTGGACAGTTCCCATTTTCTCTCCATACATTACACCATCAATCTTCAGCCATTTGGCCCCATTTCTCTGACAGACATTGATTGTAGAGCAGGAATTATGAAGGACTTACCTACCCTGTCTTGGCAGAGCTAGGCTGTCGACTTATCTGCTTCCAAGTTTTGTCCTTTTTGGACAGAAGTCTGTCTACAGTTGAAGCAAGGGGTTTTTCTTGCCAAGAGAAAGGCTTACCACCAATTCAATCATCTCCCACTGGAGATTCTTCGATGCTCATCTTCTACACTAAAGGTTTGTTTAGCTCCAAAATATCAAAATAATTTCTTCTTTAATCCGGATTGAAAGGTAATATTTTATATAGTCAAAAAACCAAATTTGCTCCAGGAAAAATATTACCTGACACCCCCCCCCCAAAAAAAAAGGTAATTGTCCCAGAGTTAGGATTAGGGCAGGGCTCTGTTCTTATCTTTCCAGGAGATTTAAAGCATCCATTCAAGGAATCCAGGGACAACTGGACAACGGAAACCTCAGCAGAAAACAGATCAGACACCAAAGAAGACGAGTGGCCCAGATGATCCAGCCTTGCAGACTTCTTCAATAGCAGTTTCCTCAAAAGTCTACAACCACAACAACTCAAAATCGCTAAGATCGTTCAGCTCCACAGACTACTCCAGCCAGATCTTCAGTAAAGCACTGAAGATCAGCTTCTGTCTATGAACTTCTTAGGACATCTAAATAGCTGAGCACAAAAGGACTGAACATCAAATGATTCTATTAACAATTTTAATTCTTATTTGGGCCCCAAACAGGTTTACTACGTCCCAAATCAGCAGGAAGTCATTTTAAGAGAACAACGTCCCATCCCCAGAAGGTGGGGAGGGTGTTCTCCCCACTTTGGTTATTTGATAGATAATAGAAAATTTTATTATTTAGGGGAAAAGACTACAAGCTGTTAAATGGTCTTGTTAAATGGGTTTTGGAGGTTAGACCCAGGGACTTCTCTCTTTTTCTTTTCTGTATCCTTCTTTCTCTCCTATATAGGAGTGAACAGACTTGAGAAAAATGGGACATAGACATGGTATAGGAAAGATCAAGAAAAAAGGACAGATTATTGAATATGGCCTTATACCTTTGTATACTGATACAAAATTAATATTATATTTGGCTAAATTGGTATTGATCATTGTATATTAATGCAAAATTAAGATTGTATAGGGCTACATCGGTATTGATCTTCGTATATTGATACAAAATTAAGATTATATTTGGCCACAATGGTATTGACCCTTGTATATTGATGTAAAATTAAGATTGTATTGGGCTACATCGGTATTGATCTTTGTATATTGATACAAAATTAAAATTATATTTGGCCACATTGGTATTGATCTTTGTATATTGATACAAAATTAAGGGTAATGCTTCTTAAAGGTATTGTTCATAGTAATACTTAAAAATGAAATGTCAAGTTTTGACCTCTTGCTACCAATCGACATAAACTGTTTAGGATAATTAAGAAATGGAAACTAATAGTCATGAAAAAGTGTCATTTTGTTAGTTACTATGATAGTCTATCACAGTTATTTTCTAAGCTACTCAGAAATCAAGTTGCTAAGAGACAAGCAATATTTGCTTATCTAAATATAAGAGATAGATAGGGCATCTTCAAAAACCCCAAGAGATCTGCAGAATATGGCATTCAAAGATGTTTTCTTAACTTAAGATTTTTTGATATCGAGACATGTCAGCTCCTGACAGCACCCCCTATTCTACTCCAAATTTTTCTCCCTTTTAAGCAGTGGGAAAGCAACAGTAAGAAGGAAACTGCCCAGCTCTTACAAAAGATTAGGGGGAAGAAAGCTTAAGCAGTTGTTTTCTTTGCTGTCTACATTTAAGTAAAGAATCTGCAAGGCTGGGATGTGATCTTGCTGTTTAACATGGTACTTGCCTAGCAAGCTGAGGACCCGACCTTCAATCCCTAGAATCCAAATGAATAAGAATATTGCTAGCAAAGGCTGGTATGCAGGAAGTATGGTCCCTAATTGAGGTGGTGGTCAAATAACAGAATTTTAAGAAATGAGATCTGGTGAAGAATAGATCCTGGGGTTTCACTTTATGAATACATTAATGTATCTCACAGGAGATTAGATCCCATTATATAAGGGATGCACTGACCCTTCCCTGGTCTCTTACCTCCCACTTCATCACTCTTAATCCCTCTAACACATGCCACTCACCTCCTTGTACATGACCCAAGGACTGTGCAGTCATCCACCATGTGCCCCTCACCAAAGCAAAGCAAGTATCTCCTGGACCCCCAAAACTATGAGTTAAAGTACCCAGCCTCAGGTGTTTTATTACAGCAATGGAAAATAACAATACAACAAATCTATGTTCTCTGAAAAATGTTTATCTGCCAAGATGGCAATGTTATCTCAAAATACAACACAGCAGAACCTGCTCATGCATTTTCATTTAAATGCTTAACAGACAATAAAGAACACTTGCAAAGTAGGATTCCCAAAGTGCCATGGTTATAAGCTTAAACAGTACTGATCAGGTCCTGTCTGTATTCAACATGGAAATGTGAAGTGGCTAAAGTCGGTTCTTAGCAATCCTATGACACCTGGGACTGACAGTTCCTCCAAGCAATTGTCTACATTTAAACTTCTTAGGTATCATCTGTATATGTTTATACAATGAATCCATAACTACATCAGATTCTTTGATAAACAATTTTAAAAGATCAGCTGCTGCTTCAGAATAAAGCCTGTGCTCTTGCCCTCCACAGACCCCTCCACACAAGAGTTGGGTACAGCCTGTCTCTAGCTAAGGCAAGAAAATGTCATTTTTAGCAGGAAACACACATCAAGGCAAACACCAGCATTGCCACAGGATGTACCCAGATAAAGGCACATGACAGGGATGCACACACTTGCACTCTCTTTTTATTATTATTTATTTATTTGTTTGTTTTGGTTTTTTGAGACAGAGTTTCTCTGTATAACAGCTCTGGCTGTCCTGGACTCTCTTTGTAGACCAGGCTGGCGTCGAACTCTCTTTTTAACAATTCACACTTGCACTCTCTTTTTAACAATTCTCAACATCATACTACTTCTGACATAAAAGCCAAAAGGAAAAAGGGAAATTCCACAAAATAAAAAATTAAATTATAACTTAAAAGTAGGTATTGGGGTTTGATGGTTGCTTATTTTTGTTTCCTGTATGATAACAAACTGTTTGGAAATTTTACTTTTGTATAGATTGTAATAAGTCTCCTTCATTATTTAATGTTTTAATAAATTGAGAATAATTATAGTTATCAGTAGAAGTCTAACACTTCTGTTCACATGAATACATATGTATTCATGTCTACGTACATAAGGCACAGTGCATTCAGAACGATTTTAACACATTTTTAAAGAGTCTTAAGATCCTTTAACTAGTGTGCAATTATTTAACTTTGTTACCAAAATCTCCATGCTTAATGATCACATTTTTCTAGTATATTCTTCCTCCTACAAAAAACTCTCACTCAAAACTATGCATCTACCTATTATATTCTCCATGTATATGACCCTTTGTGTTAACTGTGTTTCTTTTAACTACAATTTTTTTTTGTTTTGTTTTGTTTTGTTTTTGGTTTTTCGAGACAGGGTTTCTCTGTTTAACAGCTCTGGCTGTCCTGGACTCGCTTTGTAGACCAGGCTGGCCTCGAACTTGCAAAGATCCGCCTGCCTCTGTCTCCCAAGTGCTGGGATTAAAGGCGTGCGCCACCACCGCCCGGCTTTAACTACAATTTTTAGATCCAGATAATTATTTCTAGTCAAACACCATTGAAGACCGCTTCTTTAAGACCTTCCACAAGATGAACATTTAAATATTCATTAAATGCTCACAGACACTCTCTGAAGCTTTCAGTTTCCAAAAGCATTCCCATTTGACCTGATCTTGATTCCAGTTTGCATTTCTTTGTGTGCCCATAAAATCAGCCATCTGACCACTCCGCTCAAGTCTGTGGTAGAAACAGGATCTTCGTCTGCCAAGTGGTGACAACACAAGATCTACATCCCCTCACCTTCTAAACTGCTCACGGTTGCCATGATGCCCTGTTGAGGCATATGTCTGGAAGCAGTGGCATTTACATAGCAGAGATCAGGAGAGATGTAGGTGGGGACAATATGTCTTTCTCAGTATTTCCCAGTGCCAGGACTCTGAAAGTCCTAGCCCATTTCCCCCTAATTCCTTGTCTTCAGATTTTCTTGAAACCTCCAGAGTGCCAGTAACTACTGAAGGACTATCTAATTGTGTTAAGGTTAGGATAACAACACTTTCTCTAGAGTCAACACTAGGATTTTCTGTAGGGGTTGATCGATTAATATAAGTTAGATTTAGTGAATATCTAGGTTTCTGATACAGTCTCTTAATTTGGGGAATGAAGATCAACTTCACTGTGAGCAATTAGCTTATCAGCTTATGGATGAAGTCAGGTGAAACGAGGGGAGTCTCTATGGACTAAAAAACAAGGTTGAAGCCAGGTGAAACAAGTAAAGACTTTATGACCTGGCATTGTTTTCAGCTGCTAAGTGGGCAGAGCCCAAATTAAGCTAAAGCAGGTGGAACAAGGAGTGATCCTATTTAAGGACAAGTGGATAAGCCCAGAGGCTGCGTGCTAAGGGCCCCAATAATAGAGAGCTCCGAGAGTCCTGCTGGAGAAAGTGCTGGTAGACCAATGGCCAGATCTCCCTGAGGCAGAAGGAAGCTGGTGAGCAGATAAAGCCTCAGCAAGACAGCAAACGGCCAAGAACTAAACTCTGTGGCTCAGCTTTTGCCTAGAGGGGTTTGACCTGTCCGAATAGTGGCCTGAACGGAACTGTGGCCAGCTTTAAAGACTGAGGCAGAGCGGCAGAGTTGCTGATACGAAGGAAATAAGTTGGCCTACAGACGGCTGGGGTCTCCCAGGGAGAAGAAAGCCTCAAGCCTTATTTAAGGTGAAACCGCCATAGCCAATTTACCCTGACGAGCCTGCGTCTGAGATATTCCAGAATAAAGACTGCTAAGTGCATTAAAGGGTCTACCCCAGAGACTGTGTTCCTGGCACCTGAAGACCTGCCCCAGAGACTGTGTCCTTATAAAAATAGTTGTAATAGTTATCAATAGGTTTAGTGGTCAGGTCTTAGGGGTTGTAGGCATTCATAGGGGTTGTAGGAATGTATAGGGGTTGTAGGCATTCATAGGGGTTGTAGGAATTTATAGGAATAGTAATTAAATAAGTGTATTTGTTATAAGTGAATATAGTTAATAAATAAGTGTTTAATAATTAAAAAGTACTGTTACAATTTTCTATTAATAAGAAAAAGAATTAAGAAAGAATGTATTGGCCAGTGACATAGCTCAGTGGGTTCAATTCTCAGAGACTAAATGGTAGAAAGCAAGAACTGACTCCTATGAAAGTATCCTTCCTCCAGCCTCCAGGTGCTCCCCTTGGCATGGGCAGGCATGCATGCACAAACACACACACACACTAAATAAAAGAAAGTTTTTACAGTTTGCAGATTAGCTGCCTGTTGACATTTACCTGCTATAATGTGGACTCCTATTAGTTCAAGTGTCTAGTTCTTGCTTTGTGTCTAGGGGTTGCTTTGTTCGCCACCCTTGGAGCAAACAGACAATGTGAACTACTGAACCCTGGACTACTCTTGCCCATGGGCAGTGGTGGGACAGACAAAAGCTCTATGTAGGCAGCCTATTATTACCCTTGTCCAGACTTCTTTACTGGCAAAAAGTACAACTGAATAAACAGGGAAACAAGATGTACAATGCCCTCAGTGACTCATAACAGCAGGGAGAATGAAGGCCTGAGAGCAAACCCTCTAGCTGCTATAATCTTTGTTCCATGGGACTCAGGGGAAAGTGTTCTCAGAGCCTGATTAATGTTAGTACTCAAGAGTCGGTCCACAAACTCCTAACAAAGGTACAAGAAGTTACAAGCCTTCGTTTCCAGTGAGCTGGTAAAGAGCTGGCTAACTGTATGCCGTATATGAAACAGACAGCAGATGGCTTTTAACAAAGGGGTCTGCAGTTCGTAGAAATGTTCAACGTCTTAACTCCATGTGTCCGATTATCCCACAACAAGTACAGAGACGTATAACAACTGCCAGACGATCTGCCTGTCTTGTCAACAGCAGGAAGGTTGGGCTCATCTAAGGATCCTAACGCTCAGCCACTTCTCCTCCAAGTCTTCAGGCTTTGATTCATTTTCTTGTACTCAATCCAGGAATATAAGGAGATTCATAAGTATGGTACTGGAATCCAGTTTATAGTCCCCTCCCCAGGGCCTATAAATATCCTTTCATTATGAAGTATTCATTCTGTAGTACTTAATTACTTGAAAACCATCATTTTTCAAACCAAGAAACTTTATTCTGATTTCCTTATATTTCCTCTCAAGGGACAAGAATCTCTTCAATTCATGCCCTTTAAATTTGTGTTTGATTAATCTGTACTAAGAAATAGGACAAACGCTGGAATGTCCAAATCCCACATCCATCCTACCCTGTCTAGCTCCCAACTAGCCAGTCCCACTGGGAGACAGCAGTCCTGCCCCTGAATAGTCAGGCCACTTGATACACAACCTGCTTCCTGCCCCCACCACACCTGACACCCACCTGTCACATCAGCAAGATGTAGAGAAATGGGTGCCCCACCCCTAGCTCAACCCAGGGAGGAGTGGCTCTGACTTTTCTTGGTGATGACCTTAAATGGAGCTAATTTTGTTCAAGCATCTATTTTCTTCCCAAGTATGGCTCAGTACTTGAAATCACAAGGTGTCAAAAGTTCAGTTTGTACTAGTCTTGAGATGGCTCTATGTATCAAACTCCCCTGCTTGTGTTTCTAGCCCCCTGAACAGTTTGTTGCAGCCTTTGTAGCTTTTCATTATTGTTGGAATCCTCTTCTTCCCATTTACAAATTACCATCAGACTTGCACTTACATTTTACTTGCATAAAGAAGATGAATAAGCTTTTCAGACATGCCTCCCCCACAAATAAATAAAGTAAGGGAAACTATCTCCAACACGCATTCAGTCATGCTGTGAGTCTGTGCACTGGTATAAAGGGCCAACAAGAAAGTCCATTAGTTGTGAGGCCATCAACCCTCACATGTTTCTGTCTCTTGCGGGTCAATAGGCAGCTTTCAATCACTCAGTTACCACCAACCCAAGACGTCCTATAAGTGAAAAACCATTGAGTTTCCAGGTATTCCGCACATTCAAGAACCTACTGGGCTAAAAGAGGTTATTATAAAGGTCAAGAAGTGCCAGGTGTGGGCTGTGAGAGAAACTGCTATATTCTGTGCATTCAGAAAAAGGCCACATTTTGAACACTTAAATATTTAAAACAAACAAATTAGGAACCTAACTTTCCTTTACTAAAAAAACGAAACAAAACAAAAAACCCTTTCAGCTTTCCCTATGATATCTTAGTTGACCTGAAAAAAATATGAATTAGATAATAAAATACTGGCAGGCTGCCATAGTGCAGGCCTGTAATTTTAGCCACTTGGGAGGGTACAGTAAGAGGAGTCATAAGTTGAAGGCCAGCCTGGGCAATTTACCAAGAGCCTTCCTTTCAATAAGAGAATTGAGCTTAGTGATAGAAGGAGTTCCTAGGCTTTAATTCTCAGACCTCCACAAAACGGGGACAAGGAGCTGGGTATTATTTAGTCTACGTGATTTTTTTAATATTATTGTAAACTTTATATTTAAAAAATTATGTCAGGAAATAGCACTGGATTTCATAGGACAAGGAACACTGGATTACAAAATGTTCCTTGTCCTGTGAAAGAGGCATTTCAACTACAAAAATTTTAATAAACACAACTCTTTAAACACATGGTGGAGACAACAAATGTAGGTATCCATGCCTAATCCTAGGTGCCTACATCTAAGCACATGATAAGATACTTCAGTTTCAGCTGCAGCCGAAGTGCTTGGCCAAACCGTTTTTGGTTTTGTGCTGTCTCTGAGTAAAGGCAAGGAGAACTTCTAATCACCAAGCAGCTGTCTTACCCTCAACCTCCTCTATTCCAGTCTCTGAACAATCTCAGAGAGAGTCCTATACTTTCCAGGAAGAGTTTATATGGGTCTGGTGAGCTGAGAACAAAAGGCCACAGAAAACCGTCTGCCTGGGGTAAGGCAGGCAAACTTCTCCCTAGGAATAACAGTCCACACAATATTTATTTTTGAAGCAATTATTGTGTCCCACATATGGCTGTCAAATAAACAGATCTCTGGGTCATTAGTAGAAGGACAATGGAATCCAACCATCTCTATAATTTCCAAATGACGGACACATGAACACAGCACCCACCACGCCTGTTCAGAAGAGAGCAGACCATGCCTTCAACACCAATGGAACAACTGAGTAAGCTGAGAATCATGATCGGTCACCAATGTCTCAATTATGTATGAAACTAAAAGAAACATGAAAAGAAATGTTTAAAATCGATTCTGATTTGTTCTCAATGGGCTAAGAAAATCCACAGTATTCAAAACTGATTCGATAACAATTGAAGAGAAAGAAATAAAAATTCTAACATTATAAGGCTAATAACACTTCCAGCTGCAGCAACTTTAAGGCAGCTGATTAGATGATCCTAATGGGTGATTTACAGTGAAAGGAAAAATACACCCTTAGCATAATTTAATAAGATTCTCAGACTGAAGCAAATTCAAGGGTTTCATAAAAGATCTTCTCATGGCCTTTTAATAGCTCTCTCCAGTTCCAATTAACTTGTTAAATGCCAGTTCTCATTGACTCATCACAGCCAGCCCTTTCTGATTAAATAACTGTTGGTAGTACAATGCCTACTAAGGAGTTATGGACAGTCCAGAGAAGATAAGCACCTCTCAATTCTCCATGCCAAGAGAGAAGAAAAATTACAGCGTGTAATTAAAAATAATAATAAATTCTGTTCATCCTTGCGATAAGCAAGATTACGTTTACTGAACACTTGGACCTGTCCTAATTTTTTGCTGGGGTTAATATTTAGATTAGCTTAACCTTTTCATAGACCCTCAACAGGTAGGGCAGAAATGTTGATTAAGAGAGTTAATTTATGTGAAAGGTAGCCATTGAAGGCTCAGACAGCACAGACAGCCTGCCAGCGCGATGAGCCTGACTTCTGATACAGTGTCAAGGATCTGTGGACTTCCCCGCTGGGAGTCTCCCCACACAGACAGCACACCTGCTCACAACACACAGTACCGCTCTGAGTTGTTCTCCATTTCCCAGGCTGCTTGCTGCTCCTCAGAAGAGGACATACCTGGTTCCAGAGACAAAGAGTCTCCTGCAAATTCAAGGTTGATACCTCCCTGCAAAACTAGGGAAGAGCCCCCCACTGAGCTGCAGACAGTTCCAATCTGCCAAGTCCCACTTCCTTGGACTTTTCATTTCTTGTATCTGTAGATAGTCAGTGACATTGTGCCTCTGTCAAAGTGAGTGCAAATGCCCTGAAGATCCACAACAAGCCAGTACCTACATCACAGAAAAGTTAGACAAGAGCTCCTATGAATACTCAATTCTCTAAGCAACTAAGAATTCTCTATTCTCTTTATATCTTACATTTGTATGACTATTACAATGGGGTAAAGGCTTTGAGAACAAAAACAAATAAATAAAATAAACCAAGATGACCTACAACTGACATGAAAACTATGCTTTCGGTCAGTACGATGGGGAAAAGGAATTGCCTGGGCTCAATCTCCTCCAAAATTCTATAGTCTGCAAACCTTCCAGGAATGCCATTCCTGGCAAGATCCTTATGCCTTTTCTGGGGTCAGAAGCTTAGAGGATATGAAGTTCTAGCCACAAATTTCCAATCCACTAGGATGAGCTCTGCTTTCGCTCATTAAGAGGCAGGTAAATATTTATAAAATAAAAATAACAGTAACACAACATTTCTTTTAGTTGAAGGTAGAAGTTGGCAAACAGACACACATATAACACTTACACTGATGGTTTAGTGAGGATGAGGCATTTGCTTTTTGACCCTTCTTCAAATGCTCCGGAGTCTGCCACTCCTCTCCCTCCCAATGCCTGACATAAAGCAGGCATCCTTTGAGTCCCTGCCAACCCCCAACCATGACGTCCACATGGTAGGGAACCTGTTCTCAGTCACCATAATACTTAGAGGCTTAACTTATAATTGCACCTTTTCATACTTTAAAAAATAAATGCCTGATGTCAAATTTGTAAAAGAAAAGAATTTTTAAAAACCCAAAAAGTTAATGGAGAAGAGTGTGGTAGCATAGGCCTGTAGACCCAGCCACTTTGGAGGCTGCTCCAAGGGGATCTTGCTATGAGGAGTTCTTGAATGGCTTGGCAACCCAGACTCTGTACACACACACACACACACACACACACACACACGTACATTCATACATACATTTGATTGTGCATGGTATGTTAATTATATTAGATCGGTATTCCACTTTGTTTGGATCTTCAAATTACATTACATTCGCTTTTGAAAGCATTTTTTCAAGTCAACAGTTAAGGGAAGAAAGTCTGTTTCCCCCATCGATACTTCTGTACTCTCGGTGAGAAGAAAAACACCAGGCAGCTGGAAATAAACTGCTTTCTTCTTTAACTCAGTGCCCCAAAAGTGCCCATTTGTTACCCTCTGTAGCTGTTTGTTAATTTTAACTGGAGGTTGAGTAGGATTGCAGATACACATGCCAACCCCTGCCTTATCCACTTTAAGCATCACCTCTCCATGCTAATGGCTTCCAAAGGCGTCTGGACCTTATCTTCTCCACAGAACTTGGTACATAATTGTTTGAACTGCCCACCACACATCTTCAGTCACCTCACACAGCTCTACTACTGAGCTAATCATTCTCCTCAGCGTGGCTACTGCCAGAGACTCTGAATGGCATGTCCAACATTTAAACCAGTTCTTGGTTCTATGTTCCTTACTCAACTACAGATCCTCACGTCTACAACTGGAACTTTAGAGTCCAGCCCCAGCCATCCCTTCCTTGACCTTCTATACCCTCCCGTCTTGGGCAGACCCTCTAACCTCTTCAACAACAGGTACTCGTCTCTTAAGACTATTCTCAAAACTTGGTCATTAGTCAGAGTTCATGAGTTTAGCCACTGGTAAGTTACCCACACACCAGTAACAAAACCATGCCTATGCTAATGCAGCAACTCTAATCAAACTCAATGGGAAGAAAGGAGAGGGAGGGAGAGAGAGGGAGAGAGAGAGAATTGAAGAAAGGAAGAAAGAAAGAAAAGTGTAGGAGGAGAGGGAGAGGTGGAAAAGAGCAGGGAGGGGGGTCCTTAGATTGGCTTTCTTCTCTAAGTTCTCACTATTATAACACATATTGTTACTATCACTTAAACTATTTTAACAACTTATTAACTAGTCTCCCTCCTCTAGTCTCTCCCCTTAAAAAGAAAATCTTAGTAGTCACTGAGTCCTAACCAAAATATGACTTAAATAGACTCTTCCCAAGGAAGCCTGGCAGGGTGGCACACCTCTGCTCCCTCGGCACTAGATCCAGGCAGCCTGAACTTTGGGAACACCCTATCTCAACAAAAGAAAGGAAGCCAGGTGTTCTGGTGTAGGTCCTGAATCCCAGCACTAAGAACTCAGAGGCAGGCAGATCTCTGTGAGTTTGAAGTCAGTGTTCAGAGCAAGCTCCATGCCAGTCAGGGCCACATACTGAGATGTAGTGAGAATTTTATAATTTTTATTTCTTTAAAAACACAGAAATGTTACAGGATATGTTTTCATTTTAATCCCAAGTGTGGGGATAAGAGGCTGCTTCACACTAGGTGACTACGATTTACCTTGTGCTATAGCAGGGGGCATGCATGGTTTTACCAGTTGCAGATAGTTCCTGCCAGTATGTGTCATTTGGAATTCTGGGACCTTTTCAGAGGATATACAAATGCTAGGGCCCTGAGAGCCAGGGTTGCTGTTAGTGGCTGGCTGGTTGTTGGATGTTGTTTGTCAAGTGGCAGTGTTCAAAGAGACAAGAAGAATAAATTAGATATTCTGACAGCAGAAGATCAAACTTGCCTCAAGGAACTCAAGGCCCCTAATCAGCAGGAAGTGGTCTAACAATAACTTCACTCCTTTCCCTCTGTCCTTTTTTCTCTCCTATCTAGTGTTAGGGAGTTAATAATGGTGGAAAAGGGTGGAAGAGAGAAAAGGGAACCCACAAAGTAGCAAATGAGACTCTGTATTAAATTAAAAATAAATAAATGAATCATAGTAAGAAGACAGCAGAAGAAGGGGTAAAGGGAGGAGAAGGACAAAAACAGAAACTCCATGTGACTAAAGGCCCACGCTTCCTGAAATTCAAGGCTCTGTACCCTCTAATTGTCCCTCTGTCTCCCTCGTTCACTCCCACAAGCCAGGACCACACTTGCCTGGCACTGACCTGACCACCTCTTCACACCAACAGCCAAGGCACAGGACCTCTCCCATTTTCCTGTTCTTGGTTCTTTGATTTTTACCACTTTCCTAACTCAAAAATCCCAGTCACCCTCGAGCACCCAGTCCAAGTGAGTTTCTCCTCCCCAAAATCTTTCAATCCACCCAATTACAAATCATGGCTATTTGGGAGGGCTTCCCAAGCCTAGACTTTGCATATCCTTGAATATTTTATTATCTAAGATAAACCCCGAGACAAAATAAGTGCTCAAAAACATTTTTTTTAATTAAGCTCTTTTTTTTTTTTTTTTTTTTGGTTTTTCGAGACAGGGTTTCTCTGTGTAGCCCTGGCTGTCCTGGACTCACTTTGTAGACCAGGCTGGCCTCGAACTCGCAAAGATCCGCCTGCCTCTGCCTCCCAAGTGCTGGGATTAAAGGCGTGTGCCACCACTGCCCGGCTAATTAAGCTCTTTACTATACAACAAACCCTCAAAGATGACAAGGCTTAATTTATCATTAAATATTTAGGAGCACTACAGTCAAGGTGTATTGGTGAAATAGAAAGACAAATGACAGATGATAGCTAGATAGACAGACAGACAGATAGACAGACAGACAGACAGATGGACAGACAGACAGATAGAAAGACAGACAGATAAGAACAAACTTTGCAAAGGTGCAATGCAGGTGGCTGGTTGGCCAAGTACCTGCCACACAAGTATGAGTAACTGAGTTGGATGCCCAGCACTCCCAAAGAAACCAGACATGGTGAAACACTCCTACAATCCCAGCGCAGGGGTGGCTGAAACAGGAGGATACCTAAAGCTGGTTGGCTAGCCACTCTGGCTGGATCAGTGGGACACTGTCTCAAAAATAAAAGAAGAGAGCAATCAAGGAAGGCACCTAGTACCAACTTTCAGCCTTCAAATGAAAACACATATATGTATGTACACATATATGTATGTATACATACATGTACATAACCACATATACACACATATACATATACACAGATACTCTGAAAATATATATACATGTTCAGATGTACATTTTGGTTTGATGTTATTTTATTAAAAACTATTCCTGGCACACAAAGGCTATTGCTGGGCTATGCTGAATAGATCACCAACCAGGAACTTGTTATGGATCAACTGAAAGAACAGAGCTAAAATTAAGAATAAACACTTAAAAACCTTGGAGGCAATTGGACATGGCTAAGAATTCCACGAACTGTTTCTCCATTATGTCTGTTCTCAACCTTTGTGCCTTCCCAGTTTTAGCTCCTCTGATATAAACAATGCTCTAAGTCCGTCACTGTCAAAGACAAACCAAAGCTAGACAGTAGTTAAGGTGATAGTAATAATAAATAATAATATCTTACTAAGGAATATTGCAATGATGGAAAAAATTCAATATATACAACTGGGCTCTGCTATAAATATAACACGGAAGTGAGGAATTGTAGCCACTGACTGGGCTGTGGGGTCAGTGGATGGAAAACAACTAAGAGGAAACATAAGAGGAACTCTGATAAGCCAAACTAACAAGTTTCTCCCTGGAGACAGGCCAAGTGATTAGACAGTAACTGGACACAGCAGAAGATGAGGAACCTGTCTGTCAGACTCAAGGATGACCAGTTATGGAGGACGGGCGTGGGCGGGGCTCTTCATAAAGTGACTGAGGAATATTTTAGTGAAAACTAGATTTTAAAAAGGCAAGTGTGAGAGGCTCGTCTCTATAATAATATCACTAGAAGGCTGAGGAAGGCAAGTCATGAATGTGAGAGCAGCCTGGGATATATAGTTAAACTCTGTCTCCAAACAAATAAATGAAAACCAGAAATTAAAACCACATGCATTCCAAAAGGAAGGGAACAAATGGGCCTTGCTAAAGAGAATGTTCAAAAACATGAACAAAGCTTGGTCAAGGAAAGAATTTCACGACTGCATCTCAATTAAAGCATGAACTTTTCCTGCTGAAGCTTGGGGCATCTTTCACACACACACACACACACACACACACACACACAGAGAGAGAGAGAGAGAGAGAGAGAGAGAGAGAGAGAGAGAGAGAGA
>CAJQZJ010034210.1:425405-438840 GCA_907164525.1 Lophiomys imhausi | reverse complement strand
AGAGAGAGAGAGAGAGAGAGAGAGAGAGAGAGAGAGAGAGAGAGAGAGAATCAGCAAACCATAATGAACATTATTTTGAAGCCCCAGTCTATTTTAATCTGGCCCTATGCTCTATGCCACCCTTCAGCCTGGCAGAGCTGACCAAGGAGACATCTGCTACTCAGGGGAAAAGCAACTTATTGAAGTGGTCCTAACATGACCACTGGCATAACATCACTGGCAATCACATGAAAGACAGGCTGCCCACAACACTGCACCAGTGAGAGCTGTACAGTACACTTACTCCACAGCTGGAGGTTAGCTTGGAGAAGATGCAGGACAGAGGGATGCCTGGGATGGCAGGTGGCTGGTGGCAGTGCACACGGCCCACCGCTGAGCAAATGGGCTCTGCCACCCAAGAGCCCCTGAGACCCAAACCCTTTGTTTCCGCACTTCTGCCAACACGTTTCCAAGGCAGTCACTGCTGATCAGCCCTGTTTGGCTATCCCCTTATCATAACCTCACAAAAATTTAATTTCAACCTCACAAACCTAGGGCTGTAAATTAATTGGATAAAATTTACAAACATTATGTGATGAGATAAAGCAATTTTAGACTTTTCTCTATTCAGTGGACTTAGGTACCTAGCATGGCAGTTTTGCTTGACATGAGTTCAGAGCCCTTGGAAACCTATCTAATCCTTCTCTCTGGGCCTTGCACCTATTTACAGAACCATGTTAACCCACATCTGGAAAGCTAATAAACCCCAGATGGGTTTAAACACTAAGAAATACTTCTGACATGTTTTGCCATTTGCTGTATTGTATATGTCCTTTGCAGTGAGAGAACACTCCTCAAAAGATCACAACAGCAGATGAAAGTCCTGTAGTTATTAGCATGCAACAGGATAATTCATATATAATTAATATGGTCTCAAGCTAAAGCTAGGAATTAAATATAGGGAAGGTGAAAGCCTGTATACTTTGGTTTGGTAAAGACTGTCCCCAGAGTTTGAAGCTCGTCCATTTTTCACCAAAAGGCAAAAGGCAGAAAACAAAACAAACTAACAAAAAAATGATGTTTGAATAGCAAGGCAAGGAAAGGTAATGACTTCTCTGTAGTGAGAATTCTGGTTTCTTTAAAGATGTAAAATTATGGTTTTGTTTTAATCCCAGGTGTGGGATATGAGGCTGCTTCAGATTGTCCACAGCAGCTGACTACGATTTGCCTTGTCCTCTAGTATGGGCATGATTTTGCCAGCTGAGGACAGGGTGTGTTTGGAATTCTGGGAACTATTCAGAGGGTATATAGATGCCAGAGCCCCAAGAAAGGCAGCAGCTGCTGCTCCCCCTGCTGCTGCTTCTGCTGCTGTTTGTTGAAGAACCATTCTTCCAAATACCATTCACAAAAGCTCACCAGACCTCCGGCTGCGTCCATGCCATTGGAACCCCATGGCAGTCTTAAGTGCAGTCAACTCAACACCATAAGACAGGAGGGCTTTTTTAAAAATCTTAATCATCCCAATAAATTCATATTTGCTGGATTTCTGGTTGCTGGTTAGCAATATCCCAAAAATAAAATCAAATTTGCCCTAAGGAACTCAGTGTCCCCTAATCAGCAGGAAGTAGTCTAACAATATCAATGTCCCCCTTTCCCTCTAATATTCTTTCTTTCTTACCTAGTGTTGGGGGTTTGGAAGGCATAGGGGTGGGTGTAGAGAGGTAGGAAAAAGAACCCAATAAAGTAGCCAAAAGTCTGGCTATACTTCCCCACATGCCAACTTCACCAAGTGAGCCAGCTAATCCATTCTTACATAGGCTGCTGTTGGACAGAAAAGCTGGAACCTTGAGCCTTCTGGGATGATATGCAGGAACCAGAGGCCTGAGTCACCTATGACTGCCGTGCCCACCAGGGGAGAATTAAAATGCATCACCCTCTCACCAGTGGTTTTCACAGTACAGCCATCAGCCACCCTTCCAACTGGGATCAACTCTTTTATCTTTGCTTTCCTCGAGCTTATCTTGTCTAAATTTAATTTGTATGTGTCTGTACATGTGTATAGAGGCCAGAGGTCATAGTCAGTGTCCTCTTTGAGACAGGATCTCCCACAGATCCAACTAGGCTGGCCAGCCAATGAACTCCAGGGATCCTACTGTCTTCCTCCCCTTCGCTCCCTCCGGTGCCAAGGTTAAGAATGCAGTTGCCATGCCCAGCTTTTAGGTGGGTGCCAGGACTCTATCTTGTCTTCATGCATGTGCCACAGGTTTCTTACCAACTGAACCATGTCCCCAGCCTATCTTTCCTTTGTTCTCTCAGCCTCTGAATGGTACTGGCCCCTAAGGAGCGGTGGGCAATAGAGGTGACCAAAAAGCTTCTGCCTTATGGGTCCACAACTCTGGATATTAACTGCTGAGGGAACTTCGTAGATTATTTACCACTTGAGGGGCAAGTTTTGTTTTACTGGGGATCAGATCCAGGAACTTGTATTCAGCAGGCAAGCCCTGGAGCACTGAGTGAGTGATACCTCCAGCCCTGGAAGCACTGTTGCTAACAGTACAAGGAAGATAAGTATACCTACCAAGTAAGTTGGAAAATGAATGAACATTTTTTTTAAGTGAAAGTAAAAGTTGCACACTAAACAGGCTATTGGGGAAAAAAAAGCCTTTTGAGATGCTAATTTCTCTCTTTTTTTCCATTTGGAAAACAATCTTCCAAAAATAGAGGCACAATGCTTCTCTTCAGATTGCTCTTTAAATAGAGGAACCATGAACAAACACTAGGCAAGATCATAAAGATGGTTTTTTTTTTTTTTAATAACAGAACAGCTTGTAATATCTGGGTTGGTAGCTTCAAGATGTCCAGCCAATTGGCTCCCTCATCAAGAAATTCGGACAGTGAACCCTGCCTTCCCCGAGTAATTGTGGACTTAGCTGAATTAGTAACTCAAAAAAGTACCCATTAAATAAATAAAATCCCAAAACTTGTCTCTGTAGACAGAAATCAAATGGAAAAATACAAAGGATTGTAAAGGCTTTGGCAAACAAACCATTCTTCCAAATACCATTCACAAAAGCTCACCAGACCTCCGGCTGCATCCATGCCATTGGAACTCCATGGCAGTCTTAAGTGCAGTCAACTCAACACCATAAGACAGGAGGGCTTTTAAAAAAAAATCTTAATCATCCCAATAAATTCATCTACATAGGAATTACTACTTAGATCACAGAGATGTAGGTTCAAATAGCCAAGCTAAAGAAAAAAGTCCATGCACACACATACACCATCATCATCCTCATGTAATCTCTAAATAAGAATAGTGAGTGGTCTCCAAGGGAACAGTCAAATGTAGGAAGTGTCTAGAAAATGGAAGTCCAAAGAAATTCAATCATTTGATGACCTTAGAGCAAGACTTGTTTCTGACAAGAAATAGAATTCATTTTTATTAAAAACAAACAAACAAAACCAGAAACCATCAACAGCCAATCCCTTACTGCAGCGGCTGAAAAATCCATGTGAACATTCAAATGTTTGCCGAGTATCTGTTACACAGATAGCATGTACTGGATGCTGCCCATGATCTCAAGGAGCTTTTACTCCATGGAAGCAAACTGACAAGTACAATAAAAAGATCTAATTGTGATGACAAGAGGTACAGGGCATACTACGAGTTCAGGTATCACAGAAAGCTACCCTACTTCAAATCTCAACAAATCTTGCCTTCTCACAGATAGTATCACCAGTGTTTGCTCAGTCTCACAAACCTCTTCTTCCCTAAAAACTCTTGCTGTACTGAATGCAAATCTACCTTTTAAACATGGCTGGACAGATGGCTCAGTGGTTGAGAGTGAGTAGCTGCTGTTGCAGAGAATCTGATCAATTCCGACTACCTACAAAATGGGCCACAACTGCCTGCATCTTCAGCTCCAGGGAGATCTGACACACTAACATGTACACTCCACTCCCTACTCACATGCAATTTTAAAAATAAAAATAGATATCATCTAAGTGGACTCTTGACATCACAGTCCACCTGTTTTCTAATACTCAGCACCCCAGTCAGCACCCCCATTTGTGTCCACACCTTCTATTCCAGTCACTGCATAGTTAGCAAAACATCAGTATGAGACTGAAATGATATCTGAAAAGCTTCCAGGAAGTTCAGCTAACCTAGAGAAGAATGTAGATCCAACCAGATAGCACAGCCATTCCAGTCACCAAAGCAAATACTAGCTGTACTCTGAACAAGGGAAGACCATGTCTCTGACTTCAAGTCAGCAGATCACTGTCCTCTCTCAGGCTCTACTGCTCAGGGTGAGCTGTCCTCTCTCTTAAGGTCATCATCTTTCCCCAGACAATTCTGTCTTTCTTTTGTGCTGTCTTCTCTGTGTGTCTTGTCACTGGCTAGGCACATCTCTGCTCCATGCCTAACTGTCTATACCAGTGGTTCTCAACTTTCCTAATGCTGAGACCCTTTAATATAGTTCCTCATGTTGTGGTGAACCAAAATTAGTTCGTTGCTAGTTTATAACTGCAATTTTGCTGCTGTTATGAATAGTAATGTAAATATATGACTGGCAGGATAGTTGATATGCAACTCCCAAGGGGGACATGACCCACAGGTTGAGAACTTCTGGTCTATACCACAAAGCTGCCTAGGTGCCTTGGTGTAATTTCATTTTTGTTTCTCCATAGACTATGGGCTCCTTGAGTTCAAGGAGCCAACATATCTCCCAGAATGTAGCAAAGAACATATCTGATGAATGGACTAAGAAAATTACTAAATCCATTCTAGCTGGGAGTCTAATAAAAGAAATCATTGTCCATTAGACTGGGGGAATATATTATAAAGATAAACCTATGCTGGGCATGATAAAGAAATAATGTTATGATCTGGGTATGGCTCCCACACATCTCTTATAATAAATAAAACCACCCATTGAATTATGCCAGTCATGAAAGGGTAGTACTGCAGCAGCCACTTGGCAGTTTGCATTTCATTCAAAGCATGAACTGAGTTCAAGGGAAAACAAGATTGATATCTGACATACTGATTCTTAAGCTTAAGGTCAGATTTTATTAGAGGAAAAAAAACACAATATGTTATAAGAATCTGAAGGCTTAAAGGAAAAAACTCCCCTCTGCAATTGAAATCTTTCCATGGACAAGAAAATCTACCTTCCTGATGCTTCTAGAAATGCCATGAACTTGCATTTAGAAATCCGGGTTCCATTAACAACCTCACACGATGGTACTTATAAAAGGGTCCAGTTCTCAGTTCCCATCAGCCCGCTGGTTACATATCACCTGGTCTCCAAGATGGTTTCACTAAAATTAATTCTTCCTGGAGTTGCATGTGCAGACAGGGCAGCCATTCCAGTGGAGAAGAGCCTACCTTACTGCTCTGCAGGGGTACAGAAAAGGAGGCAGGGCCTGGGCAAGGGCTCAGCAGTGGGTGCCACCCCAGCAGCCTGCAGTCCATGTGTGGACTCCCCATCACATGCCACAGTAGGGCACAGTATAAATCAAAACAATTAGAGGTGACATGTCAGGTGCAGCCTCAAGAGCTAATGTCTATTATCCAAGCTGCCTTCCACACAGCAACGCGCACCTACTCCAACAAAGACCAACCCACTCACAGAAGACCCTGGTGACAAGTGAGCAGGAACTCACAGACCACTGACTGATGGAAGGTCCCGAGTCTAGAAGGAAACTAAGCCGTGTCTTTGCCTGGTCTCCAAGAAGACATGGGGTCTGGATAAGTCTGTTAGCCTTTAGAAACTCAGACTTTTCATCTGCAAATTCAATATCAACCACATGATCTCCTAAGTGCCTCCTAATTCTAAAGTATAATGTCATGGAAGCACTATCAGTTATGAAAATTAGGGAAAGGTAGGACTTTAAGTATTTCTTAACTACAAACTAAAGCCCTTCACTATGGTATTTTGATTTTTCTGTCCATGAAGTTAGTGATGAAGAGAAGCAAATGTATGACATAAAAGAAATGACACCCTAGATTCATCGAAGATCCCGATCTAACTACAATATCTGAGTATGGTGTGGTGTCTATATGGCAGGGGCGTGGCCAGGGCTTTTGAGCCTCCTTATTAGTTCAGTAAAAAGTTTCATAACAAAAGAAGGAAACATACATGCTCCTGTATTTCTTACCCAAGAGGAAAGAGCTTACTAACCACAGAGATCCCAGCCACAGTAAACCAATCTGACCAATGCTGACTTAACCTACGGTCTCATAAATCTAGGGTCCTTTTATATCGACTCAGAAACAAATGTCTCTCTGGTCATGCTGAGCATAGAAAGCAGTGGTCCTTTCTACACTGTGCAAGCAAGCAATGTCTATGGTGTCAGGCATGAGTGTCCCCTGCTGTGCATTAGCACTCATTCATCATCCAAGTAACTTTGTTCAGAAAGTTTCTTTTAGACGTGTTAAATATGGTCCACCTGTATCTTCTTCCATACCAGAAGGACCATGTTTGCCAGTGTGGTAGCATCTCCATGTGGCTATGACTGAACTGCACAAGCCACCCTCCTGGGCTCCCCTGGACATGGTGCCTACTACTCACCAGAATGACAGACAACCTCTTGCATCCTTAGGTTGTATCCCAAGGCAATTTTCCATTTCTGTAATACCACAGTCACAGCCAATTGTGTGGACCAAGCAAGGAGTGGGGATGGAGAAGTGACTCCTAGAGTACTGTATCACATGGCATTATCAACAGGCATGGCAATATGTCTGTCTACTCTAATACAATACCTTGTTTATGATTGACCCTCAAGAGCTGTTTATTAGCCAACTGTAAATTCACAAGGGCACAGGAATCACTGTGGGAGGAATATTTATTTGCTTTGCATCATTCTTAACCTTGGATAGGACTTTATTTTTTCCACATGATGGATTTTTACCTTATAGGGAGTACAAAGCATACACCTCACACACATAAAATTGCTCAACTCACTGTAAAGGTTTTACCAAGTGTCATCAAAGCAGAAAGAGCAGTATGAAGATACGTGGTGTGTCTGACCCTCAACCTTGCTATTGGAATGTTTAACTCCACAGAATGATCAATTTAATTTCCATCAGTTAAAACAGTATTGTGTATAGTGAGTACCTTGAAATCAATATTTACAAAAGGATTCTTCCAAAAACAAAATAATAGGCCAGAAGAGGCAACTCCGTTCTCCCAGAGCTTCTTAATACAACCTGCTTCTGGCAGAGGAGTTCCACTGATGGAGGTGGAAAGGCAAACCCAAAACACAGGATCTGTCAATTCTGACAGAAATTTTAAAATACTCATTTGTTTTGGTGAGCCTCTATTAAAGGACTATATTTCCATTTTATTTCATTAAAGTGCTGTGTTTTCGTTTTATTTCATTAAAATGGTGTGTTTCCATTTTATTTGCTTTCACTTAAGTCAATTCCTCATGACTTTCTGTAGAGAGCTGCGAAGGGCCGCGCCCTAAAGAGGGCGCTGGTCTCCGCCTTCCACCAGCCCGACGGTGAGTGCTCTTTATGATAATAAGTTCATATTTGGCAAAGACAGCTGATCTGGCTTGCTTCCGCATACGTAGACCTCTAAGATAGCACCACTTGGCTTTACTTGACTGGCTGTTTAATTAGTATTTAGCCTGTGGGTTGGGTCTGCCCCATTATTCAGAAGACTGTTTTCAAGGGACCGGAATAAACTGTTGGAGAAGAGTTTTACGAGTTGGGTCATTCCTTGCTGGACAAGGGGGGACGCGACAAAGTGGTGGCCCGTACGGGGAACCAGAAAAGACTCGGAACTCCTGCAGTCAGGGGAAGCGCTTGGTAAGTTCCTGGGATAAATCAGGACAATAAAGTTTCACGGAAATAGCAAACACAAGGTAAAGTTTCGCGGAGATAGCGAACAAAAGATAAAGTTTCGCGGAGATAGTGAACAAACAGTTAAGTTTTGCAGAAATAGCAAACAAAGGGTTAAGTTTCGCAGGAAGTTGCGAACCTAAAGTAAAATTTTTAAACATGGGATTGTCTCAGTCACATCCAATTTTTCTGGCTCTTCAGGAGCTACTTTTAGCTAGGAATTTGAAGATTAAGAAGTCTACCTTACAGAGATTTCTGAATGAATGCGATTCTGTGGCTCCGTGGTTTGCGGTGTCCGGGAATCTTACGGTATCCTGCTGGGACAAATTAGGCAGGGACTTGGATTTTGCTTGGGAGCAGGGGACTCTGAAGCATGGAGTAAGACCGATTTGGAAAATGGTGAGGAGTTGTTTAGAAGATCAGAGGTGTTGTAATGCAATCAAAGAGGGAGAATCAGCTTTGGAACTGCTACAAGGGGAGAGATCTGAGCAGGCAGACAGTGAAAAGGGAAGTAACAAAGGCGAAAAATTTGAGCAGGCAGACAGTGAAAAGGAAGACAAAAAGAAAGTTCCTCTCTATCCCGATCTTAGAAATTTTAGAGATTTTAGAGATTTAGAGGACTCAGAGAGCACAGATTCTGAAGGAGAGCTACACGCTCTAATAGAACAGTTGGAGAGGACTGTTATTAGAAAAAAGGAAAAGAAAAAAGTAAAACAGAAGGGCATATCGGCGGCAGTCAGTGTGGGAGGAGCTGTTGCCATGGCGCCTGACACGTCAGCGTCAGCAGCAGTCGGAGTGGGCGGAGTCGTCGCTACAGCGCGTTCAGCCACCCTGGCGGCAGCTGGTGTAAACAAAGCCGTTGCCATGGCGCCTTCAACTCCTCCCCCATATCCAGAAGCCACTCAGACAGAGCAGCCAGTTCAGTCCCTGAAAGTAGGGAGATCTTTCTGCCCGGGGATGTGGACACAAGTAAGAACAGAATAGAATATTATCCCACTGCACTTGCTGCTTTAGCCTTGAATGGTATCCAACAATGCTTGCAGTCTTTTGGAGTTGCTCTTGCCAGCATAATAGTGCCTTATTCCAGTTATCAAATTAAGATTTTGTGTGGCACTGTAGATGACTGGGCAATATTGCAATGTAGCTTTGAAGGAGTGATTGATAACCATTATCCTAAACATCCATTGCTATTATTTTTTAAGGAGCACCCAGTGATATTCCCTAAGGTTACTTCAGCAGTACCACTTCAAGGATCACCAAATATGTTTACTGATGGCTCAAAAACAGGCTGTGGAGCCTATTTGATAGAAAGACAAGAGCCCGTGTTATGTCAATTTCAACCGGGCTCCCCCCAAATAGTAGAGTTGAAAATAGTAATTGAGGTGTTTAAAAAATGTCAATTTGCATTCAATTTGATTTCAGATTCAGTTTATGTGGTCAACGCAGTGAAAGTATTAGAATTAGCAGGTCCTATTAAGAATAGTAGTACTGTATGTGCCTTATTACAAGAGTTACAAGTTTTAATCTGGCAGAGAAAAAGGTGTTTTTATATTCAACATTTCAGAGCACATACAGGATTACCTGGACCATTAAGTGAAGGTAATAATAAAGTTGATCAATGGACCAGGATGGAATGCATTTTTTGGAGCTCATTCCTGGATCAAGCCAGACAGTTTCACCAATTATTTCATGTAAATGCAAAAACTCTACAGCAGAAATTCCATTTGTCTAGAGCAGATGCTAGACAAGTAGTTTTGGACTGTCCTCAGTGTGTGATTCATCATCATCCTCCCAGTGTGGGAGTGAACCCTAGAGGGCTGTTGCCACTCAAAATCTGGCAAATGGACGTTACCCACATTTCAGAGTTTGGAACCTTAAAATATATTCATGTATCTGTGGATACCTGCTCAGGTATCATACATGCTACACCTATGAGTGGAGAAAAGGCTCGCAATGTCATAGGACATTGCTTAGAAGCCTGGGCTGCATGGGGAAAACCACAGCAGCTAAAAACGGACAATGGACCAGCCTATACAGCTCAGTCCTTTGTCTCCTTCTGCAACCAGATGGAGGTACAGCTTAATCACGGATTACCATACAATCCTCAAGGACAAGGAATTGTGGAGCGTGCTCATCGCACGTTGAAAAAATGCTTGCAAAAACAAAAACGGGGAATAGGCCAAGGTCGTACCCCCAAGGAAAGAATGTCTTTAGCCTTATTTACTTTAAACTTTTTCAATTTGGATGCTCAAGGCCGCTCAGCAGCGGACAGACATCAGGATTCCCATGGTTCACCTAAAAGCATGGTGAAGTGGAAGGATATTTTGACAGGCTCTTGGCGGGGGCCTGACCCTGTGCTAACATGGGCGAGAGGGTCTGTTTGTGTTTTTCCTCAGAATCAACAAGATCCAGTGTGGGTGCCTGAACGCCTTGTGAGGAAGATTCGTCATGAAGACTTTCCTAAGGATCCTGGTGATAGTAGCAGTGAGGATGTCAGGAGCGCAGAGCAGTTTGGGTTCAACAAGATCATTTTTCCTTTAGCCCCATGATTAGTAATAGAGTGAATAAGTCTTGTACAGGAATGCTTGATATATCTACTAGGGATCCTCAGCAGACTGCCACCAATCCTTTTGATTTGTGGCTTTTGTGTGGAGTAAATGGAAGTTGCATGGACTTGGGACCTGTCATTATGCTTGGAGGAGGAATTTATCAAAGAGGTAATTTTTCCCTAGGGTCTGCTACCAGATTGGATTTCTCTAGCGGTAGTGGCTCTGGTACTTGGAATTCTTTGTTTCATTCTTACCGCAACAAGAACTTTTCAGCTTCGCCAGTATGTCTCTGGCCTCCTTTTCTGTGGATTGTAAGTAATGGGAGTGCATCCTTAGGTGAAGAAAAGTTAGTATGCACTCCAGGCACATGTTTTTATGCCCTATGCTGGAATGCCACAGCCTTTCCTGTGGCTGTGGTGACTAGAATGCCTCGATATGTGCCAGTTCCTGTAGAGTCTCCTAATACCATGATGCTATTCAGATTTAAAAGAGATTTTGGCATCACTGCAGCTATTGTTACTGCTATCACTGTTGCTGCTGTGGGAGCTACTGCCTCAGCTATTGCCTTGTCTAGTTCTATACAGACTGCCAATGCCCTGAATAACATCTCAGCCACTGTGGCACAGGCATTGGATACTCAGGCCTCTATGAATTCTCATCTCAAAGGAAGTCTTATGATAGTTAATCAACGTATAGATTTAATACAAGAACAGATTGATTCTCTTTGGCAACTAGCACAGTTGGGGTGTGAGTGGAAATTGCAAGGTTTGTGTGTTACTTCCGTGCAATATCAAAATTATACAAAAGCTGCTAATTTGTCTAGACAATTGTCAAAGTTCCTCTTACAAGATTGGTCGGCTGAATTTGAAAATTTGATGAGAGAGCTGAGAGCGACAATCATCCACATCAACTCCACTCGGGTGGATCTGAGCCTGGCTACTGGTTTGACTTCTTGGATACAGACGGCTATGGATCATCTTAAGGAGTGGGCGGGTGTAGGCTCTTTGGCGATACTAATGATGCTAGCCTCTCTGGTTTGCCTATGGTGCATCTACAAAATGAGAGCCACACAAAAGCATAATGCAGCCATGATTATACAAGCCCTTGTCGCCATTGAGGCGGGCCAGTCCCCTCAGGCATGGCTTGCTGCCGTGAAGTAAATCTTCACTAAGCATAGTCCCTGCCCACTGAGGAATTCGTTCCACGGATATTAGGGTCTGGCAAGTCAGTGATGGAGTTGACGGGTAAGTCTCGGCCACCTAAGACAGGGCAGTCCCGAGTGGGGAGGCTGACCCAGAGACGGGTAAGAGTTTGAGCACCGCCCTCCTACAGGCTCAGGCCCACCGTGAGATCCCCAGATAGAGGGATTATGAAGCCTTTCCAGGGACTTTTACCAACTTTAGAAAAAATAAAAAAGGAGGAACTGTAGAGAGCTGCGAAGTGCCGCGCCCTAAAGAGGGCGCTGGTCTCCGCCTTCCACCAGCCCGACGGTGAGTGCTCTTTATGATAATAAGTTCATATTTGGCAAAGACCGCTGATCTGGCTTGCTTCCGCATACGTAGACCTCTAAGATAGCACCACTTGGCTTTACTTGACTGGCTGTTTAATTAGTATTTAGCCTGTGGGTTGGGTCTGCCCCATTATTCAGAAGACTGTTTTCAAGGGACCTGAATAAACTGCTGGAGAAGAGTTTTATGAGTTGCGTCATTCCTTGCTGGACAAGGGGGGACGCGACAACTTTCTCTTACATCACATTTGTAACTAGGGCTTAAGAAAAGCCACCCGGTGCATACAGGTATATATCCAGAACTGTGACCAGGAAAGGAATCAGAGCTATGCAGATCCATTTTATTTTTCTTCCGTCGTGTGCTATACGACACTGCTGAGAGGTCTACATGGTGAATTGTGTATATTTTGAAATCCCAAGCTTAGAAAAGTAATATTTTATTTATTTCGTGTCAGTAGCCCAAGACTGAACAAAGAAAGTATAGGTAAGTGAGTACTAATGTACTTCTAAAAATAAAGTTGAGAAAGAAAAGAAACTTCTAGTGAATGTGACCTTAGGAAGAAGAGCGCGGTAGTGATGAGTTTTTATCAGGAGGAACTGGTCACCTGGGGCAAGCAGTCAGACACTGTGACTACACTCCCAGTCCACACAATTCAAGCTTCGTTTTACTGTTTTATAAATTTCCCCTTGCATATTTGGTTTTCCTATGGACAGTGAGTCTCCCAGGGCCAGGGACAACTGCTTCCCAGTCAGGTAGTTTTAACATCTAGTGGTGCCTGGAAATAGAGAAAATTAAAAACAAAAACAAAAGCAAACAAAACAACAACAACAAAAAACTTGGAGCCATATTTGACTTTTTATTTTTAGGGAAGGGGTTGTAAAGGACAATAAACATACTTGTTCACAGATGACCACCCCGGGCTGGGGATGTAGCTCAGTTGGTAGAGAGCTTGCCCAGTGTGCACAGTGCCCTGTGTTGGATCTCCAGCACTGCATAAAACTGCAAGATGGTGAACACCTGCCATCCCAGCACTCCGAAAGTAGAAGCTCAAGGGCATCCTTGGCTATACATCAAGCTTGAGGCCAGCCTGGGCTACATGAGACCCTGCTTCAAACCAACCAACCATTGCCATCTCATACTGCTCCTGTCTGCACTGCCAGGGTCCAAACTGAATCACCATTAGCAGACACTGAGGTGGTTATCTTGTTACCACTTCTGCTCCATCCTCTTGAGAGTCACAAAAGGAAGAACAGTGACCAGGCAGCTCTGTGGTGCCATTTACCTTCCACAATGAAACAACCCCAGATCAATGCTTTTCAAGACACCCAACAAGAACAGTGGTCACTGGGAAACAGGTGACATGCACCTCCAGTTAACATGCTGTGAGCCTTTTCAGACCACAGGACAGGCAGACGCAAGCCAGAGGGAGACATGTGGAGTCTCTGGATTAAGGAGCTGAAGCTGAAAGCACAGTGAGAACAAGAAGGCAAGAGCTTACAAGTCAGAACACCCGAAAGGAAACACACAGGAGAGCAAGAGCTTAC
>CAJQZJ010034210.1:382564-415300 GCA_907164525.1 Lophiomys imhausi | reverse complement strand
CACACACACACACACACACACACACTCACACACACACACACACACACACACACTTGTATAAGGCAGGCAACCTAAGTGCCAGAAAGGGAACAAAGGGCATCACTTAAGGTATACCTGGGGACCTGGGGAGTGGTGCGGTTGGTAAACTGCTTGCCATGTGTGCATGAGGACTGGAATCCAGATAATCAACACGGCATGTAAAAGCTAGTTTGGAGGCATACGTCTATAGCCCCAGTGCTAGAGCAGAGGAGGAATGACAAAGCTAGTAGATTCCTTCAGCTTGCTGGCCAGTCAGTCTAGCTGAATAAGTGAGCTCCATGTTCAATGAGAGACCCTGTTTCAAAACACAAGACGTTGCATGATGGTCAAGGAAGACACTCAATGCCAACTGCTGGCTTCCAGACGCATTCAAACATATTTACGCTCATACTGCACATACACATACACAACACCTCACACATACATACACACATACCCATGCACAGGGTAATAACTAGATATGAAGTCTCAAGGGAAAATATTCCCTGCTTCTAGAGCATACCTTATGTTCATACACAGAGACCTGGACAAGCTTCAACCCAGGCCAAACAAAACCTGTTCATATTTTTCTTAATGAATTTCTGGTGTGACAATAATTGTGGGATGATTTTCGTTGGTGGTGATGTTGATGGCAACATTTTTAAACTCTTGAATGGTTTTCCTTAGTATTCCATAAACTTATCCAATCTTACCCTGTTAAACAAAACAGACAAAACCCTGCATAATGAAAACTATTTAAAGTCACTACAATGGGACTTTCATCATTTTAATCCCAGCTCAAAATTTTGAAAGAGATTTTTACTCGCCTCCACACTGTATCCAAATTTCCTTATTAGCCAAGGCTCAGTGATAGCCACACACCAAGAAAAAAATTTTTTTGAGGTTTTTCAAGACATGGTTTCTCTGTGTATCCTTGGCTGTCCTGGACTCACTTTGTAGAACAGGCTGGCTTTGAACTCACAGAGATCCGCCTGCCTCTGCCTCCTGAGTGTTGGGATTAAAGGCATGTGCCACCATGCCTGGCTCTACATAAAGAAATTTGTAGTTACAAAAATACATGTTTCTTCATCAGATAAACGTGAGCTTTCTTGAAAGTGAGTCATTCAGGTACTACATAATTCTCATGAACTTTGGAAAAATTAACATTTATTTTTAATTAAGCTGTTCAATATTAAATATGTAACCTGCTAAAACTATAAGATTTTTTTTTAAAAAGACATCTGAGGACAGTGGTGAATGACTGACTGATGAGTTAGGAGTAAAAACATGCTTTGACAGAGTAGTAACATGTAACAAAAGGCATTTTTAATAAAGCTGATGGGAATGAAAGAAAAGCAGCAATGGTAAGAGCAACAGTGATGTCATATCCAAAGTGGTGATGGAGATTCAGAACAACAAGCACTGACATATGTCAAGAACATCTAGATGACAACAGAGAGAACAGCCAGTCAGTTAATCCACCCATCAAAAACAAAGGCCACCAACAACACTTTGTCCTGAGGGCAGTAGTAAGGAGTACAGGTTCCCACTGTATCCAGTTCACACCCAACAGCCTTTGAGAACCTTTAGAGATCTGACTAAAGGAAGGGACTGAGGAACTACCAGCCGCCATCTGGAAATCACTCCCGTATCTCCAGAAGTCATCAGGCAGCCATCTGGAGCTCTCTTCAAGCAGAACACTTAGACAACTCCAAGGGCATCGCTTATACAAGGTGTGGTGCCAGGCTTCCGTGAGTGACAGGGTATTGCAAGACAAACAGAGCCCCACATGGACACCAGTACTGCAGAAATTTAACTGACGGCTTACATCGCACTGGGGTTGAATGTTTTCAGTCATCACGATGACCTTTTGACAGGTGTGCTAAACAGGACAGTCGGGGATAAGAAAGAACTGTCCTGCATCCTGCAAGTCTTTCAAATGTTCGACCAGAGTCTCTAGCCAATGCATGTATGAGGGACCCTATTTATAATAGAACCTACAGCCTTTCCCATTTTACTCATGGACTAGTATATTTCTTGCATGGTTTTATATAGTTTTTAATTTTTTTTCAAAGAATGCAATTTACTTAACTGTAAACTAAGGAAATGATATGTTTTGCATGGTATGGAACTGTGTAAAGAGTTGTTCACCGTAATGGAAAGTTATGTCCACAATCCACTTACGGTGTTTAAGCTACTAACACAGCACACCTACACAACGTACATTTTTAGATGTCACATCTGTGGTCATTCTGTGCATTTATATTCATGTACTTATTTAGCACGTATGTCAAACCTTCAAGTCTCAACACAAACTCTTGCAGACACTGATTTACTTCCCATTATTCCAAACCTGCTCCCTGTAAGACAATTCAAACACCTGAGGGACCCAAACTTCACATTGTACTCTGGAGTACGTAGAATCAAACTTTTCATACAATAAATATTTAAAATATCTTTTTCTTTGATGTTATAGTTATGACTTATCTCATCTTTTAAAATTGTGTATAGAATTAAGTTATGTCATCTATTACATTTCATTTCAGAAATAAAGGAGGAACCCAAGAATAGGCTATGAAGGAGGGGTAATGAATCTACCAGTGTTGGCAACCACTACTCCAGAGACATTAGAGAAACCGTACAGCTGTGTTTCCATACAGAACGACAAAGTGCAAAGGCACAGACAACTGGTGTTAACATTAAAAAAAAAAACTCCCTGCTCGTGATGACGAGATGCAAATACTCACAGAGTAGCACACACCTGGGCTCTGAAAGGCCAGCTTTTCCCAGTTTTTGGAAACTGCTCAGTCACTGCAAAGGATAATACTCTACCATGAGTTAGGTGAGGCCAATGAACCACCTGCCCAAAACAACTGACTGGGTCTCTTTCACAGACAAGCTGAGAGCTTCTTTGTTAGCTCCTACTGCTGACCAGAGACTATTTCAGAAATTCTGGTGCCTCAGCATGATGATCTGGTGTCAGAAGTGGGAGGAAGGTAACCAAAGACAGTGGGGAAAATCCTGAATCTACAGAAGAATTCTGTTATTTGCTCTGTTCTGTTCATTAAAGAACCAGTTCTTAAACTGGTTTGATACTTAACCTCACTGAAGTGTAGAATAAAACACAAAGAGAGAAGAAACTGTAGCAAAATGGACATGGTGGGGATTTATTAGAATTGCTATTATAAAGTATTAAGTATTCATTTATTATCAGAAGCTTTGCTACGCATGGTAAGAGTAGAAATGTGTGCACAAATTTGGTGGAATTAATAGCATCAAATGCCTCCAATTCGTTGTTGGAGGGTCCTCTTAATGAATCCTAATGTCACTCACAGTTTAAAATGGTAAGTTGTGCGATCCCTGCATTCTTACTTCTTATTACAATACATTGCCCCTCAGAACTTTAAATTCCCCACACATTACATAGTTTCCACATTCATTATGACTATTGTCTGTTGCTACTCACTCCTCCCTCCTATTTCACTCCCTATGCTACCACTAGATGGGAGAGAAAGAAGGATAGAAGAAAAGAGAGACAGAGATCCTTTAATCTAGTTTCTTCTTGTTTCCTCTTTGCAACCAACCCCCCTGAACAATCAACAACCACTGACCCCACCTCTAAGAGCCCTAGCATTTATACATCCTCTGAAAAGTTCCCAGAATTCCAAACATCACATAACTGCAGAAACTATCTGCAGCTGGCAAAACCACGCCTCTGCTAGAGCACAAGGCAAATCAAAGTCAGCTCCTAGAAGCAGCCCATATCCCCACATCTGGTATTAAAATGAAAACATATTCTTATAATATTTCTGTGCTTTGTAAAGAAACCAAAATTCCAGAATTGTCACTACAGTTTCCTATCACTAAGATATAATTCCTTAGAGGACAACAGTGTACAATGTTCATTGTATACTCCAGCATTCCAAATGATGCCTAGAAGATCACAGGCAGCCGGTGTAAGTTTCCGGAAGAATACCTACATAGTGGACCACTCACAGGATGCTTTCTTTGGGCCCAGGCACATTGACAAGAATTTGCACAGAGGATCTGAATTAATTCTTGTGATAAAAGCCGACAAGGTAAATATATCCACCTACATCCTAAAGGTGAACAAGTAGGGTTTCATAAAAAGCAACCTGTATGATACAATGTAGCAAGTGAGCAGTATGATACAATGTAACGAGTGAGCTTTATGATACAATGTAGCAAGTGAGCAGTATGACACAATGTAGTGAGTGAGCAGTGGTTTTAACCGCAAGTCAAGCAGTTTAACTAGAAAACCTGCTAGGTCACTGTCAGAACCTCAGTAGAGATCATGAGATCTCTATCTTTCTACCTTTGGGTGGGGGGAAGCACCTGGAATAGACACCTGATTTTGGATTCCCCTTCCTCCTGGCTTCAATCTCCGGCAAGATACATATGATGACATATATTAAAATAGTATGGGGGAAAGGCAGGTATGGAAAGCTTGCATCTGCATTTCTAAATCGAGAGTCAAGAAAAGTTTAATGGGCACTTGCAACCGTTGCACCTTTAAAACAAGAAAGACACACACCTAAACACTGTAAGAGAGGAAAGGAAAGGCTTCATCAAACACAGTAAAAATGGAAATATAAGTGCAAGGCAGCATGCGTCTGCTCTCCACTCTCCAGAGTGACACTCTATTTTCTCATTTGGGCAAACTGTCTTCGAGAAATGAATGGAAATATAAGTGCAAGGCAGCATGCGTCTGCTCTCCACTCTCCAGAGTGACACTCTATTTTCTCATTTGGGCAAATTGTCTTCGAGAAATGAACCTTTGACTTTCCCTGCAATTTCCTTTCAACTCAGAGTGCCGTCCACTTGCACGTTCATGGTTCAAAGGAGACCAAAGGGAACGAAATCTGCAGCTATTATTTTTGCCATTTAATCAAACCTGAATAAAGTGCTTGTGCACATCAGGCAAGTCAACTGTGTGGAGGAACTCACTAGGGATCATGGAGAGGCTGGCTGACAGGGTGGAGACTCATCGCTGTACACCACAGGGACCATTTTTTTGCATGAGGGCTGAGAACATTCTGATGAAATACACTTCCTTCTCTGTTTTAACAACTGAAAGAAAGAACAATTTCCATGCAACATGGTGGCTCCTGTAACAGTGTGTGCAAACTGGACTCTTGACCTAGAAAGAAACATCACTTTTGATGGCTGTGCTTCCCTGGTATGCCCTTTGCACATCTTTTAAAAGCTGTACCAAGCCAGACCAATGATGACAGAAACATCACTACTTAAAGTTATAAAAAAATAAAAATAAAAAGAATAAAACTAGGGACATTGAGTTCCAGAGTCAGCTCAAAGCACAAAAGAAGAGAATTCCCAGAGAATAGTCACAGTTTGACTTGTGACCTCAGAAAGTCACAGCCAAATGAGCTGTGAGTTGTTCAGTTCTTCTGGAACCACAGAATTTAGCTGTCATAAAAGGATAGAGTATGTCGCTCCCAGAGGTTCCAATTTAGGATTAAAGCTTTCATGTTACAGGTTTAGACAAAATTATCAGCAACAGCACTCGGGCGGGCCTGACCTGTCATTAAGTCCCTAGGCTGCTGTACTTTCAGCATTATTAACAGTGTACTGGACACTGTCCTCCTTTGAGCTCTCACATACACATACTGAACCTGCCTTGCTCTCCCCAACCCCAAAATTTAGCTTAAGACACAACTCCAAGTGGTAGCCTCCCTCTACAACATTCATTCGTGCTCAAACAATCTGAATCTCCACTTCTGATCTTTTAAAATTAAAACTATATAACTCAAAAAACTGTAAGCTCGATGTATGGCTTAAAAGAAGTTAGCCTCCTTCAGTGAATTATGGAGCATTTTTACCTTAGCCACCACTTTTCATTCTCCCTACTACAGAATTGTATGTAACGGATGACTTTAATCCCTTTCTAATCACCAGAAGAAATGCCATCCAGAATAAAAGTTAGAGCTACTCGTTCCTTGCTGAACTGCACGCAGATGGATCCAGCTTTTTTGTAAGAGTTCAATTCTGCATTTCATTTCCTCTGCCTGAACTACTCTGAATTTCAAAGCTGGGCTCCTTCCCTCTCTTCCCATCTCCCTAGTCCATCTTTCATGGTATTCCCAGAATTATCATTCTAAATCAGTATGTTCATTCATTCACTCATTCATCTGCTTGGAAGCTGGAAGCCGCCCTCTATGCTACATAATAAAGTCTACACTTTATACCACAACCACCAAGCAGCCCCACAAGCAAAGCCGCCTTACCTTCCCTGTCCATGTACCACGAAGATCAATGCTCCAGGGACTGGGACAAGCCGGTCTGTCTTTACCAAGGGGCACAGGTAAATTACTCATTTGGCTTCCTCAGTGCCTCTATCTGTCTTGCCTCTGGAATTTAAAGTTAGGTTTGCCTTCACACAGCCTGGGCACTCATGTTAGAAATGTATTCCTCCCTGAGTGTTCCCGGAACACATAGGTGATGTTTTTAATGTTGGAAGATGTTTATCCTACCATGACTACTACAGGAACTTGCCTCTCTTTTCCTTTCTTGCATGAGACCAAGGATCCTGTCCTGTTTAACACTACATTAGCAGAGAGACCCAACAAAGCACAGGGCATGGCCATGCTCAGTGAATGCTTTCTAAATAAAAGGTGTTGTACAGTTACATGGCTAACACCAAACACCAAAAGGCCCCCTTTCTATCCTCAGCATTCTTTGCTAGCCAGAGATAATGAAAGCTGGCTGAGGTCAGAACACTGGCATCACCAGGGATCCCTGGAGCCAGGGATTCTCTCTTAGTTGCTCTGGGAACAGGGTTCATAAGTGTCATCCAGGAGAGCACTGCTTCCTGTAAACATTCGGTCATCTGTTATTCCTGGAACTGCTCATGACAGGACAAGGTGAACTATGCTGAGAAGTTCTTGCTCATGTGCTTTAACCTGTAGGCTCCATATGGGGTGCAGCGAAGGACTGCTGGGGTAGAACAAGAGGCCCAGGTCCAGCCTCTGCTCTCCAGGGTAACACTGCTCAGCCATTTGGCAGAAAAGCCCCATGAGAGAGAAAGAGGCCATGGGCAGGCATCTTTTGAAGGCGGCTTCCCGTATCTGTACCCATCAGTGGTTATTTACATTTCTGGGAAACCCACCCCACTCCCCGACTGTAGCTCTGCTGGGGACACTATACATGTGAACTTTCAATCAATGAATCAGGAATCAGAGATTCCTGGTTAAAATCAGGGCTGTTCTGCACCTTCCTACGTTCCCACCACAGGCTGTTGCTCACAGCGCTGACCATGCTTGCTCTGCTATGGTAACAACAACGAAAGACTCTGCACTTTAATGACTTTACAGACAGAAAGTACATCTCAGCTTTAGCTACTGCTGACAATTTTATGCTAAAATATTTCCTCCCTTAACTATTCAAATTAGTCCTTACAGAAGTGAATTTAAACTATAATCCCATGATTTATAAAATTCAAGAGCAATATACACTCTTAATTGCTGAGCCATCTCTCCAGCGCCCACCCCCATCACACTGAATTCAGAACTGACTCTTTAACCCTGATGCACACATGAGAAGACAATTTAGATACATATAAAAGTATCTTATTAAAACAGTGCATATGAAACTACAGTAATTTTCCTTTTATAGAATTATGAAGCTGGACAGAAAAGGGTTATGGAATTTAACCAAGATGTTCTTGAGGTAGTTTAGAGCAAAACAAAGAAACCCAGAGCATGGCATCAGCTGTGTTTGTAATGTGGCCAGAGAGAACACACTGAAAGATGAAGGCTAATTCAATTCTTAGGACCATTTCTGATGGGTGTCGTTTCATGAGATTGGAGAAATCCTATTATACATGTCAATCAGTCACTTGGCTGACCCTAGAAGGTATTTAGAAATAATATAAAGTTGATAGAAACAGTGAATATATTGAATTCATAAAGTTAAAAGAGGTTTTTAAAGGAATTGATTAGATTGTATTGGGCCAAAGTAGCCAAGATTACACTCAGCAGTATTAAACTCCAAGTTTTAATTTAAATTTTAAAATAATTGGGTTAAAGAAAGACCACCTAGGACTATTCATTAAAATTTAGTGTTGTTAAGATGACAATCACTCAAAGAAATCTACAAATTCAGTGAAATCTTTATCAAAATTACAGGAGCATATTGTGACATTTTTAAAAAATCTACAAAGTTCATTTGAAATCTCATGCTACAAGCAAAATAATCTTAATTTGAAATAAAGGTATTGTGCCTTCTAATTTCATAGTATAGTAGTAGCAAGTGTACTACAAGGCTTCCAAGATGGCTCAGTGGGTATACATACTGGCTGCCAACCCTGATGACCCAACTTCAATCCCATGGCCCATGTGGTAGGAGAGAGCCAACTCCTGGAACTTATCCTCCGACCTCCACATGCCCGCTGTCCATGCACTCCTCCAAGAATCACAGACACACAAAATAAGTAATTGTAATGATTTGTCCTTAAAGGCAACTGTCAACCAAGCCTGATGTCTCTAATCTAAAAGAGCCAAGCAAGGAGCACACTAGCAAGAAAGAAAACTTTAAGTAATAATTTCCTTGCTTCAACAAAATACAACGGGAAAATATCCACAGGCTCAGTCCTACAGTGGGGCCCAAGGGAACTCTAGTTAAGAACCCCACCCCCACAGGACCCTGGGCCCCAAAGAGGCTTAAACTACAGGCCAGGCCGACTCCATTACAGGGTTCAGTTTCTTGTTAAATCAAAACAGGCTTAAGATTCCCATTTCTCAGAAACGGGCTCAGCAGTTACTGGAAAAACCACAGAAAATGGGCAGCCAGTCAGAGACGGCCATTTGGCCTGAGGAAGATAAGATTGTTTAAGGTTGCTTAGCCCCGCTGTCTTATGACCAACTCAGGATTGCTGACTAGGCCAAAGATACCCATACTATTTTTTTTTTTCCAAAGGTTGCCCACGATTTTTCAGTTTGAATGTTCAGTCATGTTGAAGAACACCTAACCCACCCTGGAATTCTACTGAATGCCTTTAAAAGGCCTTTGTTCATGGTCACCATTTTCCCTAAATGGTGATCTCTGCATGCTGGACTTCTACAGAATAAACGCACTTTGCTATTTGAGTCTGGGGTGTTTTCTTCAGCAAGTCTGGGACCCTAACACTACCTGTGTAAACAAAGACAAAAGGGTCAGGAATCCTCACTTGCCAGGCATCCCTGCAGGGATGTATAGTAAAAGCTCAAACAGGGAGCCCGGATATGAATCAGGGCTGAATGATAAGACAGCTGCCCTCTCTGAGGTAACAATGAGGAGGCTGGACCTCCATCCCCACCATATGGCAATGCGGTAAGGGCTCTGCTCTACCTGCTCAGAGGTAGCCTCAAGGAGCGTCACACCCATCACTGCTAATAACATACCATACACTCTCCCTGATATCCATGGAAGCCATGTAGAAATGGTAGCAAGACACCCCTTACGTCCTCACTTGGGGAACATCAGCAGAGGTCAAAGGGAGCCTAAACTCCTACCCCTACTGGAAAGTAGACAGGTGGCCCCTCGAGTCCATACAGACCTTGAACCCTACCTATATGCCATGATGGCAACAGATGGCTCCTTCCTTCTCGGAGGCACAGTGTCCGAGGGAACCCACTAACAGTGTCTGTAAATAAGGTCCTACATTTCATACCTTCCACGTCCAGGAGACAGCTGAAAAGCACTCATACTAACACCCGAGGAAATGTCAGCTTAACCCAGAAAAAGTAACTGAAATAAGCCAACCTGAAATAAATCCAGTGCTGGCATTATCTGACAAGAATGTTGAAGCTGACAATACAGAAATGCTTTCAACAAAAGATGAGCAAAGTGGGTTTAAAACCTGTCCAAGATTACAAACAAAGCAACTGACTTTAAATAGAACAATCTTTGCAAACTAATGGGGGAAAAGGAATGGTATATTACAATTATATCTTTCAAAAAATTAACCAGGTAAATAGTTACACAGGAAAGACAACTGGCCAACATGGTAGAAAGAGAAAACCAACTCCCAGAGGTTGTCCTCTGACCTCTGCACATGCGCCAGGGCAGTAAATAAGTATAAAATTAAAAAGAAAATAAAAAGTGAAGGAAAAAGAAAGACTTCTAATCAACAATCCAAGATCTTACCTCAACAACCTGGGGGGGTGGGGTGGGGACAGATGGAAGGAAATGACTGAAAAAAAGAACAGGGAACAATGCAGAAAAGGAAGTAAAAGTAACACTTTCGCCTGGCGTGGTGGCGCACACCTTTAATCCCAGCACTTGGGAGGCAGAGGCAGGTGGATCTCTGTGAGTTCGAGGCCAGCCTGGTCTACAGAGTGAGTCCAGGACAACCAGGGCTACACAGAGAAACCCTGTCTAAAAACCAAAAAAATTAATAAGTAACACTTTCAAAGGACAAATAAGTAACAGAAACATCCAGCCAGACTGATAGAAAAGGATTAAATGACCACGTGACTCCTTGTGACTCTCACATGACTGCTGCTTCCAGTCATCACAGGGGGTTGACAGGCACAGGGGACAGGTGACTTCACCTAGCAGTCCCAGGATAAAGACTACCACAAGGAAATTAAAACTGCTCCTCATGAACATATTTTTTTTTTTTTATTTTTTATTTTAAGAACAGGAGGGATGAATTCACCTGATACTGAAATAGTGCCCGGGAACATTTCAGTTTCGTTAACAGCCACAGCTACGCTAGCAATCAGCATTACTGTATATTATTACAATTCAAATCATAAGCTAACTTTAGTGTTTCTTTTAAAACGGTAATTAAGCCATTGCTATCTATAGGCTGAAAGCACCAAAGAAACACGATCACCTAATTAAAGATGTGCCATATTTAGATCAGTAGAACCCATTCCCTGCACAGGCAAGATGGCCCTGGGGAAATGGCAGGGAACCTTCAGTGAAGTGACACTTTAATCTTCCCTACAAACCATGTCTCCTTCCTCCCTTCATAAGCACGTCAGCTCGCCTTGTCACCCGCTGTATTGCATTAAGAAAAATGTTTTTATTTCCCACCTTTCCTTCTAGAAGTGGCATGGGGCTGACATTTCAGGGAGAACAGCCTTCAGCACTCCAAAAATTACAATCCAGTCTACCCTTCACTGTCATGATTTAAAACAGTGCGTGTTGAACAAAGCTTCAACAAAATAGGTTATTTATGCAACTCAGAAATTAGCCAGGTAATTTAAATTATTTTATGGACAAAACTTAAATGACACACCTACAGTTTTTTATTAGATAAGTTAGCCCTATTTATGTATTTGCACCCAGCAGGTACACTGGCATACTTCAGGATCTATGACTGTTTAGAAAAGATATGCAAATTATGCGTGGGTGCACATATATGCTTAGCTTTCTACAGTTTCCTCAAACGTGTCTGCCAGACAGAGGACATTTCAGGAACTACAGGGTATATGCTAAAAGGACCATTACATAAGGGTAGGGCCCTCTACCTTTCTGAGGATTTAAGTAACCAGATATCTTACTACTTCCTTCTACACAGCGTGCAACTGAATTTGCACACACTCACTCCTCCTTATCAGCTCATTTCAAATTTCCATTCAAGTACCAAATAATAGATATTTACTCGTGCTTGTGTGTTTGCCTGCGTATGTCTCTATCTGTGTACACATATGTATATGCATGTAAATGTGTGTCAGGTTGTACATGAATACACATGCATGTGTATTCAGAGGTCACGGAGCAACGTCAGGTGTTAGTCTTCAGGAATACTCCATCTTGTTTTTTGAACCAGAGGTTTTCATAGGCCAAATCAGGCCAGGCCTGCTGGCCAGGGAGCTCCAGGAACCTGTCTCCACCTCCACAGCTCTGGAAGGGAAAAGAATGAAGACAGGCGTGGCTTTTTCACATGAGTTCCAGAGATTAGACCCAGGTGGGCAAGCACTCTCACTGAAGGAACTATCCACCCAGCCTGCCTGGGTAGAAAATAACTATTTTCAAACAATGCTTGCTTATACACTACACCAATCTAAAAATTATAATCCCGAGAAAATCTGAATAGTTAAACCAGTTAGAAAACATAGCGGATATGCTGAGTGCCTGCTGTCTAACTGCTCAGCTAGGGCTGCGGGAAATGTCAAGGAGCTTTGCTGATGTGCAGCGACATTAATATTGCAGTTTAAGAAAATTGCTATTGATTAAAATATGCTCAAAAATACAAGAAGTGAGCCTTTCTTCTATCATGATATGTGGAGGAGCTACAGTGGTTCTGTCACCTACCTGAAAGCTTTTCTTTTAAAACTTGAAAAATTATGTCTGTCTCTACTGCTCTCCGTGAACAGCTCAGAGACCCCGTTCTCAACCATTTTCTGCAGCGAGACTCAGACACAGTGCTTGGTAATTCAAGCCAATGCAAAATGGTTTTGATTCATTGGTATGATCTAATTAAATCCTATAATGTGAACTTTTGGAAGTGACCTTAATTTACATAAGTTAAGTGTGTTCTCAAATGATAGAAGGTCATAAACAAGCCGTGCTGGGGATACGCATCAAATTCTTCCACACAAGTATCACTTCTAAGAACACTCCTTAAGTTATCCCTCAAACAATGAAGTAATCAGACAAAGAAGATAAATTCGCTTAAAATACAGAGCTCAAAAGCTATCCCAAAATTCCATCATCTTAAAGCTTCTTAATTAAAATGAATTTAGCTATTACTGCTAAAAATAAATGGCATACCTAGGATGCATACAGAGCTATATTATTTTCATGTAAAATTCAAAATATTTAAAATAAAAGAGATGCATATAAATGTAGTAAGCAGAAAGGCCTGCTATGAATCATCTAATTCTGCCTCCAATCTGGCCCATTACTACTCAGCTGAGTTTTATCTAGTTTAAAAAGTCCTATAGAATTACATGAGTAGCCATAGAAGGCTTTCCAATACAATTCTTCATTCAGTTATACTAACAACAACAAAAAAAGAATTTAAAAAAATCTACAATTTTCAAATATGGCTGTGCCCTCTGACAATGTGGCTGTTATGTCAGAGGAGCCTGGTAGGTGTTCTCTGTCATCTGTGTCCTGAGATCTCCTCAGGTAGATGAGGAGTTACATATGTTCCCAACCTACCATCTCAATAAGAGTGTATGTGCCAAAAGTGGAGTGAAAGCCACATATGGCCCATTCTACAGAATTTATGCTCAAACAAGCTCTGGTAAATGTGTTCACATCTCTTGCTTTGGAGTTAGTGCCCTGCCATCACATAAAAGTAGCCATCTTGACGAGAAGTGCCCAAGTTTAAAAAAAAATAAACTTTTTATATTTATCTTATAGGGGATACAGGGAACGTACCATGGCATACATGTGTGTAGGTCAGAGAACAGCTTGTACAATTCAGTTTTCTCCTTCCACCATTGAGGGCTCAAGTATTGAACACAGGTTGTCAGGCTTGGTGGCGAGTGCCTCTAACCACTGAGCCATTTGGCCTGCTCATGTTCCAGTATTCAGCATGCTGATCATTAACAATTGTGAAAGTAAGCCGGGCGTTGGTGGCGCACGCCTTTAATCCCAGCACTTGGGAGGCAGAGGTAGGCGGATCTCTGTGAGTTCGAGGCCAGCCTGGTCTACAAAGTGAGTCTAGGACAGCCAGAGCTGTTATACAGAGAAACCCTGTCTCAAAAAACAAAAAAAACAAAACAAAAAAAAAATTGTGAAAGTATAACTTTTCCATGCTCAGAGCTGAAAGTTAAAAGCATGGCAAGCAGTTCGGATACCCAGTGGAGGGTCCAGAGGCAAGTGGGAAGAATGAATGTCCTACTATCGTCTTCCACCTGGCCTTAGCGTAGAATACCCTTTCCTTCTGAACTGGATACGTACAGAGATGAAACACTGGTTCTGCGGTGATAAAGAGAAGCTGTAAAGAGGTGACGTGTAAGCAGGATCCTGAGAATATCAAGGAGCTGGGGAAAGAAGCCAGAGGCTGAGGTGGCGACCAGCAGGCCTCTGCAGGTTAGACAGAGGGAAAGTAATTGGCCAACAAGCAATTTTAAGATATGGAATACAGTTGCCAGGTGAGCAGGAAAAAGAGCGAATGAACCCACAGAGGACCCAGAACACATGAAGTAAAACAGCAAGTGACTGAGGAAACCTAGCAAGGCAGGACGTTGGTAGGTTCTAGACTGGACCCAAGATGCAGATGGACTTGAGTGGCCAGAAACCAGTAGGAATCCATCCTAAAAAGCAAGATGAGAAGTCAGACAGACTCAGGGGGTATACATCTGTAATCCCAGCAGGAGTTTGAGGCCAGCCTGGGCTGCACAGATTGTCTCAAAACAAAATGCAGAGGACCTCAAATCCCTTAAATGTATGCAGCGCAAATTCTACCTGTCTACATACACAGACTTTCCTAAGAGTGGTGGGAATGTATTAACTATTTTAATCGCTATGACATACGTGACTGAGGAAGATCAATGAGTAGGAGTGAAAAAAGTAAGAAACAGAGCCTATCAATAGTTACTAGCTCTTTTTCATCACAAGACAACCAAGGATGCACATGTGCTATTTGAATTTTCCAGGTTAGTGAGCTTTTAAGGAAACTGAGTCATAATTGATGTGCTATAATCAATTAGCCATGTATAAGGTGAACTGTTTAATGGAGTTTCATACATGCCCAACATCATGCAACTACCATTCCTATCTAGTACCAAACAAAACATCTAAATCACCCCAAAAGAAACTTTGAGCCTTGCCTGCCATTAGTCCATGAATCAATGTGCATCAATCTTATTAGTATGAATATGCCTTTTAAAGTGCATTATCCCCAAAGTGAATACATGTGGGTATCTGCAAGTAGCAAACCCTCTGCTGAAAATAAATTATCATCTACCAAAGATATACTGCCAGAATGTAGGACATATCACAGACAATTTTCCTTTCTACATGCCTGATGTAGCATTTTCAATTTTCAGGGTTCATTAAGGTTTTTAAAGTATCACTGGGAGTCCCCGTTGCATAAGTTGCAGTCGTTTTTCTCTCCTTTAGATACTATAATAACCTAAATATAGTGGCCAGATCAAGAGAAGGCTTGAGTAGATGGTGTGCAGCTAATCACTTCATAGTCTCAGCTCATAATTGATTTTTCCTTCAAGCCACAGAGTGAGACAGAGTTCTCTCTGGAATGGCACATGTGTTTCTCTGCTAGTCCCAAGATAAATGTAGTGGATTATAAGTTTAGTCGATATTTTTCCACTTTAAAGTGAACAGGAAGTTATGAAAGACCCGGGGGAGGGAAGTCCGTCGCCCGACTCCCGACACTCAGGATATCACGGCCACCCAAATACTCACAAGAGACCTTCTTGATGCAATCGCAAGAGGTTTATTTCGGGGGGGGGGAGGATCAGTGCACTGAGGACACCACTCATATCCCACACAGGGGTAGGAGCCACGACCCCAATTTGGGGGAGAGTTGGCTATTTAAACCACAACCCAAGGGGGTGACAGGAAATACAAGTTGAAAGTACCAGCCCAGCCCATTGTTTACCACAACCCAAGGGGGTAGGAGAAATACAGGTGGAATGTACCAGCCCATTGTTTACCACAACCTAAGGGGGTGAGAGGAAATGCAGGTGGAATGTACCAGCCCATTAGTTAGTCAGCAGGAAACATCTCAGGAATGAATTTAATCTTACTTTACTATCAGGTTTGTAGTTAGCTAGTTCCTGGAACGTGGCTGGCCTGACTCCACTGCCTGCCACGGGGGTCTCTAAAATTTTTATTCCTCTCAGTTACTTGCATTAAATTTTATATATAATTTGACTGCTGGGTGTCAAGGTGGCTCTTTGGTACATGACTGCACATCCTGAAATAAAAATACTTTCTAATTCCTTTCAGAGAGTATGTAGCACTGAGTGAAAAGGAAATCCTATTAGGATTTATAGCCTCTCCTCTGCCCATAAATAATTTCTTCTCTGATTTACTCTGAGAAGTACAAAACACCTTTAAAAAAATATTCCTTAAGACAATCAAAACTAGCTGATCAAAAATCAGATGAGTCTTTCTTGCTTTCCCCAGTCCTTGTATATGCTCTATGTAAATGGTCTTAAATCCATAAGCGGCATGGGTACTACACACACTATCTTCACCTAAGTCTTCCAGGTGTTAGAGCTCACACATATCCACACACCACTTATGAAAGATATTAGTAGTAAAACAATTGTCCTCATGATATTTAGCTCCTGAGACAAAACAACAAAGAAAATAATGTGTCTGGGTCAGTTCACCTTTTCATATTACCTATAAAAAAAAAAAAAAACTATTTTAAATTTAAATACAGTACCTGCATTACATTGAATCATTCTTTATAGATTATTCATATAAATATGTTACAAAGTGCTCCAATCCCTTGAGCCGGTCCCAATCTAATTCCTTTTGTAACTCCATCTCCGAAGTACTGCAGGGTCTTTGCAACAACAGGGACCCAGGAGGCCTGGCCTTCAGGGTCAGTAACAATAGCCACCAAGCCCATACCCTGAGCCATTCAGACTGAAGGATTTCATCATTTGCCTTCACAATGTCTGAGCACCCTGGGGGATCCCCCATAAATAATTCAGAAGCAGCAAAAAAGCACATGTTCTAATCAATAAGGAGTGATGGCAACTCCAGCAGGCTCCACAGTACTGGCCCGGGTGTCGCATTAATATCTGATCACACTTCCAGAGAAAATTTAATTTTTTATAGATGAAAGACCTAAAATTAACCTTTTAATCTTATGTTTACAAAAAGTCTTTCCCAAGGGATTATTTTTTTAAAAGGTTTAAAATCATATTTAATGAGGGTGGACTGCTAAATTGTATTTCAGTACATAGGAGAATGGCTCAAGATTAAAAAGAAAAACATAATTAGAATTTAGTTCACCTAGTTTTGTGCCCCCAAACACCCTAATTTGATTATTTGGTCTAATCTTTAATGACTATTTTCAAGTGTGTGTTACAGAGGTTTTAAATGACACTTTCACCTCATTTCTCAGTTGACAATTCTCTTTATTCCAGGGAGGATTCTAGAGCACTCTGTCCACAGCTTCTCCCTCTCTCATAACTCCCTTTGTCCATTCTTAGCAAAACATTCAAATTGCAGGCTGAAGGCAATAAAATGGCTGATTCTGAGATAGGTTTATTACATAAAAGTGATAAATTTTGGCTTTGTGATTATTCATCTTTACATTTAAGTGTGAAACTCTTTATCCATAAAGATGAAACACAGAAAGTCACCAATGAGCAGCAGGGGATTATACAGATTTGAATGTGGGTTTTTATCCTCGATGTTTATTTTGTTTAAGCTGACAGTCAAAAGAATTTGAATGTCCCTGAATAGTCTGAGGAGAGAAGAAACTGAGCATCTAGCTGGGGAGTAAAGGACAGCAGGTCTCCAATCTGAGATGTCTGGATAATCCTCTCTACAGAGCTCTGCAAGAGTTCCCTGTACTCTCAGTCAATGAAAGGCTCTCTTGAATTTTGTCCTGATATCTCTTGTTAGTTACTGCCTGGTCAGATAACTATAGGAAGTATAATACAATACTACTTAAAGGAATTATCTCCTTTAGAGAGGTCAAGTGAAAAACACACACATACAAAATAAGATTTTCCAATAGTGGGCAAGGAAGTAGAAGGATTAGGTCCTTAAGGAACATTCAGTCATACAAAAAAGAGGAAGGATGCTCAGGCTCTGAATTCCAGCTCTACCTCTTTGAACATGTATGTTCTCTTCATGGATTTTTAGTCTAATGTTGGTTAAGGGGACTCATGCTTGTTCTGTGGTGTTTGTTAGTCCCATAGATGGGAGGAGAAAGATCACAGAACCAAATCATGACCAAATTAATTAAAGCATGCTTTATTCATGTACTGGGAATGTCTCTCCCTATAGTAAGGTTCAGGAACAAGCTCTGGATGTGGAGAAGACAGGTTTTTATAGCTCAGGAGTAGGATGTTTGTGAATGGGTGACTTGCCAGGCAAATATGTGGGGAGTCACAGAAGCAGAACACAAGCCTAGTAAGTTGAAATAAAGGCATGGTTGCAAAGTGGTCATAACAAGGTGCTCATAACAACTTTGAAAACAAAAACATAGTTCCTACTTCCTGGGACAGGCAGGACAGAACCACCTGTGATCAATGTTATAGGTGAGGCACAGTCCAACCCTTGAGAAAAATCATAAACAGTAATGAATTTAGTTTGTCTTTACTATAAGATGGCTTTCAAGTCCAAGACAAAGGCAGGCTGATTGAACAGGTTAAGAGAGACTATAACTTTATACAAAAGACAGTGTATTTTCTAGCTAACAGTATAAGTCCAACAAACATCAGGTGGATAGTGCTGACTGGAGCACCATCAGTTGGCTCAGCTGTACAACAGAGACTGGAGAAGTGACAGCAGCGAGGTGTTGTGTGCTACTGTCACCAGCGAGTCACCATCTCCACAGATGATGTGCTGCTGCTGCTGCTGATGATGATTTGCTCACTAAAGATCACACCATAAAGCACCAAGGCATTGAAATCAGTGCATTAGAAGGATATTTTGTAAATGGACATCCCCTTCCTGGCTTAGCAGGATGCAATGAATCCTCTCCGGCAATTTAGGACCATCATTAGAGTCAACAGTTACCGTGTTATATTACTGTGACAAACACGGGGATGTGAGGAGCTCCTCAGTGGGCAGCTTCAGGTGGCCCTGTGTATTGAATTCCTGTGCTTTTCTTAAAGCTAGTGATTCTCAGGAAAATGAAATGTCAGGAATTGATAGTATACCAAACATCCTGCATCACATAAACCTAATACATTTTAAATGCCAACATACCTGGCTTGGACATCAAATGTTCTTCTCTAGTTTCCCCACATTATATGTACTCAGTGACAGTAAATCTGCCAAAGATTTATCAAAATTTGAATTTTATATGACAAAGTGTCTGGGAAGCTGAAAGGCGACTGCTACGAACCTAATTTGATTCTGGATTCCCACAATGAAAAGAAAGAACCAACTCCTAAAAGTTGTCCTGTGGTGTCCACATGAGCACAACGACAAACGTGCACCATGCTCCCATGTATATCACACACATAAAATAATGATGAAATAAACATTGTTAAATACACATTTTGCTAGAAAGTGCAAACTCTTTAAACAGTTACAAACTTCCTGAAAGTACTCAGAATTTTAGAATAAATGACTAGTATGCCAATTCAAAAACATGGTGTTTTTTAGAGCACTAAATTAAAATTAAATTATTTAAAATTTACACTTAGTATATATTGTGAGCTCTGCATTAGAATGCAATGCTAGCTTCTAGTTAAATCCTGGTTTTTGGGTTGTACAGACAATTAATGCACAGTTTAGCTTTATGATAAGCAATAGTCTTATTTTGTTATAAATTTAAGTAGCCTGTAAAGAAGGAAAGGTATAATTTGGTAAACTCTTGCACACTTTCAAAGTACCCCCCCCCCCATTTAGTTTTCATTTAAGAAATTACCTTTAAGTAAAATAAAAATGCTTAGGAAGAGCAGTTGTGACTAAGCAAGCACTGGTAGCCTCCAAGCTAAGCACACCACATTCACGTGTGTACCGCCTCATTCCAAATTCATTTCACAGCATATCATGAACGTCAAGAAATCACAGCAGCCCCATGTGACTCATAACAGATATCCAACTAGTTAAGTACACATTTTTAGGATTTTAATTATGTTTGAGGTACCCCAAGGACTTCCCCATCCACCGTGATGCTTCTGGGTCTCCTCCCTGACAAATCAACATCATTTACTCATGTGTGAGAAAAACATCCTGCTACATAACCCACAAAAAGGTGCTGGCTCACAGTATTAAACATTTGATTGAATCCAGTAAAGGTAACTTTTCTAAAGCCTTGCACTGTTCCTCACAGGCAGCAGCATAGTTAACAAAATGTTTCCAGAAGCCCCCTCTACTCCCTGACTGTCCTCATGAGCTACTTACTGTCACCCAGCAACACTCTGCTCACTGCAACCACGGCATCCGTGTGGAGCTGACAACAGGTGATGGACACTGGATTCATATTTGAGATGCTACGGTGTCCTTAGTTCTCTTCACTGTGCTCTAAAGCCCCTCTCCTCTTCCAAGCCAAATGTTGAGGAGGAACCAGCCTTCCAAAGCTGATGATGCTTTCTCAATACAATTTCTTCTCAGGGCAATGTTCTTGTGTCAGCAAGAACATGGTTTTGGTGTCTGGAGCTCATTATTGTGTCTCCAATAGTGTCATGATGTTTGGATCCATTATTATTAAACTATGGTTCTTAATGAAACTGCATTTCACTGTAGCATCTAAAACATTCCAGCTGAAATTGATTAATTATACCCAAGAAGGGAGTAATAAGACTTCCGATTTTGAACACATAATAGAAAGCTACTGTTTTATATGTCTAATTATATGAGAACAGATAAAGCCACATACTCTCCCTATCAACAAATTCTACGAATCTGCATTTATCCTTTCCCTCCTCTCTCTCCAATCAAGGTTCTCATTAATGACAGGAGCATATCATAATTTAATTAGCTGACACTGACTGGCAATCTACCCATTTCTTTTTAATTGGAATCATTTCATAGAACTATCCATAAAGGCCCACTTTGCATAACTAACAACCTTCATAAACAAGACTTCCAGAAAACTGCTGACTCTCACAGAAACACACAAAGCATTTAAACATGGTCACTGTTGCACTTGCCTGAAAACTGAGGGATATGGAATTTCGCCTTGAATGTTACAGATCTGGCTTATACCAGAATCTCGAAACCACTACCAGAGCCTGCTCAGAACTACCAACACTAGACTGCATCCACCACACAGAAGGACCACTCTGTGATGTAGGCTTGGGGTGGGGGGGGGCTGCTTCTTTTTTTTTTTTTTTTTTTTTTTTATTATGTATACAGTATTTGCTCTACATATATGCCCGGGCAGATCTCAATGTAGATGGCTGTGAGCCACCATGTGGTTGCTGGGAATTGAACTCAGGACCTTGGGAAGAACAGCCAGGGGGGGCTGCTTCTTAAACACATAATGCAAAGCATGGTGCAGCAGTGAACTTACAGTTCCAGTGTTCGGGAGGACCACTTGAGCCCAGGAGTTGAGCCTTGCCTGGGAAGCAGAGTGAGACCCTGCTTCATAATAAGCAGATATGGTGAGAAACGTGGTATTAACCAAGTGTGATTTGCATGGCCTTGGGATCAAACATATCCTTCATCTACCTGAAAAGAGTTGAGACTTTAGCTCTAGGAAACAACAATAAGGGGATCAGTGGAATTGAAATAGTATGTGTGAGGGGTAATGGTGATCTCTGTGTTCGAGGGCAGTCTGGTCTACATCAAGAGATTGAAAAAAAATAAACAAACAAAAAGATAGTGTGTGTGCACGCAGGTATGTGTATGTGTGTGTGCATGCGCGTGCATGCACACACGTGTGCTTATACATCTATGTACTACATAGACAATAACTCCTGAAAAGTAGGTACATTTTTAAGATCTTTTAGGAAACCATGTCCATGGAATTGAACACTGCAAAAAAAAAAAAAAAAAAAAAATTTAAGCAGCCTCCATGTTATGGAATTCCAGGCTCCTTGGAAATATTTTTAAATAAAAATAGCACTAAGGTGATTGCTCAAGACATGATAATATCTTCAGTCTCCTCATCAACACATAATGTTTTAAGAACTAGACCATGTCAATGTGGAGTGCTTGGGTGCCTGCCTGTCTTTCCCTCCAAGGTGCCCAGAGCTACAGATGCTATATTAGGAAACATCACAGGCCAGCCAGCATCCCAGGCTCTGGCAAAGTGCTGCTTTGTTCACTGAGGGAAGGACACAGGCTTGGAACTCACATCTGAATTTCAGTATCAACTCTGTCACTGTGGCTGCAATGTGAAATGGCCAACTTCCTTAACTTCTAAGGCTCCAGGTCCTTATTTGTAAAATGAAAGCAGTGATCCAAACACCTAGTCTGAAAGGTTGTCCAACATGTACATCAAGTGCTTAGCAGCCCAATGTATAGCAGCTGGCCCTCTCACAGTTAGTTCACAATGAATTTGTTTAGTGGACTCACTGAGCAGTTGACAAGAGATAATAACTCTGCGCCAGTGTTTGGAGAGTTAGAAGCACTACCAATGCCTATCAGCACCTGAAGTACTGCACTTACAACTAGTTCCCACCCTGGTTTTATTAGCTTATATTCTGACTTCTTCCTAAAACCAAAATTTTTAGAGATACTGTGGTGGTCTGAATAAGAATGGCCCCCATAGGATTATACATTTGAATGCTTAGTCACCAGGGAATGGAACTCATTGAAAGGATTAGAAGGATTACACAGTATGGCTTTGTTAAAGGACATGTACCACTGGGGATGAGCTTTGAGGTTTTAAAAACCTATACCAGGCCAGGCATCCCTCTCCCCTCTCTCTGTCTCTGTCTGTATAGATCTCCATTACTTCTCCAGTATCATGCCTCCTGTGTCTCTCTGTCTCACTCTCTGTCTGTCTCTCACTCTCTCTGCCCATAGATCAGGATATAGATCTCAATTACTTCTCCAGCACCATGCCGCCTGTACCTGCCATCATGCTCCCCACCATGATGATAATAGATCAAGCTTCTGAAAATGTAAGTGAGGTCCCAATCAAATGCCTTCCTTTGTAAGAGTTGCCGCGGTCATGGTATCTTGTCACAGCAATGGAACAGTGACTAAGACAGTAATCCACAGGTTCAGGCACTTGAGTATAAAAGAGTCCAGGTCCAAAAGGAAGATCATGTGTATAGTCTGATCTCAAAGGAACAAATAACTGTAAGGTCAGGAGCATGACAAAAAGGCCCCTCACTTTCTAACCTAACCCCTTTCCTATCTAGAGTTGAGTTGTTTTAACAAGGAGCAAACAAGTCCTTCAGTGCCCAGGGTGGGGGCCATGACCTCTGATGGCTCTCATGATGGATTCCATAGATCTGGAGCATGGCAAGGTATAAATGCTGATGAAGACCACCCTCACAATAGAGGCCTGCTGATCTGACAGGTTTTAAGAAAGAGAGCTCGAACAAGAAGAAATGGAGGCAGGGATGTGGAAGGCCACAGAGCAAAAGAGAAATGGGAAGACAGCAAAACTCCCAGAGGAAGGCAAACAATGACCCCAAAACACCAAGGGGTGGGACCACAAGCAGACATCTCACCTGTACTGGGCACAGAACCATCTGAGAGGGGGAGGAAAACTGGAAATGAGATAGACAGACAGACAGATGATAGATAGATGATAGATAGATAGATAGATAGATAGATAGATAGATAAATAGATAGATAGATAGATGATAGATGGGCAGATAGATGATAGATAGAAGATGGATAAACAGATGACAGACAGACAGACAAGCAACTTAAAACCTCCAGACCCCTTCCATCTGCTCCTCATTCATGGAAGGCTGATAGTGTTGTCCATATAATCACTGACACAAACTACACAGCATCCTGTGTGGCTCTTGGGAACAGAAGCAGGCTATTTTCTTGTTAATCCCCACTAGACCTGATGGCACCAGGCAGAGGAGATAATATGTTCAGTAGTAACTAAGCACCTCTTTACACACACCCAGTGTGTTCACAATATCCCACTCTCTTGTCACCTGAGCCAACGTGCTCCCTGGTCAGGTTAAGCTGGAGCTGTCTGGCAAATTTCTCATGTAAACAAACTCTGCCTGGGCAAACCCCCCAGGGAAGGGACAGGCTGCTGCTCTCTTCATTTCCCATGCTGAGGAAAGGCCCACCTTCAGGAGCAGAGGCAGCAGCAGTAATTTACTTGCTGGAGAAAGGCCCTGCCTCAGAGGGTTCCTGTCATGAGCTCTAGGTATAGCCAAGGAAACAGATTTTACTTACTTTGACAGACAGGAGAGAAGCTGGGCACAGGCCCCATAAAGAATATGCCTTTGTTACATACTGAAAGTAATGTGAATCAGGACAAGCTCTGTACTCATAATTCCAAGTTCCTATCTACAGAGAGAGATTACCAGACAAAGAGGGATGGGAGGAAGAAAACGGAGGAAATCTTACAGGCTCAGAGGTCTGATGTTTAATCAACTACATGAGGTATTCTGGTGGGGGGAATGTGATTTTGTGACTTCCAAAATGAAAAACACAATTCCCACTCTAGCCACAGCTCCTAGCAACTTCTCAGGCTGAGCCCTTTCCTTGTGGTAAGGTGTGATTCACCTGGTATAGTAGTGCCATCAGGCCAGGCCAGAGTTATTACCACACAGCCACAGCCCAGGGTGTGCGAAGTGTTCAGGAGAGCAGCAGCAGAGAAACACCAGGCCCTAGGGTGGTATTGGAAATTTTGGCTGAATTCCAAGACAACACTAAGAAACTAAAAAGTGTTTAGCAATGCTACTACCTTAACAGTGGAAACAGTGGCATATGAGCAAATTTTTAAGAAAATGGAAAGACAGGACATGGGATGCAGACACTGCTCTTGATCACACATGTACATGCACATGCTCACTCACACAGACACACACACACACTGTGTAGTCCTGACTGTCCTGGACTCACTGTGTAGACCAGGCTGGCCTTGAACTCACAGAGATCTGCCTGCCTCTGCCTCCGGAGCGCTGGGATTGAAGTTTGACCACAACCACCCAGCCAGACACTGTCCTTGAGCTGCGGTGCTAGAAAAGAAGCAAGGTCAGGAAGAGTTGTGAATGACTTTAAAAATACTGCCTGCCACATTTTAATGAAAGTTTTAAGTGGTAAAAGGAACCTCGGGGATCAAGACTGAACCCTTCATTTTCTACAGGGGGATAAAAAAAATTTTTTTCCACAGGTTTGCAGCTCAGTTTTCGAGAGCTAGATGCATTCAGGAGTCTGTTGGTCACCTAGGCCTATACTCCATCCTCCCCTAGGCCATATCTCTCCTCTTGTCTGATAATGTGTTTTATTTGGCTTTCCCTCAGAGCTTCAAAGAGGAAGATATCACAGTCAAACAAGTGGTTTTTTGTTTTCCTCTCAGAGGGGAAATGTTAACTATTTTCACTAACAAAGGGATTAAGTCTGCTCTATGGAAGAAGTACATTAAAAATAATGAGGCAGGAAAAGAAAATCTTTTATTATTTTAATGAATTCAAAAGCCGGAAGCATTATTGAGATGAGCAATATGCCCATTGTCCTAATCCGATGATTTCATACTTTTAAAAATTAGTGTTCAGGATTTCTTCTGCTACATCAGACAAAAATCCAAAGCATGCCAAGCACAGAGAGGAAGACAACAAGCTAAACCTTAAGAGCCCCAATGAGAATGCATATCCTAACCGGAAGGTGCACGGTGTGAAGCTCTGTTCTACCCTAGGCCAGTACTTCTGCCTACAGTTCCAGCAAAGGTTACTCCACCCTTCACTCAGCATCCTACGACTGTGAATCCATCGTCCACTCTCCGTGGACAATGAGCCCCTTCACCTGTTGTCTTGCATTCTCCACTATAAGGAAAGCCCGTTCCTGAATAGTTTCCTTTTGATTCTGTGAAGGGCATGGTAATGCGCAAAAGAAACACATTTGCTTCGAAGCTTAGAACCTTACATCTCAAAAGAACACATGTCTTTTCCTTCCCAGAACATTTAAACATCCAAAGAAACACATGTCACTCAGAAAGGCAATATGAATGCCACCCTTCCTCAAACACACCTTCTGACCATTAGCTTGTCACCATCCTGCACCAATCTCCACACATCACACTTGGTCCGACTTTAGATTAGTTCTCAAGTAGCCAGGATTTAAATAAAATAATAGTAATAAATGAAGTTGATAGCCAGGCCTGGTGGTACACACCTTTAATCCCAGGACTCAGGAGGTAGAGGCAGTCAGATCTCTGTGAGCTCGAGGTCAGCCTGGTCTATCTACAGAGCTAGTTCCAGGACAGTCAGGCCTACATAGAGACATATATGTCTTCAAAAACAAAAACAACAACCAAAAAACAAACAAAACAAAAACTCATCAACAACAACAAAAGACATTGATAAAGCTAGGTTAATGGCATTTTGATGTTTGTTTTTAAACTACAGCTCACTCACAACATATTACTGAACAACAACAGCAAATCCCCCAAGGAAGTTACCAATCTTGGGTTTGGCTTTCACTGGGTAGGAGCACAGCAGATAGTTACAATTAACCCTGGGAGAGGAGTTCAATTCTTCTGCTTACAGGTTTGTGATTAAAGCCACTCACTATAAATCACTTCAAAATCTTCTTGGTATTATGAAATGATTATACCATGACCAACAATCCCCCCACCCCCCCCCAAAAAAACCTTAGGAAAGATCCAATCTCAAATATAGACATCAATCTGACAAAATATTCTATACCCAATTAACAGAGTATAGCATACATTCCAAAAAGAATAGAATTATATGAGCAAGTGAACTGTCAATCAAGCCTTCTGTCAGTAGGGGCCAATGAGGCAAGTTTTCATTCCCTGAATTTCTTCTTCAACTCACTGTCTACAATGGACTGATGCTTTTGTTCCGAGTTACCACTGGAAAAAGAACAATTCACTCTCTTTTGTAACTAGATATAATAAGAGAAATGATGGTGTACATTCACACCTGGTAGTTAAATAACTTAATTATATCTCTAACTATGCCAAATAGCATAGTCATCTGATAAGGCATAAGAATAACCCATGGAGATAAACTGATAGATATCAAAACCAAGGACTTCCTCTCTTTGGGTAGGAGGGAAAGGAAAGGCAGATGTGGGATCTCTCCAGTAAGGAACTCTGCAGACAGATGGGATAATCAGTCTAGCAAGAGAAGGTCACTGGAGTCTACAACAATTTACTACATTCTGCAAAACAACTAGGAGGATCCAGAGGGTCCCAGTGCATAGAAATGAGTTACGTTTGAGGAGGTGGAAATGCTAACTATGCTAACTGGATTAGTAACACATTACATATACATATATTCAATTATATTGTACCCACAAATATGTACAAATGCATGGCAATGAAACTTAAAAAATAGTAATAGATATAGACCCCATTAAATGAATCTTTGGGATGTTCAATAATACTGAAATATATAAGGGCTTCTTAGGAAAAATGCCTGAGGATGGCTGGTATATGCCACAGCTCCCTCACCTTCTTCCCAGTTCAGTCCTGACTAAACTACATGCCATAACAACTACCCTTGAAAACATCCAAACATGGTGCTCTACAGAGGTCAACGGGCGGAACCCCCTACTTTTTTTTTTTTTTTTTTTTTTTTGCTTTTTTGCTGTTCTCAACCAAGTTATGTTTTGTTCTCAATTTTACAAAAAAGACTTTTTGAGATAACACATCGGTATCTTTTCTGCTGCCAAGTGCTGGAATGTTTGCAAAGCAGTTGCTGAGATTTTTATCTTCCCTAATGTATAATCAATCCTTGTGAGAGTTTCATGATTTTTGTGCCAAACAAGACAAAAACTCCTAAGTGTGCTCTGTGTGTGGCCATCTATCTCTGCTCTAAAGGTGTGGTGTCAGATCACTAACAGAAGCAACTTTAACGTTTCCTCAGGTGCTAAGGAGTGAGTCTTTGTCCCTGGTGGCTGCCAAGCCCTTTCAGAGCTGGAGTGACTTTTTAAAATTTGGCCAGTACCGTTCAGTATTGATATGTCATCACAACCCACTAAAGCTGCTATTCAGTTGTCCCAGGTAGGCCTTCCATGTGCATACCCGCTACCTGAAGAAGTCAGCCAGCCAGCGAGTGTCACTGGGGACATCAAAGGCCAAAAATATTTGAATAAATTTTAATTCCTCACAGTCCACTGTGCACCAGATCACATGAAGTGTATGCTTGCTACCGTCTCTATTTCCCACATTCCCCACTATTTACAGCTCATACTGTGATGCTACAGAGCAGTAAATCTGGGCACCGATTTCTAAAGACCACAGGGAACACATGAAGCTTTAACCCCTTTTGCTTATGCCCTCGTATATGAGTCACTCTCTCCTCTACAGTCCTAAGACTGTGTGTGCTACACTGCAAGTTCACAAAAGGGCAAGGAAAAATGGGTTGGCCTGGCTCTACAGCTTCACAGCCAAGCCAGACAAGGTCTCCAGCATGTGCTCATAAATGAATCAAGAGAAATAAACAGAGACTTGGTGGCCCTAGGGCTTCACTGTACACCACAACGATTCTGCCTCTGCTAACACTAATCACTTTGCAATCCCTCTTAATAAAGAAAGGGCTTCTTTGGCAAGTGCATTTACAAGAGGATCAAACTTCTAACGGGTAGGACTCCCTGCATCTCTAGTGAGCAACTGGCTCGCTCTAGGGCTTCGGTCTTCCAAGTTCTACCTTTGCTCACAGCATAGAAAGATGACAAGGTCACACTACAGCCTCTCACAGTCATCGTTGGCAATGACACAATGACAGTACAGACTGAGCCAAAGAGCCAGCTCTCCCAGGTTCTTTTAGTACACTCTCAGTGGGCTGGTTTTTTTTGTTTGTTTTCTCTTTTTGCCTTTGAGATCAACAGGTAAGTAATACTTCACAGTTTTCAAAGCAATCACACAGGAAGACTTCACAGGCTCCAGAAAGCTGCACACTTCGCAGCAAGGTCCGGAACAAAGAAAGTGTTCTTGGTGCTTTGATACTACACTTAACTCAGTATGACGACACCTTAGTAAATGAAGTTGTCAAAACACAAATCATACTAAGCTCTCAGAACGCATGGATGCATTGCTCTTCTTCCTCTACCCCAAATGAGGTACATTTGGGATTCACCTCCCGGAGAAGAGGCTAAATAACAATCGTAGTGCTGGCGATATTCTGCCATAATGGCATGGGCAGTGCTCCTCGGTGTTCCGCTTTAGTCCCTAACCAATTCCAACTCTTCCATGACAAGAGCAGTAGGAAGCAGACAACTTTCATTCCCCTTAAGATCAAAATTTTGTTTCAATGTATCAAACCAGTGGGCACAATTTCCCAGGTGTTTCTTTGTGTTTTGGTTAAGGAAAAATGCACACTCCCAAGCTTATTAACCAATTCTGCTCCACAAAAAGAAAACATGACCTTCATGATAGGAACTCAACTGAACCAGGTAGTTTGACCATCAAGTACAGCTGAGAAGAACTGTCACTCACTTGCTGGTGTAACTTTCACCACTTAAGCTAACAACCAATCTCACTTTCCCGGCAGGGCGGAAGATGCTTTTCCGTCACTGGCTCTTAGACCACTGAAACAATGGTCCCCAAGATGCTGGTATTTCCTGGGAACCCAGTGCTGGAAGAAGGAGAATGCAGGAGCCTGTTGCCAGCCAAAGGATGAACTTGCCACCCTGAGAGTACATTTCAAAAAGTTCTAACAACTTGTCAGACCACTCTGAAGGACAGAACGGAATCAAGATAGTGAAGGATCAATGGCAGGCAAGCCCACCCCCTGACAGCATCTATACAGCTATGCAAAACTCTTACTGTTTACTCACGCCTCATAATCAGAAGGTCAGAGACAGACCTTAAGGTTCCCTACACCTCCTTATTTGTTCTTCTTCCCAGTGCGGCCACACAGAATCTCTTTTCTCTGTTTTATGTTCCGTTGGCCTCAGTGTCCAGGCACTAACCCTAAGAGCTCTGATGACAATTTAGCTCCTCAGCTATGGATGCTCGGAATCATCACCAAAACTACAAAAGGAGCCATGTTTATCTTACACGAAGTAGGGATCTTCTCAAGACAGAAGTCTTAAGGCTAACTGTAAAAATCAGACTGTGTGTTTCAACACCACACATCTAGGGTGGTTACCGTGTGGCTGCTAATGTGTAGGCCACTTCCCAGTGCATGTGAATGTTCCTGCAGCCAAAGGCTCCAAGTCCAAGAAGGCTCAGAAACAGAAAACAAAAAAAGTAAAAGAGCACAAAACAGCATGATCAAGATGCTTTATGTTGCTGATGAGAACAGAGACAAGCAACTTTACTACCACAAGGATTTTCTAAGAGTTTAGATTCTAATGAAACAAAGTTTAGAATGCTATCTCCTACAATACTCAATAGTGATACATCTATGCTATTTGGAAGTATATTGTGGAAAATATATCATGATCCAAAGGTTAACTTGAAAAAACCCTAGTTTGGTATCTTCAAAACCCATTAAGATTGAGGGTAGGAGATAGCTCTGTGGTTAACTGCCCTGGGTGCTTTTTCCAGAGAGCCTGAATTCCATTCCTAGCACCCAGACAGGCACTAACAATTGTCTGTAACTCCAGATACAAGGGATCCAATGCCCCCTTCTGGCCTTTATGGGTACTATGCGCACATGATGCTCAGACAAATGTGCAGGAAAAACACCCACACACATAAAATAAAAATAAATACATATGGGCTGGAGAAATGGCTCAGCTGTTAAGAGCACTGGCTACTCTTCCAGAGGATCTGAGTTCAATTCCCAGCACCCACATGTCAGCCCACAACTGTCTGTAACTTCAGTTCCAGATGATCTGGAACCCTCGCACAAACATGCAGGCAGAACACTAAAAATAAATAAATCTTTAAATAAATAAATACATCTAAAATGATTTATAAAGATCCTTAAGTTCCTTTTCTTTTTGAAGTCTGTGCCAAGTGGTAGAGAGGCAACTGCAAATGAAGCACAAAAGCTTAGGGTCTAGTGGAAGAAGCTAATGTTTGCAGCACAGGGGCGCCTCTACAACACACAACAGCTGATTTGGAGATCAAAGAAAGGGAGATTAGAATCAAACTGAGGAAGTACATTACAAAATGTGTGGCCCAAAGAATTCAAGTTCCCCTAAAATTAAAGACCAAGTAAGGATTTGCTTCACCAAAAAGGTGGTACAGGTTATAGATTCCCTAATCCCAAAACCAAACTCCAAAATGCTCATAGATGATTTCAATTTTTGCTTTTTGGTTTGTTTTTTGTTTTTGTTTTGAGATAGGATCTCATATATCCCCAACTGGCTGTACACTTATTATACTGAAGATAACCTTGAACTTCTGATCCTCAGGCCTCTACCTCTCAAGTGGTGGCATGGTAAGTGTGTACCAGCACACCTGGTTTCTATAGTCCAAGAAGGGAATCCAGAGTTCTGTGTATTCTAGGTGAGTACTCTACCTACTGAGTACAGTCCCAGCCTCTGCTCCTGGGTTTTGTAATTTGAGGATTAGAGATATTCAACAGTTCAAACCTATGAACTTCCAAACTCTGAAATATTTCTGGGTTGATGTCCATGAGACCAATGCTATAATAGGTAAAACGTTTGGAACAAATTATGTTTAGTGTCTGACTGGATGATGGAGAAAGACAAAACAAAGCAACGATTTGTCATATTTAGGTAGCTGAGTCATGAAGGCAATGTGGGGAACATTCATAAAAAGTGTGCGTGTGTACAGGGGGCTAAGGGTGGGGTTTCCTAACAGATAATAGCAAAAGTGCACTGCTTCAGCTGGATATAGTATCTCACTCCTGTAGTCCCAGCATTCGGGAGGCTGATGCAGAATGTTTGTGAGTTTAAGGCCAGTCTGGGCTACAGAGTAAAGCCTTGACCCAATGCAACATTAACACAGGTACACATACAAGCATGAGTGTAGCAGAATATTTTATTTATCACACTTATATTTATTAATACTTAGCAATCACCTACAAAATACCTAAATACTATAACCTAAACATTAATCATCTATACTCTATCTAAAAATACCCTAATACCCAAAAACACTCCAATACTCTGAAATATATATAAAACACAACACTATTTTAAGTTTCTTAAAAGGATATTAATACATATAGCGTAGGTCCGAGCAGGATGGCCTGGTTTATGGATGCCCCATCAGGTATTCCAAGCTCAAAGTCTGTTGAGCCTTATTTGCCAGTTCGTAAGTCCAGTTTATTTCCACCACAAGGCTGTAACCAGTTTATAAAGTCAGTGTGTTTCAACTGCCAATGGAGGGTGGTCTTTTAAACTTCTCCAAGTACCTTTTGGACTCCATTTGCCCCACACATTTTTTGTACCTTGCTGTGTTTTTCTCCAGCATGGCTTCTCGGTGGGTTCGGGCAGAGGGAGGAGCTCGAGACCGAGTGGATCTTTGGCTTGTATTTACCAGTGCTTTCGCAGGATTTTTCAGGTCACGCCCTTACAACAGTGCATCAGTGGTCCCATTTCTCGACTGTCAGCAGCTATGCAGCCTTGCCTGCAAAGTTCCTTCCTGTAGCTTTGAGTATACACCATTTACAAAAAAGAAAACCAGGGCACGGAGGTAAGTAACCTGCCCAAGGGCAGACAAGAGACAAATTACCTTCTTGCCCTACAGCCCATGTTCTTCATCACAACTCTCTACAGCCTGGATAAGAAGCTACAGGAAGGGTCTAGGAGACAGTTCATCAGTGAAGTGCCTACATGCAAGAATGAGGACCTCAGTTTGGATCCCAAGCGCACACAGAAAGCTAAGTGCGGCAGTACATCCATAACCCCAGAATGGGGACAGGGAAGGGCGGAGGTCACCAGATTCCTGTAGTCCAGTGGCCAGTCAGCTAGCCAAATTGATAAGCTCCAAGTGGAGTGCAACTGAGGAAGACACCTGACATCAATGTCTGGGCTCCATAAGCATGCAAACTTGGATGCACAGGTGCATGTGCCTACACAAACACATTCGTGTGTGTGTGTGTGTGTGTGTGTGTGTGTGTGTGTGTGTGTGTGTGTGTG
>CAJQZJ010034210.1:353388-382554 GCA_907164525.1 Lophiomys imhausi | reverse complement strand
GTGTGTGTGTGTGTGTGTGTGTGTGTGTGTGTGTGTGTGTGTGTGTGAGAGAGAGAGAGAGAGAGAGAGAGAGAGAGAGGGAGGAGAGAGGAGAGAGGGGGGAGGGAGGGGGAGAGAGAGCAGAGAGAAAGAGAGAGAGGGAGAGGGAGAGAGAGGGAGAGAGAGGCAGACAGGCAGGCAGGCAGAAAGACAGACAGACAGAGACAACAGCAATTATTTTTTCTTATGAAGTCAGGCTTTCAAAGCTAGGCTTTCATTCAGTCAGACATCGTGGATAGATCAAGGAAACATGCTAATACACATCTCTTCTCAAGTTGTTACTTTTAATCATGTTCTCTGTCAGATGCAAAAGACTTAAGAAAAAAAAATACTAAGAGTCCTCTATATCCATGACAGGGTCATCAGGTAGCCCTAAAGGAAAGAAATCCTTCCTCACCTATACCACAACAGGCAGTTTTGTTGTCTTCTTATAAGCTCTCTAGGGTTGTTTTTGCATTGGGGATTTTGGAGTTTTTGTTTTTGTTTTGTTTTTCTGTATTCCACTGTTCTGGTTATATACACAAGAGACTAGCATAAATGTGTGTGTGTGTGTGTGTGTGTGTATAGAAGAGTTGAAAATCTCCAAGCCAGGCAATATATTATGGGGTTTTGAATTTCTCAAAAATCACAACACCACATAGCTTTGGATTCCTGCATTTACAGATCTGGACCCATGGTTTAGATGAAAGATGAGCTTCATAAAGAAATATCTTGTGAGCAAATTCCCAACAGATTGAAGATTTCAGGAAGCTGTGGCACTTAAATGCTTCCAGCGAATGTGCTGCTCCACACTGGCTGTGCACAGCACACAGAAGGGGCAGTTGCAGGTGCAAACCAAGAGGGACATGGGCCTCTAAATAAGTAAAGAGCCAGAAGCATTGGCCACAAAAGCCCAGGTTTCAGAATGAATTATTAAAGCCAGCGATGGTCTGCTGTGAGAGAAATGGCTGACTTCTAAATGAAGACTCTTTTCCCAAATGCTGCTTCGATAAGGTAAAAATCGACTTGTTATTCTCCAGACTCTTTCTCCATCCTTGGTGAAAATGAAACAGCCCTGTTGGCTTGTAACTGATGCAGCTGATGCTGAAATTTCATCTAGGAAATGCCATCCTTTGAAATGGCCAGGAAGAAAACCATCCTGACATGTAAAATTGCACACGCTGACAGAAAGCCACTAAGATGTGTGACAAGGTATTTCTAGTGGGACAAGATGCAGTTGCATTTGAAAGTTTACCACACTTTTCAAGTTTCACTTGAACAGGACCTTAAGATAAACAAAACAGAATCACACATGATTTCTATGGCCTATAATCCTAGTACTTACAAGATGGAGGCAGGAAAATCAGGAATTCACACTCACACACACATACATATATATAAATACAAGCACAAAATGCATATTGGTACCTTAGCCCAGCACCATGAATTCCACATTTTTCTCTGTATAGTAAAACACTGACTAACTTGTAAAACTTTAGCTTCAATTTATATAATTGTTTTTATTGAGAGCCTACTTTATTATCAGATGCAGTTCACTATCAAGAACAGTGAGCAAGATACATAGTAAATAAAATAAGATTATTTCAGATACGCTAACAAGGTTGTTGGACAATAAAAAAGAAGATCCACAGGGCACAGAGGACAGAGCTACCTATGAAGGGGCAGCCACAGCCCTTTCTGAAAAGTATGTTTAAATAATAACTGACTGAATGATGAGAAAGAACCAATCATTGAAAATTAAATTTAAATGAAAACACTAAAGAAATTTTGGAAAAACCCATGTAAGCAAAATTAAATTCAACTGCTTATAAGAGAGCACCAAAAGACATGTTTCCCCCAAAGAGAGGGAGCTTCACCTCACAGGGCTTCTGCCACATCAGTAGGGATCCAAATGCCTTCCTATTTTCTCTTTGCCACCTGGGGGTGTGGTTTCTATCCTTCTGTTGTACATTCAGCTCCTCGGCTGTGCCTGGGCATTCTGGAGAGGCAGACAGAAGGGAAAGGGGCCCAGGCAGTCCTGTAAGTCTTCAAATCAGGAAGTGGATGGGGGGATGAGAGGGAAGAGGGTGGGAGGGTGGGACTGAAGGGGGCAGTAGGGAGGGGATTGCGGTTGAGATGTAACTTGAAGAAATAAAAAATAAATTAAAAAAAAAAAAGAATGCTTGGTTTCCCAGCCAAGTGGCATGCAGTATGAGCTGTGTACTAATGCGCTTCCACCTAATCCCTAAAGTTCCCTGAGTGCCTATAAAAATTGATCAGGTCAAAGTCTGACATCACTGGAAAGCCCCTGAGCTCAGTGCAAAATGGCAGACTCTCTTTGTCGGTGAGGTCTCCTCTCCTCTACCTATAGGTTCCCTGACCACCAGACCCCACACCCTGTACCTGAGGGATGTCACATATGAAGTTACAGGCCCACCTCCTTTTCTCCTGACAAGAAACCTGTTTAGCAGCACCTGGGACTCCTGGAATGCCTCTAACCATACCTGGAGTGTGACCATTGACACAGTTCCCTGCTAACATTCTCCCTCCCACAACCCCTGCCCATAGGATAATTAGGACCAGGATGCCAAATGTAAATGAAGCATCCCTGGCACTCCTAGCTCCAGCCAATGATTTGCATTAACCTTGGATATGGGCACCCATTTCCCAAGTTCTATAAAAGCATCCGGTCACCAAAATAAAGCTGATCTGCTTCTCTGTAGCTGGTCCCGGGTTATCTTAATACATCATACTCATGCCATTGAACCCTGTTCCCTGTCTTCTGCTTACCTCCACCATGTGCAACGGTGGCCAATAGTCACGAGGAAAAGGGGAGACTCATAGCATCCCCACAACAGGAGACGTGCAGCTTGTGCGACCTGCCAAGTTTTCCTAGACTCCTCCATCTTCACACCAACCATCCCCCCACTTCAAGTGTCTTCTTTCCCACACTGCACCTGTTCCACAATTCCTTCAGCTACTGAGCTGGCATTGTCCAAGAAGGCTACCCTGTTGGCACCCTTCTATCCCACCCCCTCACTCCTGAGTCAGATGGTTTCCACCATGTTCTGAGCATATGTACATGCCTTTACCTGGCCGTGCATTCTCTACTGTAACTGCTGGGATTTGGATGTTGTCTGTCCACACAAGCTTCACCTATTGGGAGCTCGGTCCTCAGCCCTGCAATGGTAGGAGCAGGAGTAAAACATTTAAGAGCTGGGACCCCATGGGAGGTCTTTAGGTGACTAGGAACACTGACCTAGGAAAAAGAAATTACGGTCTTCTGGACCTGAACCTAACCTGGAGTCACTCTCTGATTTGTACTAAGATGTGATATAGGCCACTGTCCTGCCAAAAAGATATATAGCCAAGGAAGGCCTCACCAGGGCTGAGCAGATAACAATATCATGCCCTTAAACATCGAAAACTGAGCTAAACAAACCTCTTTCCTTTATATGATATTCTACCTCAGGTTTTAATCACAGTAATGAAAATAAACAAATACAATAATCATTCATTTGTTTTTCTGTCTTCTTCAATATGTATATTCCCAACTCTTACAATGTCTGGAATAAATAGTGAGAGACCTGGAGTCACACAGATTTCCTGGGGGCAGAGAGACAGGAAGAGGGGCTACTCTAGTTAATAAAGGTGGTGAATTTTCTAGATGGCCAGCTTCTTCCTCAACCTCCTGACTTGAGACAAAAGCCTAGTAGCTTAAAACAAAGGCCTTGTATGCTTTTTGCCTCCCACCAGCCGGCCCCCTGCTGATGGACAGACTCAACAAGTCTAAGGCCTGATCAGGAGATGTCACACTACAGTGGGAGATCAATCAATCAATCATGCTGTCTGTCTTCAAACTGACCAGCCCTGAAGTAGGGGAGAAGACTCTTCAAAGGTTTTTAAACCCCCAGGACAGAATTTTTCAGCTTCTAGAGTCCCCCCTCTGCTTTGCAAAGGGTCTTTTTCTCTATGTATCTACTGCATACGTGTTTCCCCAATAAACACCTGTGTTCAACTGTCGATTCTGTCTGCCACTGTCTGCGGTGTTTGAGATTTCCCTGAATGCTACCTACTTCACTCGAGACTCTGCCTGCCTTTTAATTTTTAGCTGGCAGAAAAAAAAAAAACAAACCTAATCAACACCCTCAGACTATATCCATAGCTGCTTACAAATTTCTTGTTGAATACATAACTTAAAAACAGTTTACATCTAAAGACTGAAAAGATAATCAAATACACTGCATAAAAAAAAGAGTGTATTTCAAATCACAGATAGGAAGAAATGTCCCCAAGTCCTCTTACTTCCATAACTCATATCTCTGGCTCTTCTGCCTTCTACCTAGCCCCTCATGTTGCTATTCTCCACTGGGTCAATAGCAATTGTATGTGCATGCTGACTGAGACACATTAGTGCTAGAATAAAGGGGTATGTTTGGAGGGAGGCGTATCTTTGGTGGACCTGTGCCAAGATATGCCACTAAGAAATTATGCTGGGCGTGGTGGTGCATGCCTTTAATCCCAGCACTGGGGAGGCAGAGGCAGGTGGATCTCTGTGAGTACAAGGCCAGCCTGGTCTACAAAGTGAGTCCAGGATAGCCAGGGATACACAGAGAAACCTGTCTTGAAAAACCAAAAAAAAAAAAAAAAATTTAAAAGAAGAAATTATGCCATGAAACAGATCTAGAGCAAGAGGGTTATTGGGAGAGTGCAGAGATAGTTGGAATAGGGATATGAGAGAGAGACAGAGATAGAAAGATACAGACAGAGGGGGGCAGAGGGAGAGAAATTGATAGGGAATGAGAGAGAAAGCACCCCCACAAATGAGACAGAGAGGGAACAGGGGTCCAGGCTGGTGGAAATGCCTAATTGCTAACAATTAGTGCTTTTCACTCCACAAATATGCATCTTGTCCCTCAGTACATGAGACCCCACGCTGAGACCTGGGGGTGAACTAGGGCACAAAACTAGCAACGCCCTTGGAAGTAGGAGTAAGGGCAGAGTAGTGCATGTACCTGTACAGGAGGCAGGAATGTAGAATGGAAACTGTGCACAAAGATGACATCTATGAGCAAACTGTAGGAGCCCAGAATTTCAAAGCCCAGAGAAGAGAAGGCGAGGCAGGGCTGGGAGCCCCTGGTACAGTTAAGAGGCAACCATGAAGGAAGGTATCTTGGTTGGTCAGGTTGAATTCGTTCCCTGATAAGCTTGTCATAGGATCAACAGAGAAGCTAAGTCTGTGGGAACAAGACACCTAAAAGAGTGGAGGACAGGTCCAGAGAAACTACCATCAATTAAAGAGCCAGCATCTGTCTCGACACTGCTCAGCACCAGCCTTATCTTCAGCAAAATTGAAGAGTGTGCAAAGCCAGGACACACTAACAAGAACGAGCACATGGGAGGAGTGCCATCTGTCCAACAGCGACAAACAGAATCCGCGTCAGGCACAGCCTAGGTTGGAACCACACAGGAGGATTTCAGAGGGCTACAGAAAACTAATCTGAACTCTCTGTTGCCACTCAAAGCAATTCTAGTAAAACTAACAGAATGGGTATATGTGTTGTTGGGTCATTTTCTAATAGTTGGTGGAGGCAAAATTCTGAAACCTGAGGTCTGTCCTTAGGAAACTGGGTGATGGTGGTGGTGATGGTGGTGGTCATGGTGGTGGTGGTGGTGATGGTGGTGGTGGTGGTGGTGGTGGTGGTGACGGTGGTGGTGACGGTGGTGGTGACGGTGGTGGTGACGGTGGTGGTGACGGTGGTGGTGACGGTGGTGGTGGTGGTGTGCATGTGTACACGTGTTAAGACAGAGTCTCAATATATAGAACTCACTATATAAGTCCAGGCTGACCAGAACTTGCAACAATCCTCCTGCCTCGGCCTAGTAAGTACTGGGATTCCAGGAGTGAGACAGTAGTATAGATCAGATGTCTTTTTGATGCACAGATAAGAATCATCGAAAACCTTCAAGTACAACACAGTGCTGAGGTTGTCCAGATGTTTAAGGATTACTCATATGCCAGAACTCTTACAGGAAGGTATGAACTTTACCACATACCTGCCTGGTAAGCAGCTCAGAGCGTGTTGCTTTACTAGAGAATTGCTTTGTGTACATAAAACTATTTTCAGCAGAGTGGTCGTGCACTGCCAGCTTATTTAACACATATCCTAAGTGGCCCAGGGGCTAAGCACATAATCCTCTTCAGCTGTATGTCTCAATTATATTCATCTATTGTAGCCACCTATTGCAGTTACACTTGCATCGGTAGTGTTACATGAAGCTGTAAACAGTCATTCTCCTAGAATGCATCAAATATTTTTGGCAATTATTTCTTTTGAAAAGATTCTTGGAATATGTAATGGTTGGAAAGATAATGGATGTCATGTTCCTAACGCTGTAAATCATTGTGACTTTTTGTGGCTGTAACTAGGCGACTCAAAGTCACAAATCTATGTAACTAAAAAATGACAATAAGAACAGGACCTCATTCCACACATCCAGGCTGCTTGACACTTTCCAGTTGCCTTGATTTTTGTAAAAGGAAATGACCTTGAAAATAATTAAGCATATCGAGTAGCAAAGCCGCAGCTCCTACAATATGTTCACATCTTAATTGCCTGGCTAAGCATTCCGGAAACAGAAAGGAATTTTATTGGTCTTTAACCAATTTATATATGTATTTTATAGGCTTATGCATATTCACAACAAGGCCATTTTAATCTCTGTCTACCTAGATGCCCCTGAAGGAAATGAAGGCAGACAGGATCAGGCTTCCTGGGATGGGAAACAGACCGGATGTTGCAAGACACACAGGGTCTGCTTGGTTATTTTTTAAAGCCTGTGTTTAATTAGAGTGTTCTCAATAAAAACACAAATTCAGATTAGGTTTCTATGGTTGGTGTTTATTAATCTAGATGCTCTTTAAGAAGAAACATTCAAGCATCCTGATAAATAAATTTGCCTGCTGTCACTCCATAAAAAGAACAAATGCAATTAGAAGAGAAACTTGACAGCAGACAATAAGATAGAAGGAATACCAGCTCTGAGTGCTAACAGGTCCCTGTGTATGAATTGCAGCAGAGTAGCAAAGTACCAAGGACATCTTAAAGAGCCTTAGGGCAGAGGAGGCTGGCATATGGTCAGAGAAAATCAGAACCTCAAAAGAAGGAAGTCCAGATAGTCGGTGTGGGGAAGAAAAGACCTTCCTATCCAATGGAATACTGTAGCTGTTGTAGCTATGTATTGGAGGAAAGACACCAATCATAATTTAAGTTTCCTTTAGGTCCTCCCCACCTTAAGCAGAGCCGATATATCTCGCTAAATCTAAAACTCCACAATGTGGTAATCATTTTCTTTCATGAGGTGGTTATGAGGGGGGTAGTGCTATGATCCCAGATAAGAGGAAAAGAGATGTAAAAAAATCATGGCTGCTCCCAGGAGGCAGAACGCCATAGAGACCCTGGCATTTCCAGCCCCCAGGACCAGTCCAAGTGAGCCAAACCTTTTATGCGTAATTTCTTTTTCTTCCCACTGTGATAATAACATTGGAAGGATGAAGGTAAGGAGGGGGAAAAGGAGAGGGAGAAAACTCAGGGGAACAGGTAGATTTCCTACAAGAATTAACTTCCATACATAGAAACAACATTAGTGAAGCTGGGGTGAAGGGGAGCATTCCGAAGACCACTGTACTCAGGGGTATCTGTGTGAAGTCCAATAGGAAAGGGAGAAGCCTGCAAACTGAGAAGCCAGGCCCCACGAGGGGCTGTTGGCTTGCACCAGGATTTTCCAGAGTAATCTACCCTTTCTTGTGCTCATACCAAATGCATACCTGCCCTACATCAGCCACAATGTCTCTCCTTATATGGTCAGTATTTGAAACATTACTTTTCCGTTGGGGGGATGGGAGTGTACGTCATAGTAGAGCACATAGCTAGCATGTACAGGGGCCTAGATTCTGTCCTCAGCACCGAGTCCCCTCCAAATAAGAAAAAACCTTGGGCAATACAATGATTCACATATTGTTAATCTTATCCTTCTACTTTTCACTCCAAGACTGGGAAGGAAAAGCCAGAAATACAGATACTGCTGAGTCTACAGAGTACAGTGACCTGAAAGATTCTGTAAGTAAATATTATCTACACGTGTACACAGCTGAGGAGAGAAATGCCGGGAGGTCAGAGTTGCTTTGTGATTCAAGCCCCAGGTAATCTGCTTCATCTCTCTGTATCCCAAGCTTACATGTCTGAAAGAAAATACTATTTTCTTGCAGCTCCTCGAGGATGCAGGGGAGATGAGGGACGTGTACATTTAAAAAGTTCTTCTTGGGGAACTTGGACAAGAACCTGAGGCCATCAAAGGTTAGTCCTGAGCTGAAGCTCATCTGCAGAGGTCACACAGACCACGGGTTGCCGTGTTCCTTGCATATCTCTGAAGAAAGGTACATATTTGCACAGAGAGCTCTCAGAAGGGTGTTTTCACCTGAACTATCCATGACAGTATGCATGACTGAACTGTACCTGAGCTGGGAGAAGGACGATGTCATGCTGCCTGAACATGCATGTAAGCCTGCTGACTCCCTTCTAACTCCACGCTGCGTGAAAAGGCAATTAATCCCTGTGCTTGCCCAGATGTAAGCCTTCTATTTACCGAGTGTCTGTTCAATCCATAGAGCCTCCATATTCTGTCTGTATTTAGGTAATTCTTGGAGGCTGACAGTCCCCAGGGTCTGGAGACATTGTCAATCATGGATCCCTGACCATGTTAAACACTCCAAATATTTGGCCAATGACTGTATTTGCATAACTTGCTATTTGCCCATAGAACATGTGAAAGACTGTATCCTCTAAAGACTTGGTTCTGGTGGGCTACTTGACAAGGAGTAATGTAGTAAATCTACTCTGGTTTAACTGAGGTGGATGCATATAACATTAAATTAATCATTTTAAAATGAAAAACTGAGTAGCAGTCAGTACAGTCCCAGCAGTTTGTGACCATCACACCATCTGGCTCTAAACTGTTTTCATTACCCCATGTGAGCTCTGCGCTCACTCATCAGCTGTTCCCTGCCCTTTGTTCCCAACAAGCCTAGCAACTCCTCTGCTTCCTATGGATTCACCTGTGTAGTTATCTCATATAAATGTACCCAGGAAACAGGACCTTTCTGCCTGGATTCCTTTAGGTTGCTACAATGTATTCAAGTTCATCCATGTTGTAGCCTGATCTGTGCTTCATTCTTCCATATAGCCAAAGTCCTCTATTGTATAGATACATCATATCTGGATTACTGACCATTATGAAGAGTTTCTCTATAAGCATCCACATACGTGCACTTAAAGTACCAATGTCAGCTCTACCAGGTAGACATATGTCAGTGGGATTTCTGAGCCATATTTTAATTCTAACATTAGTCTTTGAAAAACCTGCCGCCCCCCCCACAGTGACTGCTCTATTTTACAATCTTATCAATGAATTATAAGGGCTCTAACTTCTCTACATCCTGGCCAACATTTGTTTTCCATTTTCTTGTGTATACCCATCCTGCATTGAACATGCAGGGTCATCTTACTGTTTTAGTGGCCGGTGCCTCCTTAGTGACAAATGCTTTGGAGCATCCTTGATGTTTTTGTGGCCAGTTGTGCGTATGTTCAGGGGAATGCCTACGAAGGCCCTTTGCTTTTCGCTTCATGGTTGTTTGTAAAGTATTATTAAAGCAAGGCTCTCGATATTCTCTGAAGAACATACTCCTTTAACAAAGTAAAACAAAAAACAAGACACTAACTGGGTAGAAACTGGAAGGTTAGGCTATGGACCCTGGCTGCTCAGGTTCATTCTGGGTCTCCGTCGCTGTGAGACCCTCCCTACCTCAGAGTTTCCTCTGTGAGCCATAGATCTTTACATGTAATGATGCATGACTATGATAGATCATGAATGTGTGGTGAATGTAAATTTAATCTGGGTAATTCACATGATGTCTAACATAAAGATGTAAAGCTACAAAATGTTTCAAAAATCAGAACACAGATATATAGACAGCATCCTGATATAATTACATAATACACCCATAGAGATGAAAATGATTTCATTTTTCAAGTGTACATAATAAATAGAATTTTTTTGCAATTTGATCCTGAACACTGTTTTTTTGATTTCCAAATATTATACAAAATTAATGAAACCATGTAACATAAAAGAAAAAACATAACATTTCAAACTGCAACTTTAAAACATTTTATATACTAATAACAAAAAATAAAATTAAACAATATATTTGACAGTTTCCTAAAATGGGGAATTTAAGGTGCTGATTTTGTTTTAATCCACATAAATGTCTACTTAAATATGTTGTATATGTATTTCACATATAGCATACATACATCTATAAATCAACCACTGTTATTCAAGTAATATAATACCTTGATTATTTCTCCATTAAAAAATCACTCCCATATTGCTGACCTGTGAGTTTTTTATTAGTTTGGTTGTTTTTGTTTTGTTTGGGTTGCTTAAAAAAAAATGTATAATTACCTGCTCCTAGAGGCATTACAGTATACATAACAGAATTTTTTACAAATGTGGCTGCTGTGTCACATGTGGTAGCACATGTAGTAGGTGACAGAAAGGCAAAAGGCTATGTCTACATTCAGTGTTCTGCCCTATGAACATCTGAATGACTAGCAGCCCAACATTCCTGGAAAAATTCAACCCAGAGACCAATACCAGTTCAGCACCTTAGGGACCAGACAGGAAGCTAGCCTGTAATGACCACCAGTTCAGCACAGGCAAGCACCAGATGGGCTCCCAGGACAGGAAGCAAGCCAGAGACTAGAAGAACCCTGTCTGGTCCTGGATATGGGTGATGTTGTGGTTGAGCCAACTTGAGGGAGTGAGTGTGGGAGAGCCAACCCTGCCTTTTATCTGCTTTGTGGTGGTGTTGTCGAGGGAGATATACCCTCCTCTCCCCTTTTCCCTCACCACCAGTGGTGGACAGGAGATCTGGTCCTGCTCCTCACATGCTGCAAGACTTGGAAGAAAAGGCCCTGCACCTCACCTGGATAGCACAATGCAGCTGGCCCTGGATGTATGGGATGTGTTTGAACCTGAGGGTGTGAGTATGGGAGAGCCAGCCTTTCCTTTGTTCTACTTTTTGGTAGTGTTGTTGAGAGAAAGATCCCCTCCACTCTCTGTTACCCTCGACACAGATGGCAGGAGGGAAAGTTGGCGCTGATGGGCTCATGAGAGGAGAACTGGTCCAGACCCTTACCTGGTGTACCACTCTGGAAAGCAAGTCCTGTACCTTCCCTGGGTAGCACAGTAGAACTGGCCCTAGATGTCGTGGTTGCAGACCTCGAATCAAGGCTTTGAGCTGGTGCACACTAACAAATACTCCATGGATGCCTGATGGAGTGCATGAAAGGCCAGTTCCACATACCCAAAACTACAGGATCTCCATGACACAGGACAACAACAATATACCTGAGAGGAGTCCCAGTATTGACAATGTAGCAGAAGCCAGAGGCCTCATACCAGACCAAGGAATCATTATAATGAATATTTGCAAGCAAAAAAAGTGTGGACAAGATGGAATATTGTAGGACATACTGAGACACACTACAGCTTCCACATTTAGACTTTTTTTTTCTGTTGGGAGAGGTTTCAAGGTTGGAGGGTGGGTCTGAGAGGAGGTTGGGAATGAGAGGGAACAGGATGCATGATGTGAATTTCACAAAATAAAAAACAATTTTAAAAAGTGTAATTAAGCAGGGCATGATGGCACCCACCTTTAATCCCAGCACTGCAGGGGCAAAGTCTTCTATATGAGTTCAAGAGTAGTCCAACATATGCAACTCTACAGCATCCAAGGCTACATAGCAGAGAGAACATGTCTAAAATGTGTGTGCTGTGGGGGAGAGGTGTACAATTATATCAAACAAGGTTCAATATTTACCAATTTTCTCCACCACCAAATCAATACAGTGTAAGTGAACCTGTTTTGGACCTTGTTAACATTTGAGCATTAATATTTCATCCTTCCTCCTCCTCAATGGCCTCTCATCATTTGTCTTTCTTTGACTGTTAGTGAGATAAATCCTTTTTCATATATTTACAGGCTATGGTATTTCCTTTGGAGAGCTTTTGTGTATACTGCCTTGCAGATTCATTCTTCAAAAAGTACAGTAAACACTTATCTGAAAAAATAGTGCTACCTAAAAGCATGCTTGGGCAACACTATCATCCTAGATTGGTGGCCGTATCTCCACACACAGTAGGTCTTCCTGCTAATCTTCATCACTTCTGAAGGTATGGAGAGTTCTTTGTATTTTCTTTGGTATTTGCAGGCTCAATTTATTTCAAGGCTTCTTAGAGATTTTACATGTGAAATACATGATTTCTTCCAAGCAACTGTTCAATAAATCTCTTGAAACTAGGAAAATACTTTTTCTATGCTTTCAAAGCAGAATAATAATAAGCTCAGACGATGACTCCCTGAGTAGAACTTGCTTTAATTTCTATGAATTGTAAAGTCATTTTAATTTCCACCTCAGTTCAAGGGTTAATTTCTTAGTTTCCAAATATTAGGTATGGTTACGTCTTCTCAAGAAGCAGTTTTGGTAAATGTTACAAAGATGATTGAAAAAAGTTGTTCCTAAGACAGATATGAAGTTTGCTTCATTTAATTTTTTTTATCCTGAATTCCGCCTACCTGATAGAGACAGAGCAGCCCTCCATCTCTTTAGTACTAGCTGGCCTGACTCACTGCCTAGCCTTCTCAGTAAGTGGCAACATCGTGGACCACCTCTTCATTTAAGGCTGGGTGACGTCACCACCTATGGACAGGTTGTTAAACTATTTGTTATTAAAAGTGAACCTATTCTAGCAATAGAACCACAAAGTCTGAACAAATCTTAGTTATTAATTATATCTGTCTTTCTTCACTTTTTTTTTAACCTGATAAAATGGAATGATTTCTTTCCTTGCCAGGTGGTAGAACTCTGCTACTTCTAGAATTAGGAATGTCTAAATGCCCATTACATATTGATAATAGTATGGGGTACAAGCATCTACATATACATATATTCAAATCTCCATCAAAATCCATGCTTAAATCTATACAGTTTGTAAATTATTAATTGCTATAAAAGTATTGAAAAATTTTTAAGTATTATGCCATATGTAGAAAAATCTATTAGTATATAAACATAAACATCAATTTTGTTAAAATTATAGCTAAATATTATTTTATAAAATAGTATATATATCATAAAATACTGTGTAATGGTATTACATAATTATGTAAGTTTTAAAATACCATAACAGAAGCTATGATATTGTGATGTTTCTGCTGATAATGGAGATAAAACAAAACACATTCCTGAGAAAAGTTTACTGCTCAAGTAATCCCACTGGCTTATTGAAAATGAGAAAATAATTGCTCACTTACTAAACGAATGCTGTGTCCTTCTATAAATTACCTGTACAAAATAGAAACACCCTGAAATGAATAGTCCCTTCATGGCTTAAGAATTAAAACACCTTAAATATTCACATCTGGTTGCCTGAGTTTGAACCATGTACCACCGGAGCTGAAGGGACTTCCTAAGAAAGAACACTGCATTTTCAGGGCACTCAGCTAGTCAACCATTTACAGTTTAGTTTTGCTGAGCAATATTTACTGGACAAGGTTTGCAACATTTACAGGCAATGCTCCTGGAACACACAGGGCAATTTACTTGTATGTGTGATTGTGAGAGAATGTGTCAATCACCTAATTACCTACTATTCACTGTGCAGGGCGTTAGAACACATTGTAAATGAGGTGTCTGCAAATTAGCTGGGAATTCCAAATGCATTATACTGTATTTTATACAAAATAAAAACCTTTTTCAAAATATTTAATTTATTCAAATGGGTCTCCTATCTTCAATATATTCTCCACAGAAAGCAATTTGCATTGACCCTAGAAGTTATCATTCCTTCAACATCCTTCTGGAACATTTATTCATTCAAAAGCAACAAAATAATAGGAACCACATTTTCTAACCTAAGCTAGTATTAGACAACTGCATTAAGATTAATTCCTTTTTATTTCATCTTCTCTCCCCATTTCCTTCTGATTGACTTGCCCAGATTCCAACCCATCCTCCCATCAGTAACTAGAAAATAATTATTAATTTTTTACAATCTCAGAAAGTGTCATGCCCCCAAACTGGAGAACAACTGAGAAAATTATCCTCATTCAACCGCAATGATGAGTGTCAGGGCTAATACCAGACCCTCCTCCACTGCTGTCCACCTCCAAAGAGAGGAGTAAATTTTAGGGTCATATTTGGCCTTTTGGTGCCTTAGTAAAAAGAGAAAAGTATGAAAAATAATTTTGAATTGGAGTCATAGTTGGCACCAAAAAAAGACAGTATTTTCTCAAAACATGAGAAGCAACTCACCTGCTCTGCCCATCAACAAAAGACCATTTTCAATGCAACGAGAATAAGGCTTACATCAGCCTTTTGTCAATGATGCTGGTGAACCCTAAATCCCTTCGATGGTGAAGCTATGTGCTCGCAGGTTAAAGGGAACAGGATACAAACTGTGTTTGTGCTAACTAACAGGGATGAAAAGAAAAAGAAAGCTAAACAAAGAAAAATGCTGACATTTTTCTCAGGCCTGCTGGGCGATTATAAGGAACACTACAGCTCCCATTTGGCCTGAAATATCAAGATCTGTGATGGTGTCCAATTCAAATCTACCAAATGCTGATTTAAACCTTCAAAGACTCCACTAGTGTGGTGGGCATTTTAGGAGTAATCTGCCCATTATGATCAAATGATAACTCAACTGCCCTCTCCTAAATCATATTCTTAACCCAAGAATCACTGAGTGTTTATAAATTTAAAAAATGAACAATAACTGAAATCATAATAAGCCAGTATTATGACAGCCAGAGGTAACTTGTCAGTTGTCTAAATAAATTCTAGGTGAGTGAGTCATTTATAGATGCAATTCCTAATTCCAGCTACATATGGCCAACTCACTCTCAAACCACTGAGTTTAATCTTCCCATACATCACATACCAAGCAAGGATAGGGGCGGCTTTATTCCCTTTATTATTTGTTTTCAGAGGTTTTATAATTTAAAAGCCATTCTTCCTATAGCCAACTCATTACTGTCATTTTTAAGTTCCCAAATGTGTGTCCTTTTTAAGTTCCCACATCCTATATGGGATGATATAAGTCTAGAAAATCTAAAGACTCCTTAAAAGCACAAACATAAGACCAAGACAGCACAGTGGAAAAGCATTATGGAGTGTGTCCCAGCAGAAAGCGAAGGTGGAGGCACTGAATGTAATGTTCTCTGGGGCCATGGGTCTCACACATGCGCAAGCCAGCAACTCCCTCAAAGCGTGCTTATTTACTCCAGGCTTCACGGAGGGAGACACCCACGCTGCCTAGTTTCAAGAGGTGCTGCCTCCACTTAGTCATGTTTATAAAAATGGCAGCAGTTTTCTATTTGAATGTTAATTATTGTTGTGACACACGAGATAATTTAACTGGCTTTGGTAATTTATTCTTCCCTCTAATTAGATGTAGTAAGTAGGAAATCTTCCGGAGTATAACAACAGTTCCAAAGGTGAACTGGTTGGGGGTGGGATCTTTGCCATAGGAACTCAACCATAACCTGGAGGGAGATTGCCTAATTGGCAGCCACTTGAATAAACCGAGTGAGGAATGAGACGTGATCCTTCTAGAACCAAGTAGGTGGCATCCATGACCTTCATGAATTGCATGCAAAATCAAGCAGGAGGAAAGAGCTACCCTAAAAAGAACTTGAATGCTGAAGTGGCCTGATGAGGGACAACAGTCTCCAACTTTATCGTAACACCCGGAGTCTAGACGCCACTTATATTACAGTTCAGAGATGCTCAAGGGTCACAAGCCAACACACCACGGCCTTGGCTGCAGTTGCTTATGCTGTAGAGTGTCATCCAGAAAATTAATAGTGCCATGGATAAGTAAACAGGTACATATATGAATTTAAAACAGCAAGTGGCCCAGACATTTAACACAAAAGGATCTCTGGTACGGATTCTCATTCCTTGTTCCTTTACTGTTTTTCCCCCAACTGGAACCAAAACATATTACATATCTTCACCTACCTTCTTTAAGATACTCTGACTGATTATTTTAATCCTGTGCGCATGCACAAAGAATATTCTATGGGCCTGTCTTCCAACTTTAATAATGTAAGCCAATCTTTCTTCATGTACAGACTGCACTGTTCAGCCTTCATGTAAGCAAATCCCACTGCCACATCATTCCATATATCAATAGGCCAATAGCTATATTATATGGCTTGTTTTTAACCTAAACAGCATAATCCCTTAAATAGATAAATAGTACCTCCTTAATATCTTCAAATAGTTAGGCAGTATACCGTTTCCACATTATAATCTTTTATAGTTTATTTGTATAAATGGAGGATCAAAAGCAGATACAGACAATAACATTAGCTGATATTAAATATATAGTTCCCACACATTGATCTTTATTTTTATTTAGGAAACTGGCTTTTTTCCCTCATTGATAAAGCTGAGTTATCTATTCTAGAGATCTGTTTAGTTCATATGTTTTCAAGTTCTATTGCCATGCTGTCTCTTCTTAGGCAGCCTGTCTCCTGCCTACCCCACTTCCAGTTAGCCAGTGGCCATTGGAAGAACTTGATTAGCTGACAGTTGACAAAGCTGGTGAGAGGTCATAGGCTGGGGACCTCAGCTGATGCTATGTAATCCCCACTGCCTCGCTGGGCTTCACAGGAGCACTCATAGGAGCAGTGGTTACAAAACAATGAAATCCAACTTTCTGAGCCATTTTGCTGTTGTTGCTGAGCAAGTCCCATGGAGGGAGCTGTTCTCATGCTAAGTGGTGGAAATCTCTGATGGAATTCATGAAGGAAAGGCAATGTAAAGATTTGATTCCTTTCAACTAGTATCAAAATAATAAGTTTGATCTGTAATATTGTCCAAAAGAGTAACCAATGAGGTCTTTATTTTCAACCTTGAAAAAGTCCCGACAGCCTTCTTGGAAACCCAAATCTGGGGTCTAAGTGTGTTCTGGGCTTGAGCACGTGACAAAGTCTGTGCCATAACCACCTCTGTCCTCTCCACAGAGTCCCTCCAGAGCAAGTCTGTTCCTATAACCAGAACCTCTCCAAGTAAGAAAGTGTCCCAAAGAGGATGTACCTGTGAGAACATTAAAACACTTGTTATGCTTTACACATTAGACTCAAGTCATGAAAGTTTTGCTTTGCTTTGCTTTGCTTTGTGGGGCTGAGGCAACCACTGTAACAAGATCCCAGGAAGGTAAATTTCCCTATAAAAGACTCCTCAAAACCCACAAGAACAGAGCATGTAATGAGAAAAGCCATGACGAAATGTGATATGCTATAAACACAAAGAAATCTCATGCCAGGGGATATATTCTCCTAAAGGGTATCCACCATACAAACTGTATTTGTTTGCCAGAAATAACAAGATTGCTTAAGCTAGGAGAAGAACTCTCACCCATCTCTCCAGAACCACCTCACACTTGAGCAATGTGTTATGTATGCAAAGGAAGGTACTTGTGAGCAGAGGACAGTGAATACTTAGAGGTTTCTTTCCACGAAATTAAACAGCCATGGGAAACAGGGTCTCAAGACAATGGAGCAGAAGGACTATTCTTGGTGGAAAATAAAAAACCCCAGTAAAACAGCTGTGTTAAGGGAGATGTGTGTGCTGCACTATCCTTCAAACAGACGTTACTACTCCACCACAATGGAGAAGACCGTCCTTGAAATCATACTCTGCTATGATTTAAGGTTAATGATATAAGGTTATATCAACTTACAAAACTAATGCAAATACTTCAGGCTACCAGCTGACTCCTCCTCCACCACCACAAAGCTGTTACTGTTCCCAGGAACTGTAGAGCCTTCATCCCATTTGGTATGCAGACAACTTGGGAAATTCAAGGAAAATACCAATTATATAAGTTTTGAATCACATGTTGGATAATCAAAGTCTCTTTCCACAGACACTAACAGATAGTCCGAGAATGCCCTAAATGCCCAAAGATGTACAAACTGTTAATTATAAAAGAATCCAAAGGAAGTGGAGGTGTTTCTCATTACACCAGCGTCTACCCAATACACACAGAACCCTGTGTTCTGCCCTGGTACCACATACATCATGCATGTGATGTTTGTCTACCCAGCAATCTGAAGGTAGAGGTAGGAAAGGTCCATGGGCTAACGAACTACTTCGAGGCCAGCCTGGGCAACACGAGACCCTCTCAAAAGGGAAAAAAAAAAAAGAATTTAAATCATTAAAAAAGTAACAGGTACACGGATGAAGGATGTGGATTAGAGGTTGTGGATTCATCTCTAACATGATGAGTTCAAAAGGATGGACGGCATCTACCCTTGAGCTTCACCATTACTTCTGCAGCTGAGTCTACTAAGCAACATCTTTCACTCCAGAGAATTCAAAGGCCTAGAAGTCAGGTAGAAAACACTCCCATTTCACTCTACTGTGGATATTCCTCATTTATAGAGCAGAGACAGTTATTGCTGCTGATTAAAAACTCTTTGAAATCTTTTTTAAAAATTTAAGATGTTAACCTCATTATGACAGAAATATAAATAAACAAATTGTCTTAAATCTTCCCCAGTTAATTTTAGTTTTTAACAAAAGACTAATTTCAGTTACAGTCTGGAACTGTCACATCTAATCAGGCCCAAGTATTAACAGTTTGTTTGCCAGGCTGTGGTATTAACAGAAAGTTGGGCATAGTGGGAGGAAGCTAAGTCATTTAAGATACCTGGGGTCCCCTCTTTCCCCATCCTCTGCTGCCTATGCACCATGAGGTACACATAATTCTTACACACTTGCACCAACAATATGCATGCCGCCATGGGTGAAACCGTACTTTTTAATTTATTAATCATTTATTTATTAATAACTATATTCACTTATAACAAATACACTTACTTAACTACTATTCCTATAAATTCCTACAACCCCTATGAATGCCTTCAACCCCTAAGACCTAACCACTAAACCTATTGATAACTATTACAACTATTTTCACAACCTTTTAGAAGGATACAGTCTCTGGGGCAGGTCCTCAGTCATCAGGAACACAGTCTCTGGGGTAGACCCTTTAATGCACTTAGCAGTCTTTCTTCTGAGATATCTCAGATGTAGATTTGTCAGGGTAAATTGGCTATGGCAGTTTCACCTTAAATAAGGCTTGAGGCTTTCTTCTCTCAGAGAGACCTCAGCCATCTGTAGGCCAACTGATTTCCTTCATATCAGCAACTCTGCTGCTCTGCCTCAGTCTTTAAAGCTGGCCACAGTTCCATTCTGGCCACTGTTCGGACAGGTCAAACCCCTCTAGGCAAAAGCTGAGCCACGGGGTTTAGTCCTTGGCCTTTTGCTGTCTTGCTGAGGCTTTCTCTGCTCACCAGCTTCTTTCTGTCTTAGGGAGATCTGGTCATCAGTTCACCAGCACTTTCTCCATCAGAGGATACAAACTACTCATTGTCCTTTTTAGCATGAGGACTCGCTAGCATCGGCTCTCTAGCATGAAGCCCCTAGCATGCCCTCTCCTGGGCTCATCCACTTGTCCTTAAATAGGATCTCTCCTTGTTCCACCTGCTTCAGCTTAATTTGGGCCCTGCACACTTAGCAGCTGAAAACAATGCCAGGTCATAACATCTTTACTTGTTTCACCTGGCTTCAACCTTGTTTTTCAGTCCATAGATACTCCCCTCGTTTCATGTGACTTCATCCATAAGCTGATAAGCTAATTGCCTACAGCCAAGTTGATCTTCATGCCCCGGATTAAGAGACTGTATCAGAAACCTAGATATTTACTAAATCTAATTTATGTTAATCTATCTCCCTACACATGGGTGCATAAATAATGGAGCCAACTGACCACAGACTAAAGCCTTGAGCAAAATATGCCTTATCTCCTTTAAGGTGATTTTTCTCAGCAAAACAAAAAGGACAGTAAGACGTCTTCTAAGATTAAGACGTGTTTCCCATGAGTGGCCGTAACCACATATTCATACCTGTCTTGTTAATTCCACGTTGAAATCAAACAGCCATAACCTTGGGCTGCCACTCCAGCCTCTGTCCTCCTCCACCCTCTCAGCTCCAATTCCTTACTACCTCTGTTCCAGTTCTATTCTTTTTCCTCTACAGTTACAAACTTCCTCCTGCTGCCACCAGAGTGCTGACGTAAGAGAGATCTAAGAGCTCTTCTATCCCAGTTCCCATAGAGTGTAGCTAGAAAACTCAGTCCTGAAAAGATGAAATCACAGGCTCAGGCTCAGCTTATAGGTCATTTCAAGGCTGTTTTTCATCTAGCTGCAGGACTCTCAGAACAGTGCTCCTTCCACTATACCATGCTACATTCTTCTTGAATGCCCCAGTCTAATCCAACAAACAAACTTAAGAAGCCAAAGGGGTACTTTATATCCTCTCACTAGGTAAAGGACTTGGGTTCACAACCAGGAAATTCAGACAAAGGTGAGCATAACAGTGGGATTAGTTGTACTAATCTCCCGCCACAACAGGGGCCCAAAGAAACCTCCAAAGTTCAGCTGTCCTCTCACCTCTGCATCAAAGGCCAGGGATCAAGAAGCCAGTCCCACAGTGACACTCACTGGAGCTGGCATGAACCCCAAATCGCCTGAGTGTGGGCAGCTGCTCTTCACTCTCAGAGATGAAGGGGAAACAGAGTTCACACCAAATTTTCTAGCTCAGGCTGAGAAGACACTGAGCAAGCCACTAAGTACAAGTGAGGAAAATCAGTTTAGAGCATGAGTTCCTGAAAAGAGCCTTACAGACCAGAATCTCCACAGCCCAGAACCTTACAGCTAGTAAGTTAACAGTATCATGTCTTTTAATTATATTTCTATCCTTTGTCCAGCGTTTCTTCAATTGTCCACATAGCTCTCTGTGTGGATGTGGATGCACATGCATAAGTGCATGTGTGTGTGCAGAAGTGCATGTGTGTGCATGTGTGTGTCCATAAGTGCATGGGTGTGTGCATGTGTGTGTGCATAAGTGAACATGCACACACTTGCATTGCTCAGGATTGAACCTGAGGCCTCACACACACTAGGAAAGCCCTTTACCACTGGGCAATAGTCTCAATCATCTTTTTACTTTTTGATTTGTGGCAATATTTTCCTAATTTGCCCAAGCTGGCCTTGAACTTGTCCTGTAGCTCAGGCAAACCTAAACTTCCCATCTTCCTATCTCAGTCTCCCAAGTGGCTAAGACTGCAGGCCTGCACTGCCAAGTCTAGCTGTCTGTGTTGCTCTTTCTACTTAGAATTTAGTATTGGTGGCATGCACACAAAGCGTTAATGAAAAAGAAAGGCCATCAACAGAAGTAATAGAAAATCTGCATAAGTTCAGGGTGATCAATGAAACTGCACAGTAGAGGCAGCTTATGAGAGAAAACAGAACCTTTCAAATAGATTAACTTGTAAACTTGATGAATACCCAAGAAAGAAAGAGAAAACATCGAATGGGTCTCAAAGCATTTTCAGAAGCTATGATATAGCTCAGTGGGAGAGCACTCACCTACCATGTGCACAGCCCTGGATTCGATTCCCAACACCAGAAGGAAAACATGTTCAAGCACAAATCTAAATATATTTCATCGGATGTTAGATGCCATTTAACTTCACAGCTCTAACCATAGTTTAACTATGAGATGACTGGCCTAGGAGAAAGAACAGCCAGAAATAGCTAGACTAAACCCCTTAAGTAATGACAGAATAATAAGGTTAGGAAAAGTAAAATCAATTTCCTACAAGGTAAAAATGTTAACAAAAAGGCATGACAAGGTAAAAATGTTAATAAAACAGACCTGCTGGCACATGAATGTTATCCCAGGACTTGGGAGACAGAGGAAGGAAGACTAGGAGTTCAAGAGCATCTCCACTCAATAGTGAGTTTGAGGACATGCTAGGGTACAGGAAAAACCTTCCACGATCAACACTGAGTTTGAGAAGAAAGCAGAGATGACACTGCTCCTCACAGGTGATGGGATATCTGCTGCTCGTTGGCCAGATGTTTTAAGTTGATCACCTGCAACACTAGCAGCACAGAGTCCTGTAAAAAGACAGAGGGAGGAGCAAGTGGGGCAGAGACACGCGTTCTCAACTCATAACAAAAGCTATTGCTAGAAGTATTTAAAAGGTGAGATACGCCATACATCAAAACACAAGGCCCAGCCTTAATAAATGATGAGAAAAGGCGTCAGGCCTGGAAGGAAAGCCACAGGAACTGAGACAACACCACCATGCCAAGGGAGCCATCCCAAGGATCAAGAAAGATCATACTGTATTTTTTCCTAAGTGACAGTACTTCCATTAGCATCGAGCCAGTAAAGGCAGTTAGATGTAAAAGCAAAGAATTAGAAAAACAGAAAGCATTTGTCTTTTCTAGGATACTATTATAGAAGCTGAAAACATCTAAACACATGTACTGGCCCAAAGGGATCCCCATATTTAAACTGAATCAAAAGCTTAAAAAGACAAATTTATTGTCCTCTTTAACTACAGGGGAAAACCTCAGAAATCAAAGTCAACAGTTTGGACCAAGGAACAGCAGTGGTTTAGTATGAGTACTCCATTTAAAATCAGAATCCACACTAGCATGGACCTGCTGAGGGTCTGGCTAGTGCTCACGGGGCCTCCTCTAGGGGCAGCACTTTATGCCTCCTGTATCTGAGACGTGTGATTTCTGCTTCTAAAAGTACCATACCTTTTTATAAACTCTATGTTTGACTCCACCTCAAAATTTGTTATGTTGAAGCCTAGACCTTCAAAGTGGCACTTGGAGACCAGACCTTTGGAGGAGAAACTACAGCTAAATTGTGATGCAGGTGGGGCCCGATCCAACAGGAGGAATGTTCTAATGAAATATACTTCTTCATGGGCTTGCAGGAGTAAAATGATTCAAGAAAGAATCATTTGCAACCGGGAAGCAAAGTTTTACTAAACAACACAGCCTCAGCTCACATGAGGTATGTCTACTCTATCAGGATTTAAAAATGGCCACATGAACAGCAGGACTAATATCTTCAATTCTTATACTTCTCAATATGCCTGGATGATTCAGAAACACTTTTCGGAAACACAATGGCAATTGTTTATTATTATTATTATTATTATTATTATTATTATTATTATTATTACTGTCTTTTCGAGACAGGGTTTCTCTGGCTGTCTTGGACTCCATCTGTAGACCAGTCTGGCCTTGAACTCAGAGAGCTCCACCTGCATCTTCCTCCAGAGTGCTGGGATTAAAGGCGTGCACCACTACTGCCTAACTAAAACAAACAAGTAGCTCGTTATACTAAAATTCATCTTCATGAGGTCCCATTTATTGATTGTTGGTCTCAGGTCCTGAGCTGTTGGTGTTCTGTTCAGGAAGTTGTCACCTGTGCCGATGAGTTTGAGGGTTTTCCTCACTTTCTCTTCTAATAGATTTAGCGTGTCAGGCCTTATGTTAAGGTCTTTGATCCACTTGGACTTAAGTTTTGTACAAGGTGATAAGTATGGGTCTAATTTCATTCTTTTACAAGTGGACATCCAGTTACACCAGCACCATTTGTTGAAGATGCTGTCCTTCTTCCATTGTGCGGTTTTGGCTTTGTCAAAAATTAAGAGACCATAGATGTGTGGGTTCATTTCTGGGTCTTCAATTTGATTCCATTGATCCACTAGTCTGTTTCTATACCAGTACATGCTGTTTTTACAACTATTGCTCTGAAGTACAGCTTGAAATCTGGGATGGTGATACCTCCAGATTTTTTTTTATTATTGTACAAGATTGATTTACCTATTGTGGGTTTTTTGTTATTCCATATGAAGTTGATAATTGCTTTTTCCAGGTCTATAAAGAATTATGTTGGCATTTTGATAGGAATTGCATTGAATCTGTATATTGCTTTTGGCAGGATGGCCATTTTTATTATGTTAATCTTACCTATCCATGAGCATGAGAGATCTTTCCGTCTTCTGATGGGCTCTTCAATTTCTTTCTTCAGGGACTTGAAGTTCTTATCATACAGGTCTTTCACTTGCTTGGTTAGTTACCCCCAGGTATTTTATATTGTTTCTGGCTATTGTGAAAGGTGTTGTTTCCCTAATTTCTTTCTCAGCCCATTTATCTTTTGGGTAAAGAAGGGCTTCTGATTTTTTTTTTTTTTTGGAAAATCATGCTCAAGACAGTCATTTTGGGTTTGGAGAGAATTAAATGATAAAAATCCCAAACAACATGGCCATAGGCCAGAGATTGTCTAGGGTAGTCTTAGTACTTTTGTTTTGTTTTGTTTTAGAGACAGTCTCACAGTATACCTCTCTGAGTTTCTAAAACTTGCTCAGTAGATCAGGCTGGCCTCAAACACCCAGAGATCCACCTGCCTCTGTGGATTCACTCAGTGTTGGAATTAAAGATTTTGGTGACCATGCCTGGTTTGGTCTCACTGGGTTTTCAATGAGGAAAGCATAGCTAAGAAATAAAAGTTCTGCAAGGTAGTAAAGAGATCCTGAGGGGCAGGGCTGGGGAGTGATGCCCAGCACCCACATAAAGGGCCAGGCAAGGGGGTAAATGTCTGGGAAACCAGGGGTAGGGGGGATCCCCCGGGCTAGCCTGCTAATAAGCAAGGACCTGTCTCAACAAACAAGGTGAATGGCTTCTAAAGAGCAAGGCCAGGGGTTGATCACTGGCCTCCACATACGCTAACACATATTTACACACACACACACACACAGAGCAAAGGAGGAAGGGTTACTACAGAAAGATGGATGGATGGACAAAGTGCAAATGTAAAATTCCCAGGATTGTAGTCTTTTACTGTATTAAGAAATATTCATTTATAGCTAGAGAAATAGTTGAGCAGTTAAGAGCACTGGCTACTCTTTCAGAGAAACCGGGGTTCAGCTCCCATCACCAACATGGCTATTCACAAACACCTATAACTTCCAGGGGAATCAGGTGCTCTCTTCTGGCCTCTGCAGGCACTGCATGAATGTGGTACACAGACACACATAAGAAACATGCATGCCCACAAAAATAAAAATAAATGAATCTTTTAAAAAATATTTCTTTATAAAGGCAAAATGACTCTTAAAATATAAACAAAGGTAAATAATTTTATTGAACTAACTAATGAAGGAACCAGTAAAACGCTATGCGTTAATTAAGGAAGAATCCAAAGAGGAAACAAACACATAAGCATCAAAAACAACGGCATGATGTAAATCTGGCCAAAGTACAGCCCTGTATAGGACAACAGCCTGCTGTGTGCATCAAACATGGCTAGAGCTGCTACAGCAAGAGCCATAGCTTATGACTTGTTTTCTTCCGAGGAGAAAAAGAAAGATTTACTTTATCATTATTATTACTGTTAGTAGCAGTGTATTGTGTGAGCACATGCCTGTGAGTGCATGCATGTGCGTGTGTGTGCATGTACATACACATGCATGCATACACATACACATACACACACACACACACACACACACACACACACCTGTAGAAGCCAGGTGGCTATGTGTAAGCTGACTCAGGAGCTAGGACAAGTAACAAACACTTCCACTCCTGCCCCGACTCTCCACCTCCACTACCCTTCTGTTCCAAACTAAAGTATAAAATAGATCAAAGATGATGAGCAGTGTCCACAACATTCCAAGCTATTAAACGGGTCAACACTGGAAAGGAGAATAACCCGGAGTTAAGCAGAAGCCATACTCCTTCCCCTCACTTCAAATCTTTCACAATCCTATAATCACTCTGAAACTAGAGAACAGCAATGAGGGAGGCCAAGCGGCAGAATTTCACATTTTTCTTTAGTTTGTAACTTTCGGTAAGGTCAAGATTCATTTCACATCTATACGGAAACAGAGGCAATGTCAACTAGCCACGCGGCCCAGAGCTGTCTGTGGCCCAGAGCTCCCCTCATCTAGAAGCAGCAAGGCTGGCTGTCACTCAGTAACCCAGAGAGCAGCAGATCGGGCCTTAGACCCTCACCACAGAAGGGAGGGGGCGGTACTTTAACCTGGTTCTTTGAAGCCCAGCACAGTTTTCACAAGTCTGGATGTTTTCCTTTGAAGAAAATGTTTGGAAATTCCAGTAGAGTCTGTGTGTAAAAGGACAAAAGCCAAAAATCTTTCATTGTCGTTCAGGACTAAAATATCAAATAAGGACTAATGGGGGCAGAAACAGCCAACTGTCTAAGCGCCTGGGTCTCCTGTGTGGACAGCTGGGTGACCTGTGGAGTCAGCTGAACTCTAATGCGATTCTACAGCTCAGGTCTAAAGATCTATTTTTTAAAACAAAGGAAATTTTTAAACATCTCAATTAAAATCTTTTTAGACTTGGTTCATTTTTAAGCAGCACTATGCTTCTAAAGGGATCACAAAATTTGTGTTCATCTTTCTGAAAACAAACATGTCTATCCTCACTGTTCAAACAGAAAACTACGCATAAAACAACACAAGTCAAAAAACAAAAGAACAACCACAAAACCCAACTAAACCCAGGGTGTGAGGATTTACCCCTGGAAGACAATGAGAGGGCAAAGAGAAAAGAATTCAATTAAGCATTAATTTCCTCTATCTACAATGGAGACATGTCTGGTAAGAAGACCCTGTAGGAACAGTTTCTCACAGGCTGGGGATATAGCTCAGTCAGTGAAGTGCATGCCAACCATGTGCACCTAATCACCAGTAAAAGGACAAGCATGGAGCTCCAGTTGAGGCTGAGGCAGGTAGATAGGTTCCCGGTGCCCCTGGCCAGCTAACCTAACTTAGGTGGAGAGCTGCAGATCAGACAATGAGAGGTCTAATCTCCAAAATGGAGTAGACAGAAAGGCACACAACAACATGGATGTGCACACACACACACACACATAAACACATGGACACACATACAGGAACACAGAAAGCAGTGTGAATATTCACTATACACTGCTCTTTCTTCACAACTTGTCCACTTAAGCACCACTTTTAAAATCTAGCTTTTAACTGTTGATGTTTTTATTTTCTGCAGTGCAGGAGTTCAAACTCAGGACCACAGAGCCACTTATGCATCTTCCTGTCCAAGTGGCACAGTTCAGCGGCTTTAAATTCAAACATGCAAGTGCCACCACCACCTGCAAAGTGTTCTGCTGTCCCAAATGCTCTGACCGGACCTCCAGAAGCGTGACCCTTTTACTAATGTTCCTAGTTGCTGCATTCTTCCTAAAGATATCTTTCCAGTTGGCCACGTGACAGTCTTGCTTCCACCCCGTTTCTCCAAGATGCCTATGTTCTGTTTGGGCCATTGTGTGTCGGTTTTAGATCTCTTTCATAAGGAAAAATTATTTCTAGGAGAGAGGCACCTCCTGGCCACTGCTCCCAGCCACTCTACTGCAAAGACATTTGTTTGTCACTCTACTGCACACATCTCAACCCACTCTTAAAAATACAGGGATAGACAGCAGCATAACCTTTTAATAAAAAATAAAGCTGATGTCCAAAGGAACAAGAGGTTTTATTTAACAGTATACAGTTATCAATAGTATCCACCAACCAATTATTGTTAATCTGAATACCATTATGAAATATTTTGCTAAAATACTCATAAAACAGGTAAAAAGGCTTTGAAGACAACGGGGGAAGCTAAAGGAGGGATCTTAAATAGCTATCTCTGGGAGTTTTACCCATGGAGAGGGTTATCTCGGGCACTTAGAGGGCTGCCTTTGTTTAGAAAGCCATCAGACATGGCAAAGGGAAGATGAAGAGAAAGAGACCCTGCAGTTACTGGTGTGCATTTCACAGAAGCTCTTTGCAGTTTTAAGACAAATTGAAGCTCCACCACACACTGCTTTTAACACCCAAATAGCTACCATAAAAATCTTTCGGGTTCAGCAACAGAAGATACTGTCAGCTGTGCGTGCAACAAACAGTGAACTGTACAAGCTCAGGCGAGGCATGTGTCTCTGAAAACATTACGGCCCCCCTTTTCATGACATTTTAAGAGAAGAACTGGCCAAGTTACAGATGGGGGGTAACGGGGGCACCACTTTAAAGCACTGACTTTGTTTTTATGGAGAATACTTTATTTCAAGAAATGCAGATTGTTGCACACAATTCCCACCTGAGTAATGATGGCAAAGGAGAGGTAATGGGGCCAGACCTTAAAGGTCAGTCAAAGGTAGAGTGTTCAAGTCCCAGCTTGGCTGCTTACCGTAACTGTGAGACCCTGGTCAAATGGCATACCCCTCCCAGGACCAGTTTCCTCAAAATGATCCCCTTAAAGGCTGAAGGTTACATAAATCCACACACAGGCCTTAGATGAGTGGTTCTCAGCACCCCTAATGCTGTGGCCCTCTAATACAGCTCCTCGTGTTGTGGTGACCCCCAACCACAGAATTGTCTTTGTTGCTCCTTCATAACTGTAATTTTGCTACTGTTATGAAGCGTAATGTAAATATCTGATATACGAACCCTGTGAAAGGGTCGTTCCACCCCAAAAAGGTGGCAACCCACAGGCTGAGAGCGCTGCCTTTAGAATATGCCAAGAGCTCACATAAACTTCATGGAAAAGAGCATGAAAGACTGATGCAAGCCGCTTTAAATTAATAATCAGTAAGACCAAGCTTACAATAGCATGGCTTTCCTGTTTCCCCCACAATTTCTCTCTCTCTCTCTCTCTCTCTCTCTCTCTCTCTCTCTCTCTCTCCCTCTCCCTCTCCCTCTCCCTCTCCCTCTCTCTCTCCCTCTCCCTCTCCCTCTCCCTCTCCCTCTCCCTCTCCCTCTCTCCAGCAAAAGATACCTCGCAATCAGCACAAGCATATGGTACCCAACAGTGTGGTTTTCAGACCCCTTGTCCTGTGCCATTCATCACCGACCCTCATTTGCTGGGCCAGCAAATAAGGGGTCTACACATTTCCCATCATTAAATCTGGGTAGCCTTAACAAGCACAATAAATGTTTTGTTTCTTTATAGGGGATTGTACCTTTACAACACCTTTTTAAAATTTTTTAAGTTATTTTCTGTGTGTGTGTGTGTGTGTGTGTGTGTGTGTGTGTGTGTGTGTGTGT
>CAJQZJ010034210.1:278700-353378 GCA_907164525.1 Lophiomys imhausi | reverse complement strand
TGTGTGTGTGTGTGTGTGTGTGTGTGTGTGTGTGTGTGTGTGTGTGTGTGTGTGTGTGTCTATCACATGTGTGTGTAGAGGTCACAGGATCACATTTGAGAGTTCGATCTCTCCTTCCCCCATTGTATGAGTTATGGGTCTTAAGGATTTCGCGACATCTGTACTTTCTGAGCCAGCTCACCAACCCCTTCATAGGCAAAAAATAATCAGTTATATCTTCAAAAGAGAAAAAGACCTCATATATGACTAAATAAATATGTGAAAACTGGAGGGTTTGTATCTAAATAGCACCTCAAATAATGAGACAAGGATATTAAACATGTCTGAATTCACAGAAATATTTGGGGATATAAAATGGAGAATAAATAAATTAATTAAAAGGAAAAGAAAGCAAGCATGACTGCTCCTAGGTATGGTGGAGGAGAAAGTTTATTGTAGACATGTGGGAGAGCCTAGTCACAGTCAGGGACCTCTGGGAGAGTCCAGAGTGTACATGACCATGTTGTGCGGGAGACCCACATGTTTGAGGGGAAAAGAGAGGGAAGAGAAGGAGACCAAGAGAGAAGGCCCAAAGGTAAAGAGAGAGAGCAGGCAGCCGAAATGGTTAGATTACACAGGGAAGAGCAGCAGAGCCCCTGGGCTGGAGAGTTCAGGGTAGAGGGCGAGGTATGCCAGCCAGGAGGCATCTGTGGGGACTGAGGGATGCTGGGAGAACCTGGCGGCCAGGCCTGCTTTGATATGTTTAAATAGGCACCTCAGCCATTTGTCCCATGTTTGAAACCTAACAGAGGAAAGTCTTCATGGACGGTGGTAGCTGTTCACCCAATTCATCACATGGTCCTGGGGAAAAAAACTTTCTTTCAGCTTGGTTTTCTTCACCCGTATCTGCCAGTAGATCACTGGGTTGCTGGAGGATCAAGCAAGATGGAACAGTTATTCTTGAAGAGCAGGCCCCAAGTAGCAGCATCAATACCAGAAACTAGGACCTCCCTCAAACATACTAAATTAGAAATCTGTAACTCTGAGAGTTTGAGAAACATTCAGGAAAAAAAGAAAGAAAATAAAAAGAAGAGAGAAAGAGAAGCAAAATGGATACAAAACTAATCTGAAAAACTTAAACTTTTTCTCATGGGAAAATAAGGACTCGTATAATTGTTTCAAATTATAAGGATTTTAATTTATACAGAGAGAGAGAGAGGGGGGGGGAGAGAGATGGGACTGTGTGTGGTTTCTCTTTTAATCCTAAAATCACAGATAATTAGAATTTTTAGTAAATGTTTCTAAAAATAAAATGAATCATGAAACTAGGACTGTTATTTCTCTGTAACTTTAAAGGGGGGGGGGGGTCAGGAGAAAAGAATCCATGCTTTCTTTAAAGGCATAATTACTAGAATCTAACTATAAAGGAAGGAGATAATTTGACAGTATATCTCTCTGGAGAAAGGGAGAGTAATAATTCCTACTAGGATCTTAAAATAGTCTTGGAAAAATTAATGTTTAGTTTTCATAGGGGATGTGCCTTATTTTATTTTTTCATTAAAATATAGTTACAACACTTACCCCTCCAGGGCCTCCCATGTCACCCCTATTCGTTCTCAAATTCATGGCTTTATTCTTTATTTATTCTTGTTCTTTAATTATTATGGTCACATATATATGGATAAATATTTAAATACAACCTGCTGAGTCCATTTGACCACTAAGTATTGTACAAACAATGAGGACAGTCATCCCTGGGGAAGGCCAATTCTCCTTTTCTTAGCAGTTGTAAATTGCTAGGATTAGGGCCACAGTGAGATTTCTACCATTCACACTGGTATGTTAATTAGTGATGTCATTGCTGAGGTCTGGTTTAGGCAACCAAATCAAATATTGTTGAGATTTCATGGACACAGTTTCACTATCATATCTAGAAAACATAATCTTGCAGCAGACATCAGATTTCCTAGTCCATATATATATATATATATGGTCTTAAATAAATAAATATATGGTCATTAATTAATGTCTTAAATATATATGTACGGTCTTAATGGGCAAAAATCATGGTTTTATTTGTTTGTTTGTTTATTTACTTTTAAGTAAGACTCTTACTTTGTTGTTCAGTCTGGCCTGACACTTGCAATTCAATCTCCACAGGGAAGTAGAACAGTAACCACACTGCGAATCCCTAGCAACCTCCTGAGTTCTAGGATTATGGGTGTGTCCTGACATGTCTAAGTTTTTCTTTCAAAATGGCAAAACATGAGATCAAAATTTAAAAAAAAGGTATGGTTAAAAGGAAGTATTTCAGCTAGTTCTACAGACTTTCACTGTACTAACTTCAGGAAGCCTTTGAGAAGCTCTGATAAGTGGGATTAAATAAAAAACAGAATGTGCAGAGAAAGCCTGGACAGTATGTATCTTACTCGTTCTACACAAAACACTGTAACAAAAATATTTCTCACTCGGAATATCATCAGCTCTGATGAATCTTCACACTGCATCACTACTCACAATTACGAAACACAGAGCCATCACCTCTGGCTACAGGTTCCACTGAGAGAAACAGACACTGTCAGGTCCCAAGAAACTGGACAAATGGCTAACTGTGGTGCCTATTAACACACCAAAGTGTCTGCTTGGCCTCTAGGCTCACTCAGCACCTGTAGCTAACCTCTGCTCTTCTCACCCAACCCTACACCCCTCCCAACCCCTGCCCGGGTCCCCTACCCTAAACCCTCCACCCAGGGGCTTCCCTTCCTGTCACCACCACCTCCACAGCGGCTGCTTCTCCCCACACACACCCCCATGGTCATGTCTACTCTACTACTTTCTCTCCCTGCTCTGGACTCTTTCACATGCCACTGGCTGTGTTCTCCCTGTGTCCACAATAAAAACCCTCTCCTCAACCAAACCTTGGAGCAGTCATGTCCTCATTTTCATTCAGACACAACTGAAAATCTCCAGCGGGACAGTAAGAGGCACTTTGAGGAATCAACTAATGTGATTTGAGACATCAAAGAGTTCAAGATCACACAGGAATCACAGTGGACACAAAAGTTGTGTTCCAACAAAGTTAAATGAGCAACTACCTGGAATTCAAACTTGGAAGAGCGTTCTCTCTCTCTCTCTCTCTCTCTCTCTCTCTCTCTCTCTCTCTCTCTCTCTCTCTCCCCTGTGTGTGTGCATGTGTGTATCACACATATTAAGGAAATGCTTATTTGGAAGATATTTTATTTGTATAAAGATGAGGTGTATATTTGTATATACGTGTGTGTGTGTGTATCTGTGAGTGTAAGTCAGAAGTATATCTCAGATGTCATTCCCCAGCAGCCACCCACCTGTTTTCTGAGAAAGCACCTCTCACTGACCTAGAGTTTGTTAATAGAACAGACCTGCTGTCCAGCAAACCCCAGAAATTACCTGTCTTTGCCTTCGTAGTGCTAGGATTACAAGCATGCAACACCATGCCCAGATTTTTACACAGGTGCCAGGGGTCAAACCAGCTCCAAGTCAGCCACTAAACACAATCTGCAAGAACAGAGCCCTAAACTATGACACTTGCATAGTTTAATGGCCTGCTCTTGCTTTCTCAGAGACAGAGGAAAGAGCTGCCCACCAACCCATCTGCCTACTCACATTTTTTTTCTTCCTGGCTGTAAAGAGGTGGTATGACATTCTTAGCTTTTCAGATACTTCCCTTTCCTTCTCCCCTTTCTTAATTCAGGGGCTTTTTTTTTCTTCCTTTGCTGTCTATGGATCCTCTTCCAATCTTTGCCTTTGTTTAAGGGCGGAAGACCCACAGCAGAAAGATACAGTAGCAGAGTCTCCAGTGTCATGCTCACCACCCAATGCTGGGCTGGGGAACAACACAGAGACAAACTTACTACATATATTCCCTTGTATTTGGGGTACACCTCATTAAGGATGGTGTAGTGTCTTCATGAACTTGTCTACAGCTCTACAGCTCTAAGGGTGCCTGATTCCACGATGAAATTTAAGAGGTACACATGCAGCAGTTGTATAGAGGTAAACTCACACAAAAAAAACTTAGGATTTACTTCTGGATCATTAGTTAAAAGAAGTATTGTGGGGGGTCTACACACTTCCTAATGTTTAAAAAAAAAATTTGAGAGCTGTGATATCCAAATGACAGTTACTAGACACAATGTAGCTATTTAAATTAGAAATAAAATTTAAGTTGAATTACTTAAAATTCAAGTCCTCAGTCATGTCATCACATTTCAAGCACAAAACAGACCCATATGGCCAGTGACTATCATATTCTGGAGCACAGAGAAGATATGTCCATCATCACAGAAAATTTTACAAGACTACAACCCAGGAGCCTTTCTTCTCTTCAAAGACTTCCCACAAACATTACTGGAAAATTGCATCTGGCACATCAGGAATAGTGAGCGCTAATTGCTTTTCACTGAGGCTGAAGTGAGTACTGTAGCTCTTTGCATGGGCTGTCTTGCAGCTAGCAACCCACCGCCTACAGCACTGCATCATCTACACCAGGCTTGGCACACAAACAGTTGCAGACTTGCACTTTTTATTATACAGCAAACCCTTCTGGCAAAGACATGGATCAAAAAAAAAAAAAAGATAAACTGTTGTACACATACCATGATCCTTACAGTTTCCTGGAAACTGGTTGTGTGAAATCAGGCTCCATGAACTATGGCAAAGCTAAGTTCACACTGAGGCCTCACTTTGAGCCAAAATTTAAAATGGCTACAATGGTAAAGTCATCAAGTAGCTAAACGGTTTATCAAACTGAGGGCAACAAAAGTTTAGTCAGTGTAGGTTCATCATCAGACACAAAAAGCTACACTTGTGGTAGATTTCACGTTTGCTTTGAATTCCTTTAAAGCCTGACAGCACAACTATGACACTGGGCCTCTGCAACAAAAGAAAATGTTCATATACAAGAGCACAGCTGGTCGATTCCAGCCACCTACCCATCAGACATCACCCTGTCAGGTGCACGGCTATGTCTGCACCCCACCCTCCAAGCCCCAAATGGTCCAGGAACATTTGGATTGCATGACATCTGTCACATGCACGCACACACACAACCAACTGAAACAATATTAACGTAGTTTCCCTTTTCTTCTAAATCTTACTTTTTGTAGCCAGACTTTCTCTATTCCAACAAAAATACCCCACACAATTTACCTAGCTTGTTGCTGTGAGTGAAGGGGCCTTTCTGCTCAGCAATAGAGGGGAAGGAGTACTACAACAGAACCGAAGTTGGAATTTTTTGTTCGGAATCTTTATCTAAAAAGATCTTGAGACTTGGTCAAGCAGCAGCTGCTGCAGGGGTTGGCTGCCTGTGAGGATACGCTCACTTTCACCTGGAATGGTGAGCGGGCTTCCTCAGAGTAGTAACTGACCACACCATGGTATATATCTTTTTCTTTTTTAAAGATGTATTTTTTATTTTATTTTTGGTATATGGGTATTGCCTGCATGCACAGATATGTGTACCACATGCACATGCGCCTGGTGCTGTGGATCTCCTGGAACTGGAGTTACAGACAGTTGTGAGCTGACACATGGGCACTGGGAATTGAACCCAGGTCCTCTAGAGGAGCAGCCAGTGCTCTTAACTGCTGATCCATCTCTGTGGCCCCTAGACACTGTTCTAACTTAACAATTTATTTTGGCTCAGCAGGTAAAGGTGCTTGTCATCAAGCCTGATGACCTAAATTCCGCCCCAGAAACCACATGGTGGAAGGAGAAAGTTGACTGCCCCACGTTGTCCTCTGCCCCCCCACGTGCACACTGCACCACGTATATGCTACAGAGTGTATGTGACTTTGCTAAGGTCACCAGACTCGGGTCTTCTCATTCCCTTCTATTTCCCAACCAAAACCAAAGTTCCTTATCATGGCTCATGTGAGGTGTTAAATCCACAAGCAGTCCCAGGAATGCAAGTCATCCTTGGCAACAAGCATCCCTGACAGCCACCTAGTGGCATTACAAACACTCCACAGGAATGCTATCTGTTGACATGGAAACGAAGGCTCAGAGCCTAGAGGCAGAACACAGCAACAGCAAGGAAACAAACACACTTAGAGACAAACAGTCATACTCACTGGACAAAATCATAGTGTGCCTTCCTGTCCATCAGCCCAAATGGATGGCGCTGATAAAGTGGGAGACCAGTGACAAAAGGACACTCACACACAAATAGCTGATCCCTGAAGTAGACAGCCCTACTTATACAGGGTCAGAAGCACTCACACTTCCTACACCTTTTAAATTTTTATTTAATATATGTTTTTTTGCCTGTGTATAGTATGCAGTACCTGGAAGCCAGAAAAGGACATTGGGTCCGCTGGAACTGGAGTTATAGTCAACTGACAGCTACTACATGGGTTCTGGGAACCAAATGAGGGTGCTCTGCAAGAGCAGCAGGCGCTCTTTTTATTTTATTTTTTACATTTTTTTAAATTTAATAACTTTTTTGTCGATTTTACATTCCAATCCCCATCCTGCTCCTTCCCCTCCTCCAAGTTCTGTAAGTCCAAGGATTACTGTTGTTAGAACGGCAGTCTACAGATTGGGAAAAGGTATTCACCAACCCCACATCCGACAGAGGGCTAATATCCAAAATATATAAAGAACTCAAGAAATTAAACACCAAGAAACCAAATAATCCAATCAAAAAATGGGGTAGAGAGCTAAACCAAGAATTCACTACAGAGGAAACTCTAATGGCAGAGAAGAGCTTAAAAGAAATGCTCAACATCCTTAGTCATCAGGGAAATGCAGCAGGTGATCTCCACTGCTGAGTTCTCCAGTCCCTCTGTGCATTTTTCAAAGCAATGCAAATCCAACACTTCTTTACCAGACAGAAAATGAGCACTCATCTCCAGATCAGCTAAGGTGCACATGTGTGATTCGTTCCTTGTCTGAAATGAAGTGTCATATGTGGAAACACCAGACTTCCTTGCGCCTCTAGTTACCTTGTGGACCAAAGTAAAGAGCTAATGCTTTGGGTGAAAGCACCTTCAAGGTGCCTCCTACAAACCCAATGCCATCCATGATGGCACTCCTCATCATCTTTACACAGGAAGTAAGGACCAAAGGTTTCAAAAGACCCCCGATGTTCCTTTCACTACCCACAACAACTTCCTCTGACCCAGGGTGATTTTCATTCTAACAAGTTAAATTAATCAAATAAGCATTCACTGACCCTTTAGCAAGATGTGTATATGACACTAGATATATGTCTAGCGACACTCAGACATGACTTCTGCCCTCCTACAGTCAACAGTCCCTGTTCTACCAGTGATCTCCTCAGAACCCCTTGGTTCACTTGCAAGAGCTGGCTTACTACAAGTGACCAAAAACAAAAGAGAATTTCCTCATAATTCTGGAGGCTAGTTATCTGGCAAATGTGACTATCCTTCTGGGCACACATCTCTCTTATGTCCCTTCCTTTGCTGACAAGAACACCAATCAGATTGGATTAGGGTGTTACTCTCTTTTAAGGGTATTAGTATCAAATACTGCTACCTTCTGAGGTACAGGGAGCTAAGATTTCTAAACATGAATTTGAGGCGGATATCACTCAGCCAATTGCATTTTTCTTCCCGAGCTCTCATTTGAGGAGGAATCTTCTTCATTAAGTAGCATCCTCAAATGCTTTTCTACTTGAAAGGACTAAGACCCTTCACTTGATCCCGTTCCCAATTCCATCTAGCTGCTTCCCTCACGGGGAAGACAGGGTGTCTCCAAATCAAATGTAAAAGCGCCTGGCTAGCCAGCATGGCCCAGGTGTGCAGTCAGAGTGTGCAAGTCCCACTGAAGCCATGTGTGAAAACAAACACCAGGATGGCTGCCCTGGTTCTGATTTTTAAAAGGACACATAAGTATATCTATGTGGGATTTCTAAAGTTTTATACATTGTGGTAACAAAGGAATATTGTATGTAGGTAGGTCAAATAAATAGGCCTGTCGTCAATCAATGTCAATTCCTAAACCCCTCCCCACCCCTATAATCTCTAAAAGTCACTTTCCCTGTTTCCTCATCTGTCACTCATCTCTTATTTCTGAAGTCTGGCTTTGTTGCACTACGTCATTTTTTCACATCCTCCTGAAACAATTACTGCTGAGTCCCCATGTGTTCTCTGTCATCTTTCCCATATCAGACATATGTTCCTAGAAGGCAGATAGATACTAGGTATCTTATCTTCAAGTACCCAATGTTTAGCATTGTGTCTGGATTAGAGTGTGGTCTTACATAATTCCTAAAAGAACAATTTGGCTTTTTATCTTATAAAGCTTGGCATAGTCACTTGATTAACTGTGTAAGGGCTCACCACTGACTTAATAGCTGAACTGATTGACCACATTAGGTACTATGTATACTCAATGATATGATAGCTCAAAACCCTTACTTTTTCTTCAAACTTACAAAATTTAGCTTCTTAAGGAGAAATTTTTGATACTATCTCAGTTACTTAAAAGGTTACTTGTGTACACAATTAATATTTTAGAACACAGTCAAAACCCTGGAGATAGGGAATGTCTATGAGTTATCAAAATCAATGGCTAATGTTTATTAGTTATACATGTAAGTGATCCCTTCACACCTTCATTAAGAATCTTCTGGTGGGCTGAGGAGATGACTCAATGGTTAAGAGTACTAGCTGCTCTTCCAGAGGTCATGAGTTCAATTCCCAGCAAACCATATGGCTGCTTACACCCATCTACAATGAGGTCGGATGCCCTCTCTGGCATGCAGGTGTACATGCAAATAGAGTACTCATGTACATAAATAAATAAATCTTTAAAAAAGAACCTACTGGCTTTGAATCATAAACTATTTTAATATAACTTTAAATTTGTAGGGAAATCATAGCCAACCAGAACCAGCTCTTAATCTGCAGCTTAAGGCTTGACTAGATTGCTGAAATACCCATGTGTTATTCTGTTTTTGTTGTTTTAAGGTCTTACTGGACCACATCATCCTCCTCTCATCCCCTTCATTTTATACATGGTCTCGTTATTCCAGAAAGGTGGAATATATGAAGATTGACAGTGAGAGATTTTATACTTTCAAAGAGGCAGTAACTAAAATCATGAGAGTTAGATATAAGAATATAGAAAAAAGGAGACTGGAGAGATGACTCAGTGGCTAAGAGCACACTGGCTGCCCTTCCAGAGGACCAGAGTTTGATTCCCAGTGTCCATATGAAGACTCACAATCATTTGTAACTCAGATCCCAAGGAATCCAATGCCTATTTCTGGTCACTGTGGCATCAGTCATGCACAGGGTGCTCAGGCATACATATTGGCAAAACGTCTAAATAATAAAGTAATTGCAGGGGGTGAGGAGAGGAGGAAGTGATAGAAATCCAGGGCAGATCTTGCAAGTAGCAAGTTCAGCAACTATAAACAAGTTCAGGAAAAGACATGAGGACATCCACTTTTTAATAAGACGCACTAGGGAAACCCCACTGCTCCAATCAAATGCTACATTTCCTCTTTTTTTTCCTTCCTTATGACACATAGAACTGTGGTAAGAAAAAAAAAGTTGAATTTTTTTGTTTAATCCCAGGTGTGAGGTTACTTCGATTAAAACCACAGGTGTAAACTATTAACTGCCTAGTGAGCTAGCAGGGGTGTGGCTTAGCCAGCAAAGCAAGTTTAACTCTGAGGACTTGGGGGGGGGGGTGCTCCCAAGGAGCTCCAAAGAAGAGAGGGGACACTACAAAGAAGAAAGACGTTGCTGCTCCCCCAAACTGCTGCTGGTTCTTCCTGCTGCTGTTTCCTGGTTTGCTGGACTTCTGGATATTTTGACTACTGGGATTGGTATTGCCCCCAAAGAACCCGATGACCCTAATCAGCAAGAAGTAGCTCAAACAGATTTTCCCCATTAACTTTCCTTCTCTCCCACCTAGTGTTGGGGGTTGGAAAGAACGAAGAGGTATTAAAGATAGTAAAATAATTAGAAGGAATAATAAAACAAAAATACTAAAAGCCACCTTGTTACATAGGACAACAAAAGGGGAGTGTTTTTTCTCTTAGAATCCCTTCCCATGAGAGAACCAGGACACTGAGGCCTAAACAAAACATCTCTCCTCTAAGGCAAGGGACATGAGGTGTGGTGCAGTCACAAACGCTAGTTCTGTTATCCCTATAAAGCCCATCTCATGGCCAGTAAACCACATTTCTTACCTCTCTTTCATTACCAGTAAACTCCAAATCATGGCATTAATTAAAAGTTATAAAGGCTGAAAAGGTACTGGCTTAGGTGGTTTGATGAATTACCCATCTCTATCCTGACCTCAATTTCTAACAGAAAACCTAGACTCTCACTTACTTGTTAAAGCTGTCTAAGATGTGGGAGAAAAGGAATAATCAATCCATATAGAAAGCTAGAAATAATTTAAACACAAAATTAACTTTTAAAAAGAAAAGTAGGTCCATATTATACACAACTAAGTATTGAAAAATAAGGAAAGCCTTACATTATAGTCAATACCCTACCATAAACCAACATGAAAAAGTAAGAGGGATACTGAATAAGAAAAAGTGACACAACTTCTGTGGGAAAATGAGATTGCTAATAAACTAAACAGGTATTATAGGCATGCTGATTGTCACAGATGTAATGGAGGTGGAATCATACAGAAAGTTCTAGTAGTTCCAACATCAGACAAAAATGACAGAAAAAAATTCTGCACAGAATTTGTATGCTTGAAAGAAAAGATTACAAGTATTATTTTTCTCTTTTCACAAATGCAAAATAAGCAAAAATCAATAACCAATTCTATTTCTAGGTTTTATCCACTATGCTGTATAAAGGCAATTTCGGCACAACCTGAATAGAACTCCTTATTCAGCATCTTTCAGACAAGTAAATCTGTCATCCTCACCAACACATAACTAATCGAACTGTGGCACAGAAAGCACTTTACATTTAATGCTTTAATGAAACACAGGAGCGTTCAGGAAAACCTTCAAACACTGGGCACTTTAGAGTAAGTATATTAAATTTTAACAATTTGGATGACTGTTCATCATTTCACTGCAACTGATTTAACAACTACAAGAAGCTAAGTTTGTGGTAATAGAATCCCTATTAATTTTTCAATTCCACTTTAAATATATTGATTTGCCAAGAGGCAAAGGCTGGCATACTCAGAAGCAGGCTGAAGAGAGCTGAGTTCCCCTAACAAACTCATTCCTGATCATTAGCAAGAAATGTTAGTCTAAGAAAGCTGTGATATTTAAGATAGGTCTTGGATATTCATACTGCTTAAAATTAACATGACTGGTCACTTCTTTAAAGAATAAAGACAGTGGGTATGGGACACAGAAGTTAAATTTGTTATCCATACATCTAGGCCATATGGCTAGGCTGAACCACATAAGCACAAATCTGAACTTCTGAGTCACAAGTCACTGATGTATCTAATTCTCCTACCATCAGTGACAAGGATCAATTTGAAAGAGAGAAGTAAATATAACATTATCACTTATTATCTGGATATAGGTTTCTCTTCAATCTTACTTATTTGTTTAAACTTATCTTACTTTGAATTATGTGTGTGCATGTGTATGTGGGTTATGTGCCTATGTGTGCAGATTTCTGAGAAAGTCAGAAATAGATTGGCTTGGGCTGGAGTTACAAGCAGTTATGAACTGCCTGATGTGGATGTCAGGGACCCAGCGTCCGACATGGAATCCACCTCGGGCCCTCAGAGGGCTCTGCAGGAGTAGTTAACAGCTGAGCCACCTCTCCAGTTCTTTTTAAGATTCTCTGACCAACGCTCTCATCTTTACCAGTGACTCATGTTACAGTAACATTAGAAACCTTAAGATCCATCAGAGTTCTCTGATGGAATCTGTTAGGTCCTGTCCTCCTATCTCAAACTAACGCAGAGCATAGGAGTGGCAAAGGTCAATGGACTGGGAGCTACTAAATAAAGGTAATAAGGAAAACAGTATCACAAGAGTGTGACCCAGGGGAAAAAGCCAGACGTGGTCACATTTATCAAAGACCATATTATAAAGACTAAAAGATAAGACAGCATCCAAAGGAAAGATGTAGGGTAAAATCAAGTAAAAAATACTGTCTACAAAGCAGAACAAGTGTAGGCAATGAGTCAGGTTTGGTTTTGTTTTCCTTTGTGAGCAAAAAAAAAAAAAAAAAAAGAATCAGATATAACCCTGTGACAGAGGATTATTTTGGTTGGTTGGTGTTTTTGTCTTTGCTTTAGTTTTTGTTTTGTTTGTTTGTTTCTTAACACAGGGTTTCTCTATGTAATCATCCTGGTTGTCCTGGACTCTCTTTGTAGACCAGGCTGGCCTCGAACTCACAGTGATCCACCTGCCTCTGCCTTCCAAGTGCTGGAATTAAAGGTGTGTGCCACCACGCCTGCCTTAACTCTTTATTTATTTATTTTAGATCTGATTTTTCCACAGTACCACTTAGCTATACCAATTATTTAATCTTCAGTTTTCACAGGAATCACATTAGTAAAACAGAAAGTGGACGACTCTTCAGGGTTCAGGAAGCTACTATACTCTGGAGAATTGTTAACATGATTGGTCCAAGACCTGAAACTACCACAATAGAAAGAGGTTCCAGAAAGGAAGAAGAGAGACAAGAAAGAATGGGCTTCTTTCTAATGGTCCTCGTGGAAGACAGGTTTGGGGAATGGACAGGAAGCCTCTGGAAACAAGGCAGGAGAAGAAAGTGTACCAGGGCAGGAAAGGCAAGGCCCAGGCTGGCATCTGTTTGACTGTTGAGAGAGACAGTGTGTGGCTTTGCCTTTATTTTATGCAAACACAACTGGTGAGAAGAATTGCACATTTGCAGAGGGGTCAAAGCAAGTAGAATAGAAGCAAGAAACAGAGATGTGACGTGAGGATTGTTTCTAATCCAAAGAAGCACTGAAATCTGACATCATGGGAATTTCATTATTTTATCCAAGCTTAGCTAAAATGACCTGCCAGGACAAAGTGAAAATGTGAACCCACAAGCACAGTTTGGGCAGGGAGAGCACAGGATGCCTGGGAAGAGAGAAAAATCAAGCCGGCCTTAGCCTTTTCCTTTCCAAGAGTAAAATGGCAAACTCGGCACTACAGAGATAGTTCTACCTTTCATAGGATGAAAACGCCATTGTGCCTCAGCAATGTCCTACTGAACTTCACTGATAATTTATGTCTCGACGCTGTGCATACGTTCTCAGACAGGCGAAGTCTGCAAGCATGTGTGTGCACACCTTCCGGCCAAGGGAAAAATGGACTCTAGAGAGAGAGAGATGGATTTACCAACTCCCAGCTGCAGAGGTTTGGTGACCTCGAACAAATTATTTAAGTTCTCACTGCCTAAGTTAATTTATTTTTTCAGAAGAGATAATAATAAAATGAACATCAGAGCAACACAGAGAAGATGATTAACCCGGACAGAAGAGGACACACCAATGCCAAGGCCACCCTGGCCACCCAGAGAAGCCAACACAAAGAACAAAAGGTGCCAATGCTCGAGGTGTCCTAGATAAACAGTACAGGATTCCCAGACAACCTACACACGCCCTCCCATGCACACTCAGCCTCTGCTTCACTTACGATGCCGAGCACAATGCAAAAGCTGTTCAAACATAAGTTACACCATATAGATGATACAAGAAGACTTGGACATGCATTGTCTTAAAAATGACTTTCATTCTGTGAGGGAAGCCACAGAAACAAAGGCAAACTACTTAACAAAATTTGACTGCCATTGATGTTAACTTACAGGGTACAGGGATGGGTGGGAGAAGAGCCAGTAAAATGCCTTTCTGAAGAAGCACTAATGAGGGCCAACATAGTTAAGAAGCAATTAAATCTAATTAATGAATGTGAATGTGGTAAAAGTAATAAAAACTTTTGAAGGAGAAATTGCATCAAACATTTCATGTCAAGATGACCTTAGAGCAATTAAAAGAAAAAAAAAGACTTGGAGGAGAAAAGGAATAAAAATATAAAATATATCATTTTCAAATAAAAATTTAAAAATTGAAGTTTGTTCATTTAACATCTCAGTGAATTGAATCTGAATTTCAAGAATAAAATGTTGTAACATGTGTTTTTTCTTGTTGCATGAGTAGCCTATTAGTAGTCACAATTTCGTCTCTTAGCCCAAGAAACATAAGACATTCACAGCCGAGCTCTCAAGAAAAAGGCTTATTCAGAATAAACAGAGAAAGACAGCTACATGTTGGAAAAGGACAATTGCTATAGGGTATTGGAAAGAAAAATTTCAAGAGAAACATACAATTTTAATCATATTTCTTCATTAAGATTTATATATGTACATAATTTTTAAAATATATTTATAGGCTGAAGAGTTGGCTCGGTAGGTAAGAGACCTTGTACTTGCAGAAAGGACCTAGGTTCGATTCCCAGCACCCACATGACAGCTCACAACCATTTGTACCTCCAATTCTAGGGGATGTGATGCCCTTTTGGCCTCCATGGGCACCAAGCATGAACACAGTGCACACACATACATCCAGGCAAAACACTTATACATAAAATTAATAAATCCCGCCAAAAACATTTATGAAAAACAATGAACTAAAATAATGTTTTAATATAATGAAAAAGCAGCCACTGGACACCAATTTTAGAATACACACACACACAATTAGTACATAACAACTACAGCCTTTGTTATGAGATAATATAAACCTATATATGTAACTTTTTATAGGTACCATTTTTCCTTAATTCTAAAATGAGGGTGCATTGCTTTTGTTACTTATTTAAAATCATGGTAAACTGAGTGAATGGTCCAGTACTAGAATGTTTAGGGATCTCAATGCAATCAATTGCACACTTAGAAGACATCTGAGGCTTTCCTGGGGTGAGGAGGGGAGGGCTTGAGCATACTAGCCAAGGGGTCTATCATGGATCCATACACCCAGTCTTCTCTTTACTTTGTATTGTGAGATAGAGATTCACTAAGTTGCTCAGGCTAGCCTTGAACACCCTCTACAACCCAAATAGGCCACAAACCTGCCACGTTCCTGTCTCAGCCTCTGAAGTAGATGGGATTTTACAGGCTTGCAAAATCAGTCCCATCAGAATCTAAGAGATTTTCTAAAGCGTTCAAATAAGAAGATCAGTAACTAATGAAATCAGTAACTTGAACTTAACAAAGCAAGTAACATGTAACTTTCAAGTTTTCTGATCTGAGCAATCCATAGTTGCACTGGGCCAGCTGTTACGTCACTCCTACAGCCCTGCTTACGCCTATTCCCTTCTCCCTTAACACTGGCTCCCAGGAGGTGCTATACACGCAAAACTTCCCAGGTGACTCCCATTTCACGCAACCCTCCCCACAAGACGTTTTATTAGAAAAATTATAAATTGTCTCTATAAACCTATGCTATCTAAAATCTTAAGAGATTTGAAGCATTCTTAAATGCCCATATGGCTGTCTAAAACTTTCCCATGTAGGTATCTCTCTAGCACTATAGAGAAACGATGATGGGAAACTGGTTTTCTGGTAATTAGAATCTTTCAGAAATGTATCAACTCAATAAGGTGTAGTTATGTTGTACTTCTATGGGATGTGAGTGATGTTAGGATGATACTCAGGGCTCCCTGAAAGCCTAGGTCTCCCTCTGTGCAAGCCCTTTATTGTCACAGAGAATCTTCTACATGAGTCATTGTATGCCAGAAAATTAAGCAAGGGGTGTCCCCAAGGCCCAGGCTGGGTGACTAAGACAGACTTACTCACGGAATGCCCAGATCCACACAGACACTGCTGGGCCCAGGCAACTGGAAACATGCAGACAGCTCCATTCTCATCAGCAAGCCACTGACGGTTGAGTTTAACATTCTGCATGGCTTAAGCACTCAGAGTCATTTATGCCTTCCTCCTATTTGAGACATTTAGTGGTAACTCCTCAAATGTTCATTGTTTGTTACATTCTAAATACTTAATTCCCAAATGAAAATAAGGGCATTTCTAGGATCACCAAGAATCACCTGCACACACAAAGACAACACACATGTAGAAATATGCCCTGCTGCCCATAGAAAATGGTACTGCAGTCTGCCTTGCATGGCTGCTCATGCATACCGGTTCAGGTATTAAAGCCCTTTTATAACATCCAAGAATGCATTATCCAAAACCAACTTATGGTTTTTTTTTAGCTCATTATGATTCAAGCGAATTAATAATATTACACAGCATGTGTGACAGAACAACACCAAGCACGGAGCAACATTAAAACCCCTTTCCACTCAAGCATAACTCATCCTGATGTTTACTACCGGATCCAACAAAGATCAAACCATATATGATGATGTAAATCAGAAAATATATTATTTCACTGTTGAACACAGACTGAAATGGGAATGGCTAATTTTAAGATGAAGTAATTTAAAAATTATAAATAATGAAAAATGTCTCCATTATCAAATATATAAAATAAGCTTGACAATTGATTACCAGCAACAATTTAAGTCCCCTCTCACACACATACTTATTGTTAATGCTTTTAGTGCAACATAATTTTCCATATTCTTCAATATATATTCAATGAACACCACTCTAGTAAGAGATTACAAACAAGGTCAGAAACGGCTGCATGATAAATTACAAACCTTAGTGACTTTTGAACAGACTCAAATGTATGAGTCATCTAAAAGTCATTTAGCTTGATAAATGAAACGTGATGAAGTATAGAAACTAATAAGAACCATATATTAATCTGTACTATTCCATAGTAAAAGGCCATGATCTTAACATGCATTAACCAAAACAGGGATTCCAAGCATACATGACTGGAGAAAGTAAAGGAGAATCATCTATTAAAGACTGTATAAGCAATAATTCCTTGCTAACTTATATCAGCATTTTATAAGCACGCAAGGTTTTATTAAAGACTTGATCGGAGTCACAGTATAGAAACCACTGAAATGAGCCGGGCGGTGGTGGCGCACGCCTTTAATCCCAGCACTTGGGAGGCAGAGCCAGGTGGATCTTTGCGAGTTCGAGGCCAGCCTGGTCTACAAAGTGAGTCCAGGACAGCTAGAGATATACAGAGAAACCCTGTCTAGAAAAAAAAAAAAAAAAGAAACCACTGAAATGCAGTGTTAACAGCTTTGAAATTTAAATCAAGAAAGTGGTGACTTCAGGTACTTTCTGCTTTATCTGTTGGACCACTGGTTGGTTTTTCAAGGTAAAGAAGGCTGAAATGCCCATCTTTAGGGTCTACCTGTATAAACATGGATTGAGGTTGACAAGCTTTGATGTAATTCTATTTCTTGAGGTGGTTGAGTCTCAAACAGTGATGCTGCTCTTCAAATTCCTCAACAGACATTCAGAGACCAAGTTCTGGAAGGAAAATGAACTGACCTGCTTGAATCAAATCAACAGCAATTCCAGCATAAAGAGGCTGAAGAATCAGCCTACAGTGGCAGCACACTGACTGGACATTGTGGTAAGTAGCTTCTCCAGGAGTGAGTGGAAACTGACAAGTGATATGGATAAAATCATCACAAATACATGTAGTCCAGTGATATGGATAAAATCGTCACAAATACATGTAGTCCAGAATTCCTCAAGGACGGCTCTTCTACCATCAGGATGACTCACCCAGGGAGCTTAGACACAATATATGCTCCTGGATTATTGGGGACAATAGGCACACAAGGAAGGAGGCTGGGGAACCCTTTAACAAACTGCCCAGGAGCGTCTCATGTACCCCAAAAGCTCAGAAAAAGGCTAGAGGCCCATCCTAACAAAATGTCTGCACCGCCAGGATGGTTCCTTCATCACACTTATAATACATAAAATGATGCGCCATCTGAGCGGCCAGCAGTGCAAGGTCTGCCAAACTATTAAGGGCACAGCAATTTGCATATGTGCACCAATTGGCTTGACAGTAAATGCATGTGTGCTTATATACACGGATAAATGAATGAGAAAGCACAGGAACAGACAGCAAAATTAATATTACTAGAAGAAAATAAAAACTCAATTCTTTTAGGGTTGGCTCAAGACATCCATCGTGCCACACTAAAAATCCCCAAAGGGCTCCAAATTTCTCACTGTCTACATATTTGCCCCATGTGATGTTAACTTCTCAAATACATATCAAAGAACACCAAAGAGAATGAGGAAGTGTGGGGCTGATTCCACTTTCTCTGAAACATCACAGCACTGCACTGCCTTTTATCCTGCCTGGCTGTGCTGGGAGACAGCACCACTACATCTGCTGCAAAAAAAAAACAAAAAAACAAACAAAAACAAAAAACAAAAAAAGCGTTGCCTAGCAACAGCAATCAATACTGGATTTCCCCTTCACCATTTTCCTGATGACTGAAACACCACTCCAAGGTACTATTTGCAAGCACCTTCTGTTTGATTGACCACATGTGGTTTTTAATTTTTCTTCTGGTTAAAAAAAAAAAAAACAAAAAAAGTGAACTAAGAACCCTAGAATGAAAGTTGGGGAAGGTCTAGAACAGCACAGGGTGTTTGGGATGTGTTTGATGAAGAAAAATTCCTTGACAGCTCACTGACTTTATCTGTTAGATACTCTTTCATTTCTCTGCTACCTCATGGGAGATGAAAAGCTGTTAGCGTGAATTATCATTCTAAATGCAGATTTACCATGAAACACAAAAAGCGAATGATTTTCAGAAACATGCTTAATACCCACCTCATGTCTTTCCTAATGCTCCTGTCTGGGCAACATTCTTACCGTTACCAAAACTACTGAATAATGTAATTGACTCCAATGATACCACAAAATATGATTCTTACTGGCAGGAAATATTGTAAAGATAAATATTTTGATGGCAATGGTGAAAACACACAGAAAGCAGCAACATTCACTCAGCAATAAATGGAAAGGAAAACTGATGGGGAAGTGGATGACAATTTTTAAATACAATATGACAATGTTTTCATAATGAATGCTTCACTCAAAAAAAAACAAAATATGACTCAAAAATTTAAGAGTGTGTGTCTCGGTTCATTTTCCTCCCACTGTAGGCACAAGTAAACTTATGGACTACACTCACATACAGGTCAAGAATACTGTCCATCACAGCAGGGAAGTCTAGGCAGCAGAAGCTCACAGCACCCAGCCACACCCCACTCACAATCAGAATGCAGAGCTTTGAAAATGCTTACTGCTCCCAGCTTCCTTTCTGTGCTTGTCCCAGGAAACTACATCACACACAGGATGAGGATCTTCTCAATTAACCCAAACAGGGTAATTTGATTTTATCTTCGGGTAGATCTCCTGAAGGCATCCCCAAAGGCCAGCCTCCCAGACAGTTCTAGACATGTTGTCAATTAACACTAACCATGTGGCATGCTCAGATGGAGTTGGTATTTTCTTAAGGTATATGTAGAGTTACGTTAGTAAGTTAAAAGTTTACCAGGTAGATATTGTGTGATATTCAGTTTTCATATTTACTAAACATCTGCTATTGCAAATGCTACTGGTTGTCATAAAGACAAGTGAAACATGACCCTGCTCTCTCTTGGGTAGAAAGCTTCATATAAATAAACGTAGAAAAACAGATATAAGTCAGGTTAACACTCTAATGTTTGCTTCATTAACAACAAATATCCAAGTTGATGTGGATTATATCTATATAGATGAGTAATTTATAATCTAAACCTTTAATCTGTAACATTTAATACTGCCCAGGATGTGGCAGACCAAAAATTCCATTGTGCTGGGTTTGCTGATGAATTCTATCAAGATTCCAAGGAAAGAATCTATGTCAATTCTTCTTTTTTTTTTTTTTTTTTTTCTTCGAGACAGGGTTTCTCTGTGTAGCTCTGGCTGTTCTGGACTCGCTTTGTAGACCAGGCTGGCCTCGAACTCACAGAGATCCACCTGCCTCTGCCTCCCGAGTGCTGGGATTAAAGGCATGCACCACCACCGCCCGGCTGTCAATTCTTCTTAATAGGAACACTATATAGCCCAATGAATAAGGCACCTGACAATTATACCAATTCTTCTCAAACTAATATGAAAAAAAAAAGAAAAAAAGAAAAGGAGGTAACCCTTCCAAACTCACTGAGAACATAAAGTGCTGATGTAAAAATAAAATCAATAAAGAAAGTACAGACCAAGATCCCTGATGAAAATAGATGCACATGTCTCAAAAAAAGTACTAACAAATCAAAATACCTGTATCAAATATCAAACACATCAAAAAATACTGTACAAAACAATCAAGTGGGGTTTATTCCAAGGAACAAAGATGTTTCAATCTATGAAAATTGATAACACGTGATGCATCATACAACAATGGAATGAATTAAAAGATATGAGCAAATAGTAGTAACAAATTAATTCATTAAAATTCAACATCATTTCATGATTTAAAAAAAAAAAAACTCTCCAAAAGCAATTTGTGGAACAAAAGGCTGACTTCATCTTACAGTTAGTTTATCATGAAGGGAAGTTAGGGCAGCAACTCAAGGCAGGAACGAAGAAGCAGGAACTGAAGCAGAGCCTGTGGAGGAGTGCTGTTTACTAGCTAGCTACTGGCTTCCTCACCATGGCTCATAGTGTGTGTGTGTGTGTGTGTGTGTGTGTGTGTGTGTGTGTACGCATATACTCCCTATGGAGCATAAACATATATATATAAAGCATATATATGTGTGTGTATATATATATATAAAATCAAGGACCACCTGCCCACAACAGGCTAGCCCCCCTCACATAAATCATTAATCAAGAAAATAACTTACAGCTTACACTATTTCCTACAGATCAATATGATAGAGGCATTTCCTACAGATCAATATGATAGAGGCATTTTTGAAGACTTTTCTTCAAAAATGACCCAAGCTTGTATCAATTTGACAAGACAAACAAACAAAAAAGCTGACCAGCACACATATAATCCACAAATGTAACAAAGAGATAGCTATACTCCCATATTTACTGTAACACTATTCACAGAATCTAAGATATGGAATCAAGATATCTGTGAAGAGATAAATGAAGAAAATATGGTACAAAACCAAGAGATTACTATTCAGCAAGAGAAATGAATGACATTTAATCCTTTGTGACAATGTGGAAGAAAATATGCTAAGTGGAATAAAGTTAAAAGCAAACTCCACTTATTTGCACTTACATGCGGCAGCTGAAAAAAAGAGAACGATGGAAGAACTTAGGAAAGAAGGAGGGAGGAAAGAAGGGAGGAAATCATATAAAAACAGAGAGAAGAATGATGGTTTCCCAGAGGTCAGCAGGAGGGGTTAATTAACAGATAAGGAGCCTAAACAAGTGGCTATAATGGACAAAATGTAATTATATATTTCAAGCAGTTTGTTTTAAAGACTTTAAATGATCCCAAACAAGACAATGGCAAAGGCTAGAAGTGCTGACTATGTAACCTGATCTGAATCTTACACATTATAAACCTGAAGAGACAACACACTTTGTTCCATAAATATTTACAATTACTATGTCAATTAAAAAAATAAGTTAATGGGACTGAAGAGATGGCTCAGTGGACAAACAGATTTCCATATATTCTGATCCACAGTACCACCATAAATGCCAGGTGGATGTGGAAGCCCAGCTGTTATCCCAGCATTTGGGAAACAGAGATGGGACATCCCTAGAGGAAGCTGGCTAGCTAGAGTTGCCAAATCATAAGTTCTGGGATCAAGTAAAAGACCCTGCCTCAATACAGAGAGGGAAAGCAACTGAGGATGATGCCCGATATCAACCTTTGGCTTCTACACATACTGTTTACCCATGTCCAAGTATAACCACACATCAGTCATGACTACACACACACATACAGGCATGCATATATACACATGCAGCAGCAACAACAACAAAAAACTATACCTGAAGAAGTAGATAAACAGTAGAGCATTTACCTAACATACAGGACTGGATATTATTTTTAGTATGGCAAATAAATAAATGCACAGACATATACATAAACAAAATACCATCATACACTACAAAGAAAAAAATCTTTAGGCTGATGATGGAATCAGCTGTTTTGAAAATGCTGGATAAATATGTAACAAACACATTTCAAAGGAATACCATAGGTGTCTTAGGTTTTTGCTGGTGTTGCTGGGTTTTGTTTTTGTTAATGTTTTTTTGTTGTTGTTGTTTTGTTTTATTTTGTTTTGCTGTGATAACACATCATGACCAAGGCAATTCATGAAAGTATTTAATTGGGTTTATGATTCCAAGGGTTGCAGTTCATGATGGAAGAGTGAGGGCACAGAAGTGGGCAGGTGGAGCAGCAGCTGAGAGCTCGCTCTTGATCCAAAAACTAGGAGGCAAAGAGAAAACACTGGGAATGGCCAGAGTCTTTTAAAATTCGAAGCCTGCCCCTAGTGACACACCTCCAATAAGGTCACACCTCCTCCTACTCCTTTCCAAACAGTTCCACCAAGTGGGGCAAAGTATTCAAACATGTGAGCCTGGGGGGGGGGGGCATTTCATCCAAACCACCACTCCAGACAAAACAGAGAGGCAGAAATGAACAGATGGCTGAACAAGGTCAATAGTCCCATCAACTCCCAGACTTGGTTCCCAGCCAGCACTGTACATCCAGACCAGGATAGTGACCCTATCCAAAGGCCTAGATGAGCCCTACCCAGATGTATTCCATGGGTCTACCTACTGCAGCTGGAGTTCTCCCCATGATTTCTAGGATAATCTCCATGTCTGTAATGATTAGTGGCTTTGAATAAACCTCATATCTAACCCAGTGTGAACAAAAAATGCTGTATACAGTCCCGTTGATTTCTCTCACTGAGCACAGTAATCCACTTCTTTCAAGAGAACATTTCCAGAACCTGTTTACCTTCTGAACTACCTCCAGGTGCCTTCCTGATCTGAGTATGGGAACCAGCCTTTAGGTGACACATATCAGCAAAAGCTGTGTTCTGATACGAGCAGTCAAAGACATCCCAGGCTTACTCTTTTAATTACTGTTTCAAAATAGAGCAATTCTTTTTCTCTTCCTGAGAAGTGACAGTGTTAATCTAATGGAAACAGGGTCAACATAACATCAAGATGTGAGAGTAATGAAACTGAAAACAATAAAAGAAGTACCCTGAAATTCATTTTGTTTCTCATCCTAGATCACAAATTAGGAAATATCCTAATTTTTAAAAGATTTATTAGTTTGCTGCCCCTAGAGGCACTGCAGATGTGGCTGCTGTGTCACATGTGCATCAGTAGGTGGCAGAGAGGAGAGAGGCTACGTCTACATTCAGTGTTCTGACCTATAAACATCTGAATGAATGGTAGCCTAACATTCCTGGAAAAAAAGCAAGCTTGATACCAACACAACACCATGGGGTAGCCTGTGATGACTACCAGACCAGTACCAGGGAAGCACCAGATGGGATCCCAGGACAGAAAACAAACCAGAAACTAGAAGAACTCTGCCTGGCCCTGGTTGTGGAGACTCAGCCCTGGGGTGAGATCTGGCCTAGATGGGGTCACAAGAGCAGGAGAGCTGTCCCTACCCCTCACATGTGGCAGCACTCAGGCACTCAGGACAGCAGGCCCTGCCACCTTGCCTGAATAGCACACTACAGCTGGTCCTGGATATGGGGGTTGTGGGTGAGCCAGCCCTGAAGGAGTGTGGGAGAGCTAGGCCTGCCTTCTGTCTTGTATATGGTGGTGTTGGACAAGGAGAGATCCCCTCTCCTCCTTTTTGCCCTCACCACCACTGGCCAACAGGAGATCTGGCCCAGATGGGGTCACAAGAGCAGGAGAGCTGTCCCTGCCCCCCCACATGCTGCAGCACTTGGGAGAGCAGGTCCTGTACCTTTCCATAGTAGAATCAGCCCTGCAAGTGAGGGTTACAAGTCCAGAACCAGGGCTTTGAGTTGGTCCACTACAACATCTACCCCATCGATGAACTGCTGGAGTTCAAGAAGAGGTCATTTCCACAACCCAGGACTGCAGGATCTCCATGACACAGGACAGCTATGGCATATCTGAGGGGAGTTCCAATGAGGTTCCAGTACTGATGGAGTAGCGGAAACCAGGGGCCTCGTACCAGACCAAGGAGTCATTATAATGAGCATTTGCAAGCAGAATGTGTTGACAAAAGGGAATATTGTGGGACACACTGAGACACACTGCAGCCTCCACAATGAGATTTTATTTTTTATGCTGGGACAGATTGCAAGGGTGGAGAGTGGGTCTGATGGGAGGTGGGAGATGAGAGGGAACAGGGTGCATGATATGAAATTCACATAATAAAATTTTTTCAAGAAAAATACCAGTTAAAAAAAAACAACAAAAGATTTATTTGTTATAAAAACATCACCCACTGTGTATACATTAACAATACCATAGAAGTGCATATATATTCGATTATCTATATCATTTTCCCACTTTGTATTAAATTTAAAAAAAATATTCTCACCTCTCTTAAAATGCTTTGCTGATGATTTTTTTTCCCATCCAGATTAAGACGAAATGATTTACCAGCTATTACCACAAAAGCCATATGCATGTGGAAGAGACGTTTATGATGGTAATCTGTACAATTACTGACTGCTACATAGCATATGCCCAAACAACATCTGAAAAAGCAGCTTCATTTCCAATGGAGATCAGGACAGCAACAAAATGGTTTCACAAGCCCAGCACTACATATATCTTTGTTTGTATGGTCTATGTGTATTGTCATGGGACAGGTGCTGGAAAATATAAAACATAAATATTTAAAATGCAACTGAGCTACTGGAAAGTCAATGACAAAGAAAAAATATAAATGCAGGATTTCATGCACATATTTAAATACATAAATTACTTTGAGATGATCAAAAAGCATCTTTTTTAATTCAGCATTTATTATTATTCGACAGCACTATATTTGTTTAATTGAGAATCATCTTTAAAATGTCACACAAGAGTAAATTTGTCAAGGCTCTAATGAAAGTCATCGGAATTAAGTCTGATTATCAAAACATTCAGTTAGTTCTGCATTTAAGAGAAAAATCTTTATCCTTTTGTTTTTCAACCAGAAATTACTTGGATCACTTAGTCTAGTCTTTTCAGCTTTATCTTCATGCATCAGGGCCAAACAGGACACAATCAGGGCTCAACAGAGTATACCTGCTGAAGAAAAGTCCAAAGGCTAACTGTAAGTTACATGGTCTGTAAGCCTACAGTTTCCCCTTTTTGTGTTTTTTAGATAGACAGACAGACAGATAAATAGATAATATATTGTAAGGTAAAACATGATTAAATCATTTTGCCTTCTTCCCTCCAACTTCTCCATGTACACTATCCCTCCTAGCTTTCTCACTGGAGACATGCAACTATCCAAGCTTCAAGCTTGACAACACATGTTTGAACACCGAGAGGATGCCTGGATCTCCCCCAGACTGAAAAGTCTAACAACAATCTCCTAAATAGAATTGAGACTCCCAGGGACTACAGTTGGTGAATCACAACTACTGTGAATTAGAATCCCTAAGTACAGCTCATTTAATCAAACCTCAGCTCAAAAATTAACATTAAGAAGGACCTAGGACTGTTAATGCTCTTGTCACCTAAAAAAATAAACATCAAACTCAAACCAGACAAACGCTATTCTAGAAAACATTAAAGCAACGAAGCAGAATGAACTGTATCTAGATGCTTCATCATGGGAAAAAAAAAAATATCAGAGTGCTGGGCCAAAGACTAACAAAATGGAGACAGGGACCACAAGCTGGCTCAGTCTATGTAAAATTAAAAACATATCCAAATAAACCAAATACCAATGACAATTCATGCATGAAAAACTGCAAAGAAATCCAAAGAATGAAACTCATAAAAGGTTGTCACTTCACAGAAGTAAAGAAGAAGTAAAACATGGGCATGTTGCATTTGAGGACAGTGAACTACCCAGACACTTTTATCAGCTGTTATGTGTAACCTGTCGGGAAAGCAGTGTTCATGTTCAGTGTGTGGAAGGATTTAAAGAAAAGTTTGGTTTGTTTGCTTCCTCCTCCCACACTCATGGGCATGGTAACCCTAGCCATAAAGTCACCCTAGTACGGCAGCAGCACGTCTCAGAAAGAGAAATGGTACATTTCCGGAATGTCACAGCAAAACACCCATGTGTTTCAAATACTAGAGGATGCAAAGGGTAGAGGACCAGCCCCTCAAATAGCCCTGCAGCCTAGAGATCAACAGCCATTATTGGATGACTAGTTGTCAGGATTATCCATGACTATAAACTAGGCTTCAGAAAATAAGTGGTGTGGTTGGTTTATTTGTTCATTTGTCTGTTTTTCTCTCACCAGCCCAGCTTATTCAATTCCAAGTCTAATGATGTCTGTAAACATAATTTCTGGCATAAATGTCCTCAGCCTTTACAGTACTGGATGAAATTCTAAATGTCCCCAAGTTGATAACTCATGTAGAGTAATTATCTCTGATCTGAAATGCTTGAAGCTAGAAGTCTCCCATATCTGGGGATTTTCCAGATTTGAACATTTTTGAACAGGCTTTGCAAGGTTTACGGATTTGATAAGAAAATTCAAAATTTGGGGACCAGATGTGGTGATACACACTTGTTGTCACAGCTGAGACAAACGGATTTCCTGAGTGTGAGCCCAGCCTGGGCTATAAATAAAATCCTTAGCTCAAAACAAACAAACATCTGAAGCACTCCAAAAATACATACATAAATAAATAATACATACACATACATATATATCTGAAGTGCTCCAAAATATGAATCTTTGAATTTCTTTCAGTACTCAAAAAGGCCTAAGCTTGAGAGAATTGAGCCTGTACCTACCTCCACATCTGTCATTCAGGCTCTCACTTCCATTCTGCTAACCTGTCTCACCATCATTCACAGCAGAGGCTGATCTGCTGTTTTGACTGTAGTGATGTCTGAACTGGCAGCGGAACAGATGGGCAGGTATGCTACATGATGAATATTTGCCAACAATCGGAAGGGTGTAAAACTAAATTTTGAAGAAACCCAAACACAGCCACAAGGAGCCTGACAAATAATTAAAACATGCACTGCTGGAGAGAGAAACTGCCATGGCATCACAGCACGAATTCAAAACTACTCATATAAAATGAAAGCCAACGAAAACAACACGTTGTTAATGTTCATTTCTACTTATAATACTATGCTTGGAATATGAATAGGCATTGTGCTCATATTAATCTGATTCTCCATTTTAGAAAAGTAAAATTATTGGTTTGAATTTTATTGAGTTTATGATAGAGAATGCAATATCAACTCCAAACAATAATAGACCAAATTCAGAAATCAAACTTGGGGTTTGGACCACTTGACTTATTAGTGGCACATTTTTGAGCAAATATATGGATTTCTCAGAGCTTCTATCTCATTTCTAAATAGAATTTAAAAAATTAATTCACAACATTCCTATGAGAATTGTGTAAAATACACAAAAAATTCTCAAAAGAGAATTATTAATCAAAGAGTAGGTTCTTAATGACTATGAGTTTGCTTAATTAATCACGTCCCAGTAGACACGAATAATTTAAAATTTTCATTACTCCCTTCTAAAAGAGTCAAGGATAGCTCAAATTTAGGGTCAAGTTCACAACTCAAACATCTATATAAACTACTGTCTGCAAAGACCTCTAAGCTATGTACAGCCACACTGCAGCAACAGGGCATCTTAAAAGAAGGCAATCTAACGTGTAGTCCATTACCTAGACTGGAAGAAATGGTTTCCTACAGTGACGATAATAGCTGTGAAGATGAATCACATACGCCTTAACATCTAATCTGAGAGCTGTTGCATGTGTATCTTCACTACACAGTTAAATTGCACACTCCATGTCACAGACTGTCCCTTTATATTCACCCCAAGGTTTTTTCTTCTTTTTCTTTTTTCTTTGATGTTATAATTTAATTATATCACTTCTGTCTTTCCTCCCTCAAACTCTTACATATATACCTTCTTGCTCTCTTACAAATTTCTGACTTTTTTTCATTAATTGCTGTTAAATACATATATGTGTATACATTTATATTCCTAAATATAACCTGTTCAGTGTTTATGTGACTTGTAAGTATGTTATCAGGACTGACCACCTGGTGCTGGATAAACGATGAATGTGATCTTCTGTGGAAAGACTATTCCTCCAGCTGTCACTCAACATTCCTTAGATCCTTGTAGTTCTTTGAGCAGGACTGATGCTTCCTGGGCTTTCCTTGTCTAGTCTGAGATGTCTACTATCATCCTTCTTGAGCTCATGTTTAGGCAGTTATGTTGGTGGGAGTTTATGGGTGTAGCCTCTAGCACTACTACAGCAGCCTCCCTGACCTCTGGCTCTTACAGTCTCTCCTTCCCCTCTTCCGCCATGCTCCCTTGGCCTTAGGCAAGAGAGCTGATTTATGGATCCACTGGGATTGGGCTCTACAATTCTTATTTTCATTGTCTCACTCTCTTTTTGCCCTGCAAATTGCTTGCAGACCAGGTGGAAGATCTCAGCCATTGCTCCAGTGTCAGGCCAACCTACCTGCTGCCATGCTTCCTGCCCTAATGATCATGATAAACCATCTGAAACTGTAAGCAGGCCCCCAATTAAATGCTTTCTTCCATAAGAGGTGCCTTGGTCATGGTGTCTCAACATAGCAACAGAACAGTGACTAGAACGACTATAGTCTTTACTTTCATAAACATGTACAAATTAGCAGCATCATATAAATATTATGAGTAAATGACCCATGAAAGGCCCCACTGACCCTCAGCTCCTAAATGAATCCTAAGCAAATCCCACAGCCTTTCCATTAACTTGGCATAACGCCTGCTTTTCCAGTCAGCACCCTGGGAAAGAATTAAAGACAAACTAACGATGAAGTCACATATTGTGCATTTATTTAATTTACATAAGAACTGGAGTAAATTTTCACCCATGACTACTACAAAGTAACTATAAATTATGGGAAAAAATAATCAGTGGATGATATTTTGTTTGACGCTATTTTTTAATGTTAACTATATATCCAATTAACCCACTAAGTTTTTTTACACAAATCCTGGGCTGTGGCACCTGCACCCACTTGTGACACCATCTACAGGGTGAGACAACAAATCTCTGATACTCTCAGTTTTCTCAAATATGGATTATTTAGAATAGAACTGGTTAGCAGGAATAGTTCTTTCTATGGTGACATTGTTTTCATTTTTAGCTTTTTTCTTTCTTGTGTGTGTGTGTGTTGTACACACATGTGCACACCCAAGCACACACACTACTAAAGACAAATCCCATGGCATACTAGGCAAACTGTCTGCTTCTGAGCTAGATGCCTGGCCTTGCATGTCCTCTTTCTTTGTAAAATTTGATGCAGGGTTTTTACTAAGTTCCTCGGGATAGTCTCAAACTTGCTATATTCCCATCTCAGCCTCCTGAGGTTGCAGGCACTTTGCCACTATGATTAGCTAGTTTTGATTTTTAATCTGCTGGAGATACATGCAACAGGCTATGGAAATGGTGTGAAGAGAGCTGCTTATGCAGTCACAGGCAGAATTAGCCTCAGCAATAGGTGCATATGAGAAGTCAACGTGCTCCTGCTTTAGGGAAAACGTAAGGCGCCAAATGCAGCTGTTCCACTGTTGCAACACACAGAAAAGTCTGCACACAATAGCCATAAACTCCACATCAAAAATCAAAATCTAGTTATTACTAAAATGTACGCACACCCTGACAGTGATACACAGAGACCAGAAATCACTGCATTCTTTAAAATTGCAAAGGGGACAATCAAAACAGGATCATGAGCTGTTTCCCAGTGTACCAGAGATGACATCCCGCACATAATCAAAACAGCCTTCGTCATCTGGGGCTGCAGTTGCTCATCAGATATGTGAGTTGACACAGAAGGCATGCCATGAATGACAATTGCTGTTTGGGATACAAATCTGTACAGATTATACCCTGGGTCTGATGCCATCAACCTATCACAGCAAATCAATTTTTTTTCAAAAGGAAAGGTAAGATCAATGTTTATTTTGTGTTAAGGAGAAGAAATTCAATGAAAAGGAAAAAGAGCTGCATTAAAATCCTTATGCCCTGGCTTAGTTTTTCCTTGGGAGTGCTGAACAGGTTTTATTGAATTTAACCTAATTGTGCTATGGCAACAGTTCTATCACTGAGATATTTTAGAAGAAACACCATTTGTGCAACTGCTCTTATTCCACCATTTTGATTGTCTCAGAGATCGACCAAAAAGCCATAGTTTTAAGTGCCAATGAGAATATGGATGTATACACACACATGTGTACACACACATACTCACTGGAGTTCACATATGATTAGAATGTATCTTTACAGTAAATCTGATGTGCTTTTTTTTTAATAGTGATTTTTATTTTCAGTCTAGTGATCCATTTCATTCATTAACTCTCTAACCACTGAGTAAGCTCCACATCACAAAGAAAGAAAAGCACATCAAGAGAATTAGGTGGTACATAACACTGTAACGACTGAGAATTCTCAACAGTAAAATAAAGCCTTGTAGCCCCAGCATTTTCATTAGTTTTCCAGTAACACTGGATGCAGTGTGAATTATAATGAAGCAGAAAGCAGCAGCAGGCCCTTTAAAGAATATATACAGAACAGAGGGAAGTACTCCTGCTCACATGGCCACAGACACTGGCCAGTCCACGCCACTATGCCTTATGAATTTCGGTAACCTTAAGATATTTTATTGATGAAAATATTGCATTAACCTGCATGATAGGAACTGTTCAATAGCCAACACGAGGTAAGTCATGGTGTGCCTTAAAACTATAGGACAGAATGTAGAATGACATAAATCAGTTAAACATATATAATAAGCCTTCATAACTATGTGATTTGAAACTAGAAAATGGTTCATGGAGGTTCATTTCAACAGAAGCAAATCCTTTATGGAAAACCTAGGATGTCATTCCAGATTAATAGGAGATACAGAGTGGACAGAGAGACAGAAAATGACGACAGGGTACTGAGACACATCTCACAACACAGGAATTTTTTAAAATTCAATTTCTAGTTTGTTAGTGTCAAAACTGTAGGTCTTTTGAACAATTTAGGTTGGAAAGAAAAAAAACAGACAAAAAGCCACAAGCATCTTACCAATGGACCCTCCCTGAGTATAAGGTTGGGGTTTAAAATAAGATAAGAGTGAACCTGGCTTTACCCAGGACATTCCAATTGCAGTGTCCTAAGAAATACACTAATTCCTGCCCTAGTCGTGTTAAATGTAAGCCTTTCTAGTCCACCAGAACTGAAAAATTGTTCTCAGTTTTCACTAGAAAGTAAAGCCCTCCTTCTAGCCATTATGATGAGGTCCATCTTGTGTTTATAGGAATTACTATCAAGAAAGTGGAATTAGAAAACCCAACCCCAGGGCTGGAGAGATGGCTCAGAGGTTAAGAGCACTGACTGCTCTTCCAAAGGTCCTGAGTTCAATTCCTGGCAACCACATGGTGGCTCACAGCCATCTACATTGTGATCTGATGCCCTCTTCTGGCTGCAGGTGTGCACGCTGATAGAGCACTCATAGACATAACATAAATAAATAAATAAATAAATCATTTTAAAACAGAGAAAAAAAGAAAACCCAACCCCAGTGCTCAACTCCTAGGCCACACAAAATTTGTGACAGTGCTACTTCCAAACAGAGATATCCCCCACTGGTTTGCATATGCCTCCTTCTGTCCTAGATTGTCAACTTGAGTTTCTCTCTTGAGAAATTGTTAACTTCCTAAACAGGGGAATTCTGGGAAAAAAGGGCTTGGGTGGCTCAAGGGGTTCAGACATCCTATGTGTGCCTAGCTCACTCTACAGCTGTGCAATCCAGAACAGGAGCCATAAGTCACTTAGAAGCTTAACAAAGTATGTAAATTTCATATTTAATTTAATAAGTTTAAATGTTAATAGCCACATATGCTTTTTGTCTAGAATACTGGAATGGAAGCAAGGTATAAAACATCCCATCATGATAGAAAACACTACTCTGAAAGCTAGAGGACAGGCTTGTCATATTTAGATATGTGCACTTCTGAAAAATCCATGGCAAGTAAAATCTTCCACTGTAAGAGCACATGATACAGAAAACCCAAGCCCTGCCCAAGGTGGTAATCAAGACCTCAAAGATTATAATAAGATATCAGTGTCATTATAATGTATTAAGTTCTTGATAAAGAAGTACAGCTGAGGACCACAATTGTATTTACAGTAAATGATGTATAGCCAAAACTTTACAGCTGGGGTTAATGGTAGACCTCTTGTTTAACATGAAGGAAGACCTAGGTAAATTACCCAGAAATGCAAAATAATAACTAACAACAACAAAACAATTGCAAACCGCACACATACTTTAAAAAGCAAACGTGAAGGGACTGTGAAAGAATGCTAAGAAAGTATCTAAAAATTACACGTCATTTATAGTTTGGATCTGTAATGTCCTCTTCAAAGCTCCTATACATGTATCACAAGTGCAGTCTCAGTCTGTGACACACTACCATAAAACGGGGGGAAAGTGGGAGTGTAACATAGTGGGGGAAGTCAGGGTACTGGGATACATCCTCCTCCTAAGCAGTTGTAAGAGCCTATTCTCTTCCTCTTCCTCTTTTTGCTCCTTAGCAGTCATGTGGTAAGCAGTTTTACCTCACCACACAACCTCCATCATGCATTGTCCCTTCAAGACCTACAAACAATGAGATTCAAGAAAGCTCAGCAGGTAAAGACCCTTGCCACCACATCTGCCAAGTTGACTTCAGTCTCCAGGACCCACATGGTAGAAGGAGAGAACCAACTCCCCCAAGCTGTCCTCTAACCTCCACATGTGCATGCAAACACACGATGAAATAAAGTAGAATAAAAAAGTTAAAAAAAAAAAAGACACCAACTGATTATGAACCTAAGTCTCTAAAACTTGGAAACAAAATCAGCCTTTTCTCTTTATAAACAGATTGCCTGGGGATATTTGTTATAGCAACAAGCTTGGCAAGAACTGGAAACAAAGGCAAGCAAGAGACAAGGGCAACAAGGGTTGGTACCAGGACCTCAGGCTCCCTACTGTGTCTCTGTACATTCCTCCACCCTGCTGGGTTGTCCTCAGCTGCTACTACCTCACAACAAATGCCATTAAGTTAATGTGTCAAGAAAAAAAAAATATATCACCTATAAACCAAGGAGATTGTCACAGTAACTCAACATCATCCCTGTATTTATCAACTGTGTATGAATTCAATCTTTTAACTGAAGTAAGAACACTCCCAGGGGGGGAAAAAATTGGTTTTCATCAAACAAATTAATTTCTAATGTGTCCCTGCACTATCTGGAATAACTCCAGCCACAGAACCATCGCCATCTCAGTCCACAGAAAACTATGCTGGTCCGTGCCATTTCCATGTCCCCCAAAGCATCAAGGACCTCTTGTAGAACAGTTTCCTTTCTGCCCTGAGACAAAACAACAATCCTATCATCTACTTCTTGTCTAATTAATCCTGCTGCTACACATCTCTCAGGCAGCTGTGGTTATTTGTTTTTATGTTTGTTTTCATTCCTGTAATGTAACGTATTTACAGACACAAACAATCACTCTCCATCTTTTGTGCCCTCTGTGTCTGCTTAGACATAACCCTAGAGCTGCCTGAGAACCAGTTATACTATACAAGTCCTAAATACAGGAAGGCTATCCTCATCCTTCTAGAGAATGTTACTTGAACAAGAGTACATTAGCATCAAAGCAGAAGTGGGAGGACTATTTGGGAGAAGGAATAAATAGCAAGAGGAAGGCCCAGGTCAAAGGTGAAGGCAGTAAGTAAGGGAGAGTGTGAATAAGAAATTAAAATGGTGCACATGTAAGAAAATCCTGCATTAAAACACATTATTTTGAGTGCTACTTTTTTAAGTTTAAAGGATATAGTAACTAAACTAAAACCTACACACACACACACACACACACACACACACACACACACACACACGCGATGTCACAGCTCATAGATGGAGAGACAGTTCACTTGGTAAAGTATTTGCCATACAAACAAAAAGACCTGAAATTAATCCACAGAACCCACATAAAAGCCAGGCACAGACACACAGGGAATCCCCAGAGCTTGCTGGCCAACTAGACTAGCCTACTTGATAACCTTTAAGCCACTGAGACTCACTTTCTGAAAAAATAAGGTAGGTGGCATTCCTGAGGAGCAAAGCCAAAGTTGTCCTCTGGCTTCCATACACACATGCAGACATGTGATTATACACTCCAACACAGATGCATATGAACACACAAACCCATACACATATATGCATACACACCAAAGAGTGGCTATTTAATTAACTAATTAATTAAGCAGCGTTTTTTAGAGTTGTCAGAGACAGACATTTTGTCTTTGAAGATAAATTTTCCCCCAGTTGATGCCAGGCAAATCACTCCCTCTCATTCTCTTGGCTCTGAACTTCCCCTTTTTTACAGATATTTACATTAAGTTTTATAACTACAAAAGCGTTTATATTTAGTCTTGAGTATTTTGCCTCCATGTATGCATGTGTACCATGTGCCTGCCAAGTGTACACAGAGGTCACAAGAGGATGTTGGATCCCCTTGGATCTGGAGTTACAGACAGTTGTTAGCCATCATGTAGGTGCTGGGAAGCAAACCCACATCCTCCAGAAGACTATCCGATGATCTTAAGGACCAAACTACTCTTCCACCCCAACACTGACTTATTTTTTTTAGTCTCTCTCACATGAATACATAGAAACCAAAGAGCATTTCAACCTCAATTAGATCATGGCATCCACGTTCTGCTATAGCTGGTTTGAATTACTATAAATCTTGATTTCTGCACACATGTACATGTCCCTTCATTGTATTTGCAGCAGTCTAAGGACAGAATAACTGTGACTGGAAAAGAAGCCCTTTCAGATTTGGCAAACTCTCCTTAAAACTAGAGAATACATATACATATTTTCAAATGTTTTTATTCTTTCTTGGAGATGCAACACATTTTTAAGGATACATGAAAACCCAGCCACTCAAATCCCAGTCAAATCTGAAAACAAGCTGAAAGTCAATCCATCATCGCGAGGAGCCACCCACAGTCTGTGTGCACATGCGTTTTGGTAGTCAGATTTTAACACGTGTCCCCATGACCACACAGTCAATACATCATGACAAATGTTGCCTAGCCCTGTGGTTTAGGCACAGGGTTGAGGCCAAAAAAAGAAAGGAAGAAAAGAATCCTATTGAAATAGTCCCTGATAATTTGATTTAAATGTTTTTTAAAAATATTTCAGTATCATCTTCTTACACCTGGGAACATCATCACAAAGCACGATCCTCTCTTTATTAGACTCTTTGAGGAATCCATGTGTGTCTGCGTGCAGCCCACTGCATCTTCTGCTTTCCTGAGTGGCCCCACTTCATAGCATCCCCAGACTAATCTTCACATTCAAATTTTCTAATTCTGAAATGCTGACTCAAGCCCCTGGAGAGAATGAGGCTTTTGCTGGCGAAACTGGAAAAGAGCCTTCATCCATTTTCCCCAGCTGTTTTGGAAAATGCATTTTATTTATATATATATATATATATATATATATATATATATATATAAAAGCATATTTCATTGGCGTATGCCATAATCACTTCATATGGTACTTTGAAACACATTATTATTGAAAGCAAAACCATCTCACTGCTACCCAAGACGTATACCACACTAATTCAATTTGACATGGGAGGATGCACTGTTAGATTGTTGCAGCAGACATAAAATACACAGGCTGAGAGCAGGTCTTCTGCAGATGACCTCACTGTTCTTTTTGCTTTACACATTCTAGAACCAGAGAAAAGACAGGAATATTTCTAATATTACTCTCATGGAGTTTCCCAGTGTTCTCGGTTGCCTACTACAAACACCTAAATCTTCTTTTACTGTGTAGCTCTGACAGTTTTCCATATGGAAGAAGACTCCATAACTATTAGAAGTTGGGTTTCTATGGAGTGCATCTCCCCATTATTCCTGAAAAATTATGAACACATAGACAAATGATACCTCAACGATTTTGAAAATGCTGAAGTTTCCGTTTTCTTTAATTATGCCATCAAGATGAACAGTGGGTCCGCTCATCTCCATGTGGCAGCCAGCCTGTCAAGCATCACTAACGGTTCTCATTTTTATACATCTCTTGTTCTCTTCTGGTCAAACCCACCAAGAAGCCAGACTGTATAGAGTTCCTTCAGGAATTTGGCAGCATCAACCTTTTCTTTTTCCTTTAGTTTTATCTCCAAACAAAATACAGTTTGAAAATAGGAATAAGAACTAGAAACAAAAATATTTTGGAATATGCTAGAATAAGTAAATTGTACAGAGACACAGAGAAAAGGCATGGGGAAAGTCATCATGAATGAACAGCATTCTGGGTAATATAACTGGTCAACAGATTTTGGCTAAGAGAATTCCTTTCATTCTATAAAATGCTCAGTCTGGTGTACTAATTTCCGAGGATTTGAAGCTAGCCAGAATTGGTTTCCAAAGCTTTCAACACAAAGTCTCTCAATTAGCATACCAAAAATCGAAGTGGTCACAGCCCCTGTGCATGGAAAGAGTTGAGGCAAATGCTTGGAACCATTGTGAATGAGGTCATTTGAGGTTAAAGGTCATGTGACCAAGGTGAGCCATTACCATCCCAGGAGCACAATGATGCTTTGGTTTTCTGAGTTTAATGTAAGATAACATGGTGTTTCGGCTAAATCTGAAGTGTGTATCTCCAAGAAAATCTACTCACCTTTTCAACCAAAACTCATGCACACCAGAATGTAGGTCACCTGCAGCCATACCATACCACGGGACAGATATGCTCAGCATCTGTTTTTATTATTAACTGAAGCCTCTTCAAAGTTTCAGTAACACTTTTTATGTAAACCTGGGTATATTCTCTTGGGTTGCCAGCAGTCACTTCCCTACATTATTTTATAGGTCATGGATTTCTGTAAATGAGTCTGTAATAGATTTTTACATGGAAAGTTATACATGTCAAAGGCCTATTTAATGAACCCATTACTGGAACCATTCCACAAGGGAACGAAAAGGAAAGGGAAGGTTAGAGGAAGACATAGAAACCACACACGCACACACACACGCAAAATGGTAGCTATTTTCAGAGTATGTCATTATGCCTGGTTATAAGATTCATAATTTAGAACAAAGATTTGCCCCCAAGGAGGTGTCGGGCCATGGAGTCTGGTAGATAGATACAGGTCACATTTATCCACCCACTGACTGGAAAAGGGAAAAGGAACAAGCAACCCCAGAGATTATGAAGCCAGAAATGTTAGCAAAGAACAAGTCTGGAAACTGGAGGTGATGGGCAAGCTACTGTTTTACCAATTTATTACACAAATGAGAAAAGAGATGAAGGTCCCGGCTTCACCATTGACAAGATAATGCTTGACAATGCATCAAATATAAGGACCAGACTAAATTGAAGAGCAATCTTTTTAGCTATGCAGATACTAAATGGCTACATAATTAGAGGAGGGTCTCCACGTAATAACCTAAGGGACTTAGGACCTTCACCTTCTTAAGAACGTGTCACCACCTGTGCCCAGGATGAATTACACACTGGTATTCTCACTCAACTCAGAGCATTAATATTGATGAGCCATTCTGACTCAGGAGAGAAACGTGATTTGAAAACAAAGGATTTATTTTCCCAATAACTAAAAAGAGTATGTATTATAAAAAGACAACAAATCAGGATATGACACTCACTGGAGCATTAAGTACAGGTGGGACCAGAGTAGGTAAATAGGTGCTGTTATTTTATTTTTATAAAACTGTCCTCTTCGTGTTGACACACAGAGAAGTACAAAGATCAGAGTACTAGGCTCCAAAGGCATGTATCAGTAAAGACCCAAACCAAGACTGCAATTAGCGAGATGTGGACCTGAAAGGGCACCATTAAATCCACAAAAGAAGTAGATTCCCCTCATCTCTGTGACACCATAGCTCATAGCTATGTAGCCTACGACAAGGACAAACATTCTTATCTATGTTAAAAAGTCTGACATTAAAAAGATATTCCAAATGGCATATACACATGTAAACATTTACAGAAGTAAAATAACATGGAGCATTTTAAATATTGTACTGAAGAGAGATAATACAGATTATGGCATGAAAATGAGATGCTATTGAACTGGTCTCGCTATGCAAGTGAGCTCTTATGTGGAATAGGAATATATATTCTTCCTCAGGACAGCCTCATCATATCTATTTCAGTAGTCTGAGCTCTTGTTACAGTAGAAAAGGCTCCCATCCAAATTTGGGTCACTAGATTAATTGCAGAAGATCCAGCATATAACTTATGAAGAATTGATGCTTATACCTTGGTCTGCACACACACACACAGTCACACTTGTTATAGCCAGTGAAGCTTGAAGCTCAATACTCATAAATAAATTATATCAAATGCAAGAAGAATATCACTTGTTAGGCACCCTGTCATGTAGGTTAATAGTTTTTATGATTTTATTTAATATGTATATTAGTTCCACAAAGCTGCAGGACTTAGCATCTTCCCTTTAAAGATAAACAACTGAGGTACAAAGAATATGCCTCATCATACATTTTAAAGAAAATTCAGTCCTAAGCTCCCTGATTCCAACATTTACTTTTAAATATTATACTACCTTATATGGAAGCAAACACATCTAGATTTATTTCTTTAGTCTGAACTTTTTTTCCCACAGAAAATAGGACTATATCTTTTAATTTTGGTTGCATATGAGTATTAAATTACAAAGATCACACACTGTACTACTAAATCAAAAAATAGAGCAAATGATGTTTTGTGAAAACTTCCTCCTTAGGCCTGAAGACTACAGTTGTAAACTCAGGTGGCTCCTGATCTGAATGCAAGTTACTCCTCCAGCTGTCAGCTATGTCAGAAGACTGCACTAAGACCCAGAAGAAGCGCACTGAGAAATTACCTGCTCAGTATAACAAATTGCCCTGTGCAAGTCTCAAGTAGGAAATGGCATTTCCAAGCACATGTGGAGCTTGGGAAGAAATATCTCTGATCCAGATCTCAAACTTCATGAGTTACAGGCAAAAACAACGGTTAAAACTCAAGCTTCATTTCTTTGATAAAATGCATGGCTTTTTGCTTAGAAAAATGCTTCCTGAAGAAAACAAGCTGCAGTAGCACTTTTATTTCTAGCCAAGAGCTATTACCTTCACACAAAGCTGACTTTTCCAGTGAGTTTGGAATTTTTGTGGGGTTTAGTTTTGATTATGGCTTTGGTTTGTTTGTTTGGTTGGTTGGTTTTGGTTTGGGTTTTGTCATCATTCTATAAATATAGGGTATGAATAGAACCTGACCAGCTGCTTTCTAGATTGTGCAGGTGACATGAGAGGACACTGGCACTTCTGTGGTTCATGAGGGATGAGAACACACCCTTTCTGGCTTATCTGTCCCCTGTCAAGAGCCCTCTCATCAAGCTGGGAAACCCAAAGCTGAGCAAAGACATTCATCCTGAAGAGTCAAAGCCTGTGTCTCAACTCAAACAGTTCACAGGAATGGGTTTTGCTCTGAGAGTAGCTGGGACCTGAGGTCAACGGATGGATCTTGATGAGGTGTTAGGGGCAAGCTGTTTCACAAAGCTAACAGACAATAAAGATAGGGCTGGGCCTAAGAGATGAAAGTTGACAATTCAACAATTTTGTCCAGACTGGTCCTGTGTACATGCTGAAACCACACAATAAAATCACGTCCTTGACACAATATAAGGCAGACAAAAAAAAAAAGTTCTATAAAACAAATACTAACCTGGACACAATTTTTGGATTCTGAAAAGATTTTACAAGATTTTAATTCTTTATGGATCATCTCAAATTTACTGTTATTGCTAATGTGGAACATTTTCAAATAGAGACAATACATATAAATCTGAAAACTGAGCTTTAGTTCAGTCTAGTCTATGTGTCTAATGTCCCCAAAAGATACTTTTTCTGTATGATACTTCGACAAACCTTAGTGTATGTCACTTCTTCCAGTATCAGCTATGCTCGGTACGCAAGCAGTTCTGCGCCAAATCGTATCTGCTCTGCGCTTCACTAGGGGCTCCTGCCCTGTACTTCCATAAGGAGCGGACTTTGGCCAGCCTCTGAAAGCCCGAGTGTAACCCTGTCTGGCACAACCCTAGGTGAGCTGTGCATCTCTGATTCTACTGCTTTGAGGTGATTTTCTTCTCTCTCTCTCTAATTTTTTTTAACATTTATTAATTCAAGTTACATCTCGATCACAGCCCTCCTCTCTCCTCCCCTCCTGGTCCCACTCTCCCACCCTCTACCCCCTCTCCCATCATGGGCACAAGTGACAATTCCCCAAACAGAACACCAATAGCTCAGGATCTAAGACCAACAATTAATGAATGGGACCTCATGAAACTGAAACGCTTCTATAAAGCAAAGGACATCGTCATTAGAACAAAAGGACAGCCTACAGATTGGGAAAGGTTCTTCAACAACCCCATATTTGAAAGAGGGCTAATATCCAAAATTTTCAAACAACTCAAGAAATTAAACACCAACAAATCAAATAATCCAATAAAAAAATGGTGTACAGAGCTAAACTGAGAATTCACAAAAGAGGAATCTCTAACGGCCAAGAGACACCTGAAGAAATGCTCAACATCCTTAATCATCAGAGAAATGCAACTCAAAACGACTCTGAAATTCCATCTCACTCCTGTCAAATGGCTAAGATCAAAAACTCAAGTGACAGCACGGGCTGGTGAGGTTGTGGAGAAAGAGGAACCCTCCTCCATTGCTGGTGGGAGTGTAAACTTGTACAATCACTTTGGAAATCAATCTGGCAATACCTCAGAAAACTGGGAATAGTTCTACCTCAAGACCCAGCCATACCACTCCTGGGTTTATATCCAAAAGATTCTTCACCAAACTACAAGGACATCTCCTCAATTAAATTCACAGCACCTTTATTTGTAATAGCTAAAAAGTGGAAACAACCCAGATGCCCTTAAACCGGAGAATGGATAAAAAAAAAACTGTGGTACATTTACACAATAGAATACTACTCAGCTATCAGAAACCAGGAAATCATGCAATTTGCAACCAAATGGATGGAGTTAGAGAAGCTCATCCTGAGTGAGCTAATCCAGACTCAGAAAGATGCACATGGCATCTACTCACTTATAACTGGATTTTAGCCATATAGTACAGGATAACTATCTTAAACCCACAGACCCAAAGGAACAGGCACGTAGCATAACTATTCTATGAGAAATTCCACCCAGCAACAGATCAAAACAGATGTTGAGACACAGTCAAACATGAGGTGATTCTCATAAGTTCAAATCAAACCATGAACAAGACATACGACTGTAAAGTGCAATACAATAGTGACAATGGCAGAATTACCCAATTCTGTATTTAGAACACAGAAAAGACACAATTCAATCCTCCCCCAAACTATTAATTACTCTAAGTTTTAATTCATGGACATTGCCTAGTATAAAAGTTGTTGTTGAGGTTATTTTATGTTTTAATTTCTGGAATGAAATGTTTCCAAAAATAGGCTCCAGAAAAAAATTTCATTTAAATTATATTTAATAATCAGGCCACAGCATGGTAAAACTGTAGCCACATACAAAACAGAGTTCCTCTTTCTCCTTAAAAAAAGAAGAAACTCTGTGCATGCATGGGTGTGTGTGTGTGTGTGTGTGTGTGTGTGTGATGTGCTTAGGTATTGTGTGTGTGTGTGTGTGTGTGTGTGTGTGTGTGTGTGTGTGTGTGTGAGATGTGCTTAGGTATTGTGTGTGTGTGTGTGTGTGTGTGTGTGTGTGTGTGTGTGATGTGCTTAGGTATTTCCCAAACTTGCTTTGCTTACCAATTTAAAAAATTTTAGTTACATTGCCGACTGCACAACCTTTTGCGGCATTAACTGTCTCTGAAAGAGATAGGAAGTTCTATGAGCTCACAGGTTACCCACACACACACACAGGTAAATGAGTCCTTTATACATTAAATCTTGTCTCTAGTCTGCTGTGACCATTCTCCCCAGGCAGTCTTCATGTTATCTGTGGCACAATAAAATTCTTAAGTTCATTCATAATTCTAAGGATTTGCAGAATAAATTTAAATACATTGCCTTTTCCTCTTCTCCTGTTACATGTCATAGAAACTGTCTGAAAAACCTTATTACAAAATCTAAAATTCAAAACTATGTTCATGTCTTCTGTATGTTCATGTCTTCCTCGGTCTTGACACTAATTCTAAGCTGTTGTCTCACACACACTTGGAACACTATCCGGTTTTTCTCACTCTTTGATGACTGTGGCTTCTCAGAAACTTCATTTTCATAGTCCAATACTCACATCTTCAACTTTCACTTGACAAATTTAGTTGTCATACTGTATCAACCTGAAGAAAACAAATGAACCCAGAATTCAATTTTTAGTGCTTTTGAAGTCATAGCACTCAGCGCAGATGATTCCCAAGTAAGCCGGGTGTGAAGATGCAGAATGCTTGCAGTTCCTGAGAGAAAACTTGATTTCACAAAAGCAAATCTTCACCAGACTCAACAGATATATTCGCAGGAAGGCAGAAGGCGCCATTGCATTTGGACAGCACACTGAGTGTGGTGAACGCCGCCCATCAATTACATCAGCACTCAGACCTCACCACCAGCGAGGACACTGCCCAGATGGTAGACTCAGGCTCCACTTCCGAAGACAACTTTGTGAATCTAGAATTCTCTCAAGCAAACCAAGGTAAAAATTAGCACATCGCTGAAAAATGAGAAGGGATGTTGAACTGTAACTACAACAGCCCAAAACCACACATTTAAAGGCAACCATATTCCAACAATACTAGCTTTAATGGACTGATAAATTAAAATGAAAAATTCAAAGTAAACTAACCAGCTCCTTAAAAGATAAATACATACACAGCAGGAGAGGTGGTTCATGGCTGTAATCCTAACAGTCAGGACACTGAGGGCACTGAGTTTGAGGTAAGCCTGAGCTACAGAGACCCTGTGTCTAATTAATTAAAATTAAAACACACAATAAATACTTTGAGACTCAAAACACAATTTTCATCATAAACCCACCATGGATTTGAGAGTCTGATCCAGATATGATGAACACAAATGAAATCAGCAGACAGAATCAACACAGACCTGGTGGGAGGAGGATGTCAGGGCTGGAAATGGAGGCATACTGTTGGGCTGGGGTGTTGGGACATGATCAAGACGATGTACAGTTGGGTGCTTTTGTTTTCTGATAGAGGAAAGCAGCCAAGCTTCAACTAAGAGTGTCTGTCTTTGTGACTTCACAAGTAAACAAGAGATAAAAAGCATAAAATGACATTCCGTGAATGTCATTTTCCAACTGGAGCGCATGTCAAGCACAACATGGCCCATCCTGCACCACTAGCCAGTCCAACTGACTGTGAGTCTGTCTGTCTTACTTCTGTCTCCAACCACAGCACTGAACCCTCTCACCACATATACTAACACAAGTGAACACGTGGTATTAGCCAACTGCCAGGCAATTAAAGGAACACTGTTAAATAGGACTGTTGTTAAATGTTTTACCATTTAATTATTTATTTTGTTTTTACATTTGTAAAGTGGTTTTTGTTGGGTTTTTTTAACGTTATTATTAATTTAAGCTACATCTCCACCACAGCCCCCTCCCTCCACACCTCCTGGCCCCACCCTCCCACCCTTTACCCTTTCTCCCTTCTATCCTACTCCCCTGGTGTGGGGTGCCCCCACATATCAGCCCCCCTCAGTTCATCAGACACATGAGGGCTAAGAGCTTTATGTGCACTGGTGTTTTGCCTGAATGTTTGTCTGTGTGTCAGGTCCTCTGGAACTGGAGCTAGAGACAGTTGTGAGCTGCCATGTGGGTGCTGGGAATTGAGCCCGGGTGCTCTTCTCTTAATCTGAGACTGAGCCATCTCTCCAGCCCCCATTCCACATATTTAAAAAGCCAAAGTACACGGATATTAGTAATTCATTCTAGCTCATACAGATAGTAATGATATAACAAAATATACACATTTAAACGTATAACCTCACTGATTCTAAAATGTAAAGAAATGCATGTCCTTTAAAGGTTTCTAATTCTTATTCCACTTATTTAAGTCAGTTGTTTCTTTCCAGATTCATTTGCAGGATTTTACTACATTTCTTAAACTTACCAGGTATGACTCACCTATGTTTAATGTCTATCATGACTTCATCATTTCCTTCATTTAAAAAAAAAAGATATATTTTCCAAAAAAGATGGAAAATTTAGTTTTGCAAGTTACCAATTTCAGATGTTGAATCTGCCTAAAATAAGTATCTCTACATATAGGTTAATAATACTGACAAATGCACCAGCAAAATACACCGTGTTAATCAGTGGTAACTAAGCACAGAGCTGTTAGAATGTACAAGTCACCAAGCAATTGTAACTGTTTTCATTAAACACTGAATCATTGTGACTTCCCAGTAGCATGAAATAAATTAACGTTTAATACTTAATACTCTGTAGGCACAATATGGAATTAGAGAAGTGTTTTGAATTTTATGTTATTTGACATTTCTATTGTAATTCAAGATTATATCTAAGAAGGTTGAAAGCTTACTTAAAAGCAATTTAAATTTAATGAATTTGTTTCTGCTTTAATGCTACTTTATAGTCACTGAATTTTAAGGTCTAATGATAATTTAAGTTCAGAAAATAGGTTTACTTCCTTATAGTAAAGACATAATAATTTTCAAAGGATGACATTCAATAAATATAGAAATGTCATCAACACAAACTATGGGATATACACAATTATGTATAAAATGGCCACTTTAATCATTACCTGATATTAAGAGAAAGTCTAAACACATAATAGATTAGCTGGGCATGGTTGCACGTTCTGTAATCCCAGAACCAGGGAAGCTGAGACAGAAAGAGCATAAATTTCAAACTAGCCTGAGCTCACTTAATGAGATTCACCATGTACTGACGTACACAAGTGAAGATGGCATGCTTCTATAATACATAGTGTAAGGAATCATTCACAAAAACAAGCATCAGAGAATCCATTCACTACTGTCTGGAAGAAGTTTACGCTCTTCCATATAGGACAAGGTCGTTTAAAAACTCAGCACTCAGCCAGGTCTGGTTTCACACGCCTTTAATACCAGCTCCAAGGAGACAGAGGTAGGCAGATCTCTGGAAGTTTGAGGCCAGCCTGTACTACAGAGTAAGACTCTTGTCTCACAAACAACAGCAAAAATAAGAATTCTTTTTTTTAATGACCAGGTGAACTATACAAATGGTAGAGTAGCAGTGTATGTCCTGTGTACACCACATCCCTCTGACACCACTCAGCTTCATTGTTGTTACAACAAGTCTCTAGGAATAACACTCTGGGGCTAGGACTTTAGCTCAATGACTAAATGGCCACCTGCCATGTCCAGCCCCCAGGCCCACCGCCAAACAAATAGCATCACAGTCTATGTAGAAGTGGAATATTAAAAAAAAAAAAGCCACTGGAATTCAGTACTAATAGATAGATTTCTGTATTCAGTCTTTCCTCCAATAATGTAATTCTGCTGCTTGCAATCACTTCTCAAGTACTTCTGTGTTTACGGCAGGCATCTAAGCACAAGAATGTCTCATGTATTAAGCAATAATTTTACATACATTTTTTCACATGACAAGACAATAATTAAAATGTTGAGTGTGTATGTGTGCGTGTGTGTGTGTGTGTGTACTCTTCTTGGATTACCAGTGAGGATTACGCAGGATTTCAAAGCAAACACAGGCATATGTGAACCAAAGTATAATTCCATAGTGCATAAGCAGTCCAATTTTAAAGCTTGATGCTGCTAGAGACCAGGAATATGTTTATTTTTCTCACTGTTGAACTAACAATTATTAATTATCTATTAATATGTGCCAGACACAGTTCTGGGCATATTGCCATATTTTAATTCAGTACTTCTGAAATGGACCATATATATATATATATTTGTTTCAAATGAAGAAACAGAGAAATTAGATAATATGCTATGAGTCCATTTCTCTGTCCACTATAGCATACTAACCTCTGATATTCAGCACACATCTGGATCATGGTACACTCTCAACAAAACCTCACTGAATGAATTTCTGTGTTAAATGACTTGTCTCCACAAAATAAAAATAGAAATAAATGTTTGGGTCCAGATTTATAGCCTTTAAAATATCTTCTTGCTCAACTATGTAATTTTTATAAAGGGAAATTGCCTCACTACATGTGAATGTCCCAGAAGCCCATGGCAGGTTGCAAAACTGACACTCCCAACAGAATTGAAGAAGAGGAAGCAGGTGTGCTCTGATGCAGATCCTTCATCTCCACATGTACCAAGACATGCACTCTGCAACTGTTCCAAATGTGCGTGATTTGACTACCCATAACAAACGTCACAGGGTGTGGGCTTCAAATGCATATACATGTACTCGAGACATACTGCACAGTAACGACCAAAGCATTCAGAATAAGGAAGCCATGTAATACATGGATTACTTTGCAGTCAAACATGGAAGAGCTTGACATGACAACATCTGCTATCTGACACCTGCTCATCAAGGGCATCATGGGCAAACCACTTCACTTCTCACAGTCTCAGGTTATGACTTAAAAAAAGCAAATGATTCAGCCCAGCAGTGATGGTGCATGCCTTTAATCCCAGCACTCGGGAGGCAGAGCCAGGTGGATCTCTGTGAGTTCAAGACTAGCCTTGTCTACAAAATAAGTCCAGGATAGCCAGGCTGTTTTGTTACACAAAGAAACCCTGTCTCAAACAAAAAAAAAAAAAAAAAAAAGAAAAAAAAGCAAATGTCTTGGTATTATCAGAAAATAAAGGTACTGAAAAATTGAAGTTTCTAGATGGTTCTATACTTCCATTAAAAACTGTATCTTTTCATTCTCAAAGAAGAACACCAACTCTTTCCAAATGCATGATCCAACCCAAAAGCAAGGTTGAACATTCTTTTACGCTCAGGAAAAGAAATTATATTTATTAACAACTAATTCACATATTAAATGCAAAAAGTGAAAGACAAAAACCACCTTAAATAATTATATTGCTACTTATTAAGTAGTATGTAATTAATCTTTTACTATCAAAATATTTTAAGCCAAGCTAATTCCTCGGATACAAGATTTCTGCAAAACCAAGAAAACAGCTTTTTTTTTTTTTTTTAAGTTCTAGCCAAAAGACCATATTGTCTAGGCAGAACGAAATGTTTTTTAACTTTATAAACTACATATAAATATGAGGAAATTTAGGCTTAGAATACATATTTTAAGAAGACAAATGGATTTTAATCTATTTGTATTATTTATATATATAATCTATATATAAATATATGTCATATTTATATTAACCTGTAGAGCTTATTTCACTCTTGTATATACAAAGTATGTGTGCAACTGTTCATGTATGTATGCACATGTCAGGGGTGGCATGTGTACACATGTGCACATGTATATGTAAAGGCCACGGTTGACCTCAGGTGCCTTCCTCAATCCCTCTCTACCTTATTCTTACTCTGTAGTACTCTGGTTTCTAAGCTTGCTTCAGGAAGCCCCAACATCTTCCTGAGGAGCTGAGATAACATTGAAGTTAGAAAGAACATCCAGGCAGGTAGAAATCCAAAGCCTCTACCAAGCACAGCAGCTCTGTTTGATCTTCCTTGGACAACAGACTTTTAAACATTCATGACCATTCTGTTGCTAACTGAACTAAACATGGCTGTCCTGGGACAGTGGGCTCCCTCTTCTCTGGCCTCCACTGTCAGCAACCTCCTGGCCAGGTGCCTCATGCTCTCCCAAACACACGCACCATTTCGAACAACTCTGAACCTCACTGTCTAATACTTTCCCATCATTAATTCCACAGTCAAAAAGCCTTTTGTTGCTATTTGCCTTCATTGCCTAGTTCCAGTCCATGTGTGCTGCACAACTCTGTGGAAGGAGCCTCGTTAGACACGTCCTGATTTTGAAGATTTCAATTTATTGGATAAGAAAACAGGAGAAATAAGCCCACATCAATCAGAACTGATCAGTGTGAAGGGAAAGGCTGAACTCATCAATTCTGAGCGAAGACAGAGGGGAAAGCAACCATGCCCACTGGTAGCAGAAACAGTAAGGGAACGAGAGCTAGATGGAAAAGCTTCTCAGCAGAGAAGACTAAAGAGTGAACAGGTAAAAGACAAAAAAAAACAGACCAAAGAGCTTCCACGCTTCAGGGACATGCAGACAGGAACATGGCTGAAGCAGAGCAAATGTAATTAAGTATTAATTTTTAATTAATGAAGTTAGTTAAATCAATTAGAAACAGCTCATAAAAGGCCCAACATGTTCCAATGAAGGGAAAGAGGAAAGGAGAAGAGCAGCCTCAGCAACATGATGCTTGAAAGCCAATTTTTTTCAAAAAATTTACCTGTAGCCATCATGAAAGTAATCATATACCAAGATACCAATCACATACTTTGTAAGTAAAATCCATTTTATGTATAAGGACACTGAGACAGAAACATCAATGTTTATTAAAGGCCAACCACTTGTCAAGCATTTTGTAAGGGGACAGACACAGCTCCTGGTCTGCTGAGATGAAGAATAGCCACCTGTGCAGACCGGAACCAGGGAATGAGCTCAGAGAAGCCGGGAACTCTAGGTCATGGCAAATCCCACAGGGACACAGACCATGTGGCATTCCAAAACACAGTCTGCCACATAGGGTCACATGGTACCACAAGATGGCACAATACATTCATAATTTAGAGGGACTTCTGAAGAGAAAACTAATAAGATCTTTATTATTTTTTAAGAGACTTAAGTATTTCCAAGGATGAGTCTGAGAGGAAATAAGGGATGGAAGATTATGAAAATAATCCAGTTGAGAAATCTGGGCTTTAAGTGACGTAGAAACAGTTCAGATGGCAAGGCACAGGAGGTGACACCAAAAACCAATGTGAATCAGATCCACAAATGTGACCTAAGTCTACAGCTTCCTCACAAGGCCCCTGTATCCCCTTGTCCTGGATGCTCACGGCCCCTCTGTGAATACCACTCGGTAAAGCATTATCAGGGTTCATCAAATCTACTGTCATTACTGTTAGGATAAAGCATTACTTTTGCACTGCTAAAATGCCATGCCAATTAAACTATAGCATGGCCTTGGCATGAAACATACTCACATCATATACAATAAAATATGAAAAACTCATCACCTAGGGCTAGAAAGTCTGTGGTTAAGAGCACAAACACACCCAGTTCAGTTGCAGCACCCATGTTAGGCAACTCCCAACTACTGAGGGATCTGACGCCCTCTGCTGGACTCTACAGGCACCTCATTCACACATGCATATACCCACAAACAGACATACACATATTACATAATCAAAAAATAAGTTATTTTTAAAAACATGAATTATGATCATTTTATGTATTTCTGCAATATATTTTTATTCTATCATCTCAACAAAATTCCAGTAGAACATCTTGAGCTGGTGATACCACTCAATGGGTAGGGTGCTTACCTAGTATGAGCAAGGCCCTGAGTTCAATACCCAGAATTATAATTGTGTGTGTGTGTTTTCATTCTATAGAGACATATAAATATACCAAGTATTCCAAAGAAGAGCATTTTAAATCCCATGGACCCTGTGTTTTACTGTGATAATTTATAACTACTCTATAGAAACTACAAGCATTCTGGACCACTTACCTCTCTGTTTAAACCTTAAGACATTCTTAAATTCCTGAGGCAGAAGTGCTAACTGGTACTCTTTAAAAATCACTCACTAAAGCCGGGCGGTGGTGGCGCACGCCTTTAATCCCAGCACTTGGGAGGTAGAGGAAGGCGGATCTTTGTGAGTTCGAGTCCAGCCTGGTCTACAAAGCGAGTCCAGGACAGCCAGAGATATTCAGAGAAACCCTGTCTCGAAAAAACCAAAAAAAAAAAAAAAAAAAATCACTCACTAACAGGGATTGTTTTAAAAGTGTACGTAAGCATTTATAATATTATATTACATGAACTCCATTACTAAATTATTCCAACTCTATGATGCATATAGAATGAATTTTATTGTTGGATTTTAAAACGTCCATTTTCAACTGATGATTTTGAACTGTGACTTTTATGTAAAGTTGCATAATAAGAAAAATATGACTAACAAGATAACCCTGATGCTTCTCTGTGCATGTGAAATAGTAAATAGCTAACTGTCCTTGCAAACTCCTCTATTGACAAGAGATCAGACTGAGGTTTCTGGTCAATGTATTGTACTTAATTTTTTAAATCATTTTGCAAAGTATGAGCCAGCAGAAAGAAACAAGATGCAGACTACAAAGGCCCCTTTGGGGGATGATAGTTCTTGGGATACTCATGTGTCATTAGATGCCAATCCATAAGCAGGAAGCATGGCTGGGAAGTCCACAAATCAGCAGGAGGAACAGACATGTCAGGAGCAAGATAGCATTCAGTGATCATCACACATCACAATAAAATAAGCTCATAACCTGGTCTGTTTACATGGCTTGTGAGGGACCTAAATGAACCAAAGGACCATTAGAAAATACTTTCACAGTGCCAGATGTGTAAGTAGAATTGCAAGAAAGCAAATAAACATTGGTCTCATCCTCCTACAATGACGATCTTCCAGCTAATGAGGTCATGTATTTTTCTCCCAAACTATGGATTTAAGAATCTTCTGTTCTGTATGAGCTAATTTGTCACATGAGCTAGTTTGCCACACATTTGCTATCATTTTATTTTAAACTCATGTTACTGACTTTAAATTTGTATCATCTGTTCAAGACTCACTTTTTCACTTCTATTTGCTAAAAACCTGATTTCAAGGGAGACTCCAGGTGACTCCCTTCACTGGCTCGGTTGTAATCCATCCTTAACCACTAGTCATGTAATAAACTTTGTCTTCACCACTTAACAAAGGTTATGGCCACTAATTGATGCAGCAATTTTTGGTGACAGGATGAGGAAGTAGCACTCCTGGAAAAGACGTGCTCTCCCTTTCTTTCCCATTTTATTCTCTCCATAAAACTACATATTCATCTTTATTGGGCCAGTGGAAAGACCATGTCTAACCCACACTGAGAGAATCAACAGTTCTTTTCTCTGTGTTCCCAAACTAAAACAGCTCATTCTAAATAGTTCACTTTGTATCACTAACTATACTATAAATTACTTACATGCCACAGAATTAACTTTCCCTATACTCCAAAGAATCTAGTATAGACTGGTTAATGTTGGTTAAACAACCTGATTATCATAATGTCAAATCTTATTAATGATTTAAAGAAAACATTATAACATTAAACAGTCTTTGAACCAGTAACAAAAAAAGAAAAAAAGATGTATTTTCAATTAAAAACTCAAAAAGAAGTATAATCCCATGTGAAAATATAAATTCAAAAAATAATATTTTTCTTCCCTCTTCCACAGCATTTTAATTCTCTTTCATTAAATCTCCCAGAGTAATTTTATTTATGGTGAGTTATATGTCATTTTATGAACCTGACAAGTGGCTCTTCCCAAAGTTATAGAGTATATATTTAGCATGAGGCCATAAAATATTCACTTTGAAACTTTTTATTAGAATATTTGCCTGCCTGATTAAAGATGAAATAGAGCCACATTAAAATAAATTTGCATGGCTGAATGCAAAGCAGCAAAGAGATAGCTGGCCCAAAAGGAGAAGAGCCACAAGTATAAATATTACCTAGGTAACCTACAAAGCAAATAGCCCTGTTAATCTATGACTTGAAGGCAATGAATTGAAATTCTATTTATCAGATTATAAAACATCTATTTTTAGGGGCCTTTGTAGTCTGCATCTTGTTTCTTTCTGCTGGCTCATACTTTGCAAATCTATTTTCTTGGCCTAATTCTAAAACAGGGGGGGAAATGGGGTTCATTATAATTATCCTCAGTTCCTAAGCAAATCCCTACACTCTCATACAAATAGTACATTGAGGAAACATTTTCAAATTCTCATTAGAATATACTTAGAGTACTTCTCAAAAGACCAGCAAACTGATCCTGGTACAAACAGATCTTATCAAAGAATTGAGCATTTACATGTAAGAGCCTTTACTTGGAATCCTTCCTCATCAATTCTCTACTTGTAGAAATCTCTTTAAGTCAAAAAATATAAATAAAACCCACTAGCCAGGCCTTGCCTATAAACCCTCAGACAACTGGTTTTGGATCTTTCTCACACTCTTAAAGACAGCTGTGCTGGATTGGAACTCAGAAGGGGCGACATCATCTTAACATGTGGGGAGGTTGGTGTGTGCCTGGCAAGTCCTCATGAGAAGTGAGAATTCTTTTAGTCAATCTCAAGCCCTGCCTCCAGCTTATCATTTAAAGATTCTTCTATTCGTGGCTGCTGTGCCATATGTGTGTCAGTAGGTGCCAGAGAGGAGAGATGCTATGTCTGTGCTCAGTGTCCTGGCCTGTGAAAACTGAATGATTAGTAGCCTAACATTCCTTGAGAAAAGCAAGTCTGAGGTGCCAGGGGGCTAGCCTAAGAAGATCACCCGGCTGGTGCCAGACAGGCCCAGATCAGGAGCAAACCAGAGACTAGAAGAATCCTTTGGCCAGAAGGGAGTGAGCTCCTGCTGGGCAAGGAGCAAGCCTGAGACAACAGCCAGACTGGCACCATAGGGCCCTGACAGGGAAATAGCCTGAGATAACCACCAGCTTAGTACCATGCTAGCTGAGGGAGTGGGCAGACCATGCCTGAGATGACCCCTCCCCAGAGCCATAATGCAGGAGTGGGTCATGGCACTCCTAGACAACCCCAGACACTCAGAGACCTCCAGGCATCACTAAGAGGAGCAAGTAAGTGGTGGAGAAATGGAAGAGAAAGAAAAACAGAAGGATGTGGGCACAATGAAGAGAGGCAGAACTGGAATTGAAGATAGTAAGGAACAGGCTGATATGAATAGCCTGTAATGTCACCTGGCACCATGGTGGGGTCCTGGCCTATATTGCCATCAAGGGACCACATCTGGTTCCATGATCTTGCAGCAGCATGGGTCTGCTACCACCAAAGGCCAGACAAATGTCCTTGGCCTGGGCTGCCACCTGGGGACATGTTGATGTCTGAGGGCTATGCAGAACTGGCCCCACCCCTCACCTGGGCATCCTGGGACAGTTGTCCCTGGGTGCATGAGAGCAGGAGAAATGATCCCATCCTCAGCCAGCTGCAGCACTGGAGAGAACAGGCCCTGCACCTTTCCTGGGCAGCTCAGTAGAGATGGTCTTGGTTGAGGGGGTTGCTAGTGAGCCAGGCCTCAAGGTGTGAGAGCAGGAGAGCCAGCAGGCTGAGCAGCTTGGATACCTCTCAGGCCCATATCTAGGACTTTGAATTGGCCCACCCCAGCATCTACCCCATCAATGAGCTGCTGGAATGCATGAAGAGGCTGTCCAACAGATCCAAAACCACAGGATCTCCATGGCACAGGGCAATAACAGGATATCTGAGAAAAGTCCCAGTGAGGTTCTAGTATTGAGAGAATAGCAGAAACAAGAGGCCTCATACCAGACCAATGAGTCATTGCAATGAATATTTGCAAGCAAAGAAGTGTGGGGAAAGGGTATACTATGCGACACACTGTGACACACTACAGCATCCATAACGAAAAAAAAATTTCTTTGTTGAGGATGAGGGGAAGGGGAAATAAGTGAGATTGGAATGCATGGTGTGATTTTACAAAGAACCAATAAAAAGTTAAAAAAAAAAAAAAGATTCTTCTATCCATGGAGCCCATTCTGCCTTTTCTAAGAGAGTAAGCCTCACATATTCAGCTTTGCTGGGTATGAGGTTTTGTGAGCTGACAGGCACACAGATTTCTTCGGGCTTTTGGAAGCTTCTGCTTCTACAATGTTTTCTACATATTTTACCACAGTATCGATTTATCAAGGCATCACTATTAACAAAAACTCTCGACTTTAATTTACATCACCATTAACCTTATGACCTGCTTAATGTGAACAAGTAGAGAATTTTTAAAGTTATATGTAAAAAATGAAAAGTTATAAAGTTAAAGGACTTCAGTACAACATCAGGATCATTAAAATCCAACAAGCATGCGCTTGATGCTAATGAATCAAAACATCCGTTTGCCCATCCCTCTGAATATGCATAAACCCACATAATCCACTGTACCACCAACCTAAATTGCACACTTTGAAGTCAAGGATTAAATCTGTCTACTCTGGAAGTTACCCTGTTCCATTTTGTTTTTAAGCTGACTTTAAACAAAATAACAGACTATTCAAGATTTTTCACTAGACCCAACAGATACAACAAAGACACAACAGCCTATACAAACATCACAACACAGTGGCTTCCATGCTACACGAATGAATTCAACTGGCTTCATATTATGATATTAATGTTATATCCTAGATCAGAAACCTGAAGAGCAAAAGATAAATATTTGGGGACAAATGAGAATAAGGATGCACTTCTAAGCCAGGTGTGCTGGCACATGACTTTAGTTCCAGCACATGGGAGGCAGAGGCAGGCAGATATCTGTGAGTTCAAGGCCAGCCTTATCTACAGAATGAGTCCAGGACATTCAGGGCTGTTACACAGAGAAACCCTGTCTCCAAACCCCAACCCCCTAAAAAAAGAAAAGAAAAAAGAATTCACTTCTATGCAGTAAATGACTTCATCTTATTTCTCCCATGCTACAGGATGGTCCCTGAATTTATTCTGCCACATATTTTTCTGTGCCTTTGGGAGACTTACCCTCAATACCCACAAAGATCTACGAGCACAGATACAGAATGCCAAGCACAGGAACTTCAAGCAAAGAGTGAACTCAGATGAAGGAGTTTCTCTCAATAAATCTTAACCAAATCATTTAATATTATAAATATAAGCAGCAACTTTAGTACAGAATGGACCCTGCCTTCTTGATTCTGAATAAAGCAGACACATGCTTCACTAATAGAAAGCTATTAAAGATATTTAAAATGTAGAATAATATACTCTATTAACAGAAATTTATTCTTCTTAATACTGTGAATGTATATCAAAGTACTCATTCCTCAAGGTATGGCTGGTTCAAAAATCCTTCTAGGTTTAAACTTGATCTTTTTGAAAATGTTTTAGTGTGGTAAGCTATACATAACATAAAGTCACTGCCTCAATAATTATAAGCATACAGTTCAGAGTTAATAAAAATACTCAAACCCAGAACCAACCTTCAATAGCATCCCTCCTTATAATTCGGTATTGAAAAGCTGGAATGTGATGCATTAAACAATAACTCCCACCCCCTCTCCCTTCAGCCCATGGTCTCTGACAAACACCACTGTATTTTTAGTCTCTAAATTACTCTTACACTTTTTTCGGTGTGAAAGGATGTCGCTATGCAGCCCAAGACTGGCCCCAAGCTTTCCATGTTCCTCCTCTGCCTCCGGGGTGTATACTCTCACCTGGTTGTAGTCTATCAATTTTGGCTACTCTAAACTCTGCCTGGTTTTCAGGGAAACTTCAGGATTTTCTACCTCTAAGGTTACAATGGCTTGTGAACAGAGATCATTTTGCTTTCCAGTGTAGACATCTTTTATTTCTTGTTCTTACCTAGTCTGGCTAATGTAGGGAGTTAGATTAATATAAATTAGATTTAGTAAATATCTAGGGGTTTCTGATACAGTCTCTTAATTCGAGGCATGAAGATCAACTTGGCTGTGGACAATTAGCTTATCAGCTTGTGGACTAAAAACAAGGATGAAGTCAGGTGAAACGAGGGGAGTCTATGGACTAAAAACAAGGTGGAAGCCAGGTGAAACAAGGAAAGACTTTATGAACTAAAAACAAGGTTTTTGGCCTGGCATTGTTTTCAGCTGCTAAGTGAGCAGAGCCCAGATTAAGCTGAAGCATGTGGAACAAGGAGAGATCCTATTTAAGGACAAGTGGATGGAGCCAAGAGGACAGCATGCTAGGGGGTCCCATGCTAGGGAGGCACATGCTAGAGAGCTCTGATGCTAGAGAGTCCTCATGCTAAAAAGACGAGTAGTTTGTATCGTCTGATGGAGAAAGTGTCGGTGCGAGGCTGAGCAAAAGTGATGAATACGGCATGTTAGAGACGGCTGCCGTCTTTGAGCCTTCTGTTATGATCTTCGGACTTTTCACACATTTTTTTTTAATACTAAAGTAGTTTCTCTATATTTCTAGCTTGTGAAATGTTATGTTTTAGCAAATTCTTTTTTTTTCCTGCATGGATTCAAGTAACCATGTGATTTTTTTTTTCTTTACTCTGTTAATGTAGTACACTGCAATGATTTTCACATGTTGAACTGGCCTTGTATTCCAGGAATAAATCTCATTTCACAACTATGTCAACACTTTGTAGTATGTTGCTGAATCTGGCTTGATAGTATCTGCCGAGGCCTTATGTCATATAGTCATAAGGTCACAAGGGCCACAGTTTTCTTTTCCTGTAGTGATCTTGTCTGGCTTTGGTACCCAGGTGATCCTGGCTGGCTTCCTTGCTCTTTAATTTTTTGTAAGAGTCTGATAATTTGTATCCACTCTTTAAATGCCTGTCTTAGTCAGGATTTCCTTGCTTTGAAGAGACACCATGACCATGGCAGGCAACTCTTATAAAAGAAAACATTTCATTGGGGTTGGCATAAAGGTTCAGAGGTTTAGTCCATTATAATCATGGCAGGGGGCATGAAAGCATGCAGGCAGACATGGTGCTGGAGAAGGAGCTGAGAATTCTACATCTGGATCCACAGGCAGCAGAAAGACACTGTGTCACTGGCCTAGCTTGAGCATGAAAGATCCCAAAGCCGGTCCCTACAGTGAAACACTTTTTCCAATAAGGTATACCTCTTAAGAGTGACACTCCCTATGGGCCAAGCATTCAAACACATGAGTCTACGGGGGCTAAACCTATTCAAACCACCACAATGCCTGATAAATTTTAACTGTGAAGCTATCTAATTAGAGCCTTTCTTGGTCGGGAGGTATCTTTTATAGATTTAATGCTCACATTAATTAGTTCTATTTAAGTTTTCTATTTCTTTTTTTTCCCTCCCTATTCCCCCTTCCTATCCCACCCTTCCACCCTCTTCCCCCCAGAAGTTTCCCCTTTCAGTCCAACAGATGGTTCCTTCTCTTATAACAGTAAGTATTATACAAAACAATAGATATAAATATGCCACATTTATGAGAGTTAAATGGCCCAGTATACTTCCCAATGTCCAGTTTATACATATTTGGCCCCTGACTTTAACATTCTACTATCTAACCAACTCCATGAGTTTAAAGGTCTATATGTGACTCAACATTCATACTATCTTGCAACACACTTTTAAGAGTATCTTCTTAGATCTGTAACACCCTCTTGATTTCTAAACAGTTCAAAATTTAACTATGAGACTCTAGCTGTCTATTCTTCAACCACCTCAGAGACCTGAGAGGGATAAATATATCTGCTTATATAGGAAGTGCAGGGCCTGCAGCTTCCAAAACTAAGAAAGAACATACCAATGACTGCCTGGACAGTTCCCATTTTCTCTCCATACATTCCAGCATCAGTCTTCAGCCTTTGGGTCCTGTTTCTCTGACAGACATTTGTTGTAGAGCAGGGATTATGAAGGACTTACCTACCCTGTCTTGGCAGAGTTAGGCTGTCGACTTCCCTGCTACCAAGTTTTGTCCTTTTTGGACAGCAGTCTGTCTGCAGTTGGTGCAAGGGGTTTTTTCATGCCAAGAGAAAGGCTTGCCACTAATTCAACCATCTTACAGTGGAGGTTCTTCGATGCTTATCTTCTACTTGGAGTAGAATACGGGGTGCTGTCAGGCGCTGATATGTCTCGATATCAAAAAAAAATCTTGATTTAAGATAACATCTTTGAATGCCATATTCTGCAGATCTCTTGGGGTTTTTGAAGATGCCCTACCCATCTCTTGTATTTAGATAAGCAAATGTTGCTTGTCTCTTAGCAACTTGATTACTGGGTAGTTTAGAGAATATCTGTGATAGACTGTCATAGTAGCTAACAAAGTGACATGTTTGCATTTATGTTTAGGGTCAGTACATTTTTTTTGGGGGGGGTGGGTTCTGAGAATTCATCAATTGCACCCAGATATTTAATTTCTTGGCCAAGGATTGGTTCACAGGATTCCTTTATAATCTTTTCTATTTGCAATTAAGTAGCAATGCTATAACTGTCATTTAACTTAATAATTTAAGCAAGACCCTCTCTCGCCTTTGTCCCCTCCCTCTGTTCTGACCCCTTCCTCCACAAACCTCAAGGGGGCCAATGGGTTAGCCATGTTAATTCTTTCAAAGCTCTGCCATTTGGTTTCATTCACATTCTCAAGTGCTGTTCTGTTTTGATTTCATTTATCACTACCTACTTTGGTTTTCTTTTTAAATTATTATTAACTCTCTTCTTCTGCTTTGCTTTGTGTTTGTTTCTTTTTTTCTAATTTTTACATTGTAAAGTAAGAAAACTTGCTCACTTATATTAATTTGTTATATAAACTATTACAGCTAAACCTTCTTCCGATAGTTTAATACTTTTCTTCAACTCATATACCACAATTGAATACTTCTATGCGTGCAAGTCAGAAAATAAAAAAACCTCAAAATTTTTTCATATCCTGCTTGAAAGCATATTTCCCCTTTCTTTTTTATGAGACTATGAGTCATTAGACACAAAAATGAAGTTTCAAGGTTATTGTCAAAGAATATACCATGATTCCCATAGTTAATTACTTCCATATTAACTAGGTTTTACAAATCTCTGAGGTATTCTTTCTCTGGTTTTATTATTCTAAGCCTCACATCTGGACTTCTTACAATGCCTGACTTTTACAGAAAGAATGAGTTGTATAATAAAAAACACTGATGTGGGCACACTGACATTCAGCCCAGTGCTTCACTCTGGGGCTTTGCTTCAACCCACTGTTACTGGACACTATGGACTCCCTTCTCCAAATGTGCACACTTGTCCCAGGTATTTTTTTTAACTAAATAATTGTACATAATTGAAAGCAACCCTGTGACTTTTAAAATTATATAACTCAAGATTTTCACTAATTCAAGCACACGGTCCCTCCAACCAGTCCAGACTCATCCAAATTTTATTGAGTGGCCTATAAACTCTATGAAAGAATATACCTCATCATGGACACGGGCAGTGTAGCAAATGAGCAGAGAGCACTGGCAACTATGTATCCAACCGCTCCTTTGTTCTCTGTATAGACCAGGCTTCAATTCTTCAGAGATTCCCCAGAAATGCTTCTCCAGAGGCACAGAAGCCTACTGCAATCAGTATTGGGATCAAGAAAACAATGTGTGTGGAATCTGCCTTTACAGCCTCTCATTTATACAGTGTGGAATCTGCTTTACAGCCTCTCATTTACACAGAAAGTTCCAGGTCCTTCTAGAGCTAGAGTGCTACTGGACACTAAGTTTTCAGTCTTTATTTTTGTTGGAAGAATTTATTTACTACTTACTTATTCTGAGGTAAGTTTACTGTTGTAGGGAGAGGCTTCTAGGAACCTCAGCTATTATGTTCAGAGGGTGTCTCTTCTCATGGCCAGGATGCACTGCTGATCCAGCAAGAACAAGGCATGAAGGTTGAGAGCAGGGGTCATGAAATGGACAGTGAAGAACAGGACATCCCCACTGTAAATACTCAGCTGTGCTGCTGTAACCTAGATGTGATTTGCCTCATCCTGGCTTAGGTCATAAACATGAAGTCAGAGAGCCAACTTTAAACACTAACTCCAATCTTTATTAGCCTGATCACAGCAGGGAAGTTACTCAGTGTCTCTAGGTCTCAACTTTCCATCCACAAAATGGGAATAATTGTATCTTTAATCCCATAGGGCTGATATGAAGATGTATATATACCAGCCAATGTGTATAAAGCAATTAGTATCTAATAGCTGCTTAATGTATGTTCATTAAATCAATATGTGAACAATTGCATATAAAAGGCAGTACCATTTTGTGAACATAAAGAGCTGAAATAATCCATCCAGATTGGATCACTTTAAAGGAATTGCAAGGTTTCATGAAAGAAAATATATAAATGGCCAAAAGATATATATATATATATATATATATATATATATAAAAATGTTTGGCAAGGTTTATTATCATGAAATGAAAACTAGGGTTAGAGGTATAGCTCAGTAATATAGCTAGTACATGTGGGACCCAGGGGATGGTTCAAACCTTAGAGTAGGAAAAGGAAAAAAAAGGGAGAAATGGGAGTAAGATGAAAATCACAAACTGTATGCTTGTTCCATGGGGTGAAATTATATAAGAGACTATATGAAGTGTTGATGAAGAAGTAGGAGACTTGGCAACCTTGCATGCTGCAGGTGGGAATGCAAAATAGCACAATCACGTTGGAAAATAGTTTGGCACTATCTTGTTAATTGAAAAATACACTTATTATATGACCCAGCGATTTCATTACTGATATTATGTGAGAGCAATAAGCCATATGCCCACACAAACACTTGTGCCTGAATATTCACAGCAGCTTTTGCCACAGTTCCTAATCACTGGACAAAACATAAATGCTCATTGACAGGTGACAAGATATACAAGCTATGTCATACCCATACAACTGCCACTCTGTAATAGGAGAACACAAGCAACAACAGGGATGAAACTTAGAAGTCATTGAGTTAAACAGGTCAGATGAGAGACCCAAAAGCAAGGTAATTCATCTATAAGTCCAATGCAGATCAATGGTTACTACAGCCAGGTATAGAAGGATTGTCACCAGGAAGAGATCTGGAGATCTGAAGTGGATTGGATACTCTAGATATTGGTGGTGATGGTGGTGATCTTTGGTCATGGTCATGGTTAGTGGCATGGGTTTATACATTGACATGCCTATCTACTCTGTACAGTTAAATTTATTAAAAGTTAAAGGCACCAAGACAACAGGAATCTTTAGGAAGTGAGAAGGCAAACAGAAGGTAAGTGAGGACCAACAACCAAGACACTTTTAAAGCCTTGTATCAGCCTGGAAGACCAGAAATACTGTCATGTATAACCCTGGGATGGTCTCCTCTATTGGGTCACTCTCCTGGTCCTTAATCCCCATCCCTAAGCTCTCCTGCTTGCTTTCTTCACATATCTTCAGTGGAGGACAGGAGGTGAGTATAGCAGGGGGCCCCACACCATGACTTCTGCCTCCCATTGTTCATTCCCTATGCAATCCCTTTCCCTGGAGTGTGAACAGAATCAGTGATTTGCTTCTCTCCAACAATGTATGACAAAGCTTATGTGTCACTCCTGTGACCATATCTTGCATAAAACTCTGCCTTGCTAGGAGACTTGTATCATAGGTTCCTGGCTGACTAATCAGGCAAAGACCAACACAAGAGATACCTGGTGACTGAGAGGACTTTATAGAACAATAAGGCTGAGGGTGTGGTTCAGTGTTAGAATGGTTGACTAGCATAGATTAAGTCCATGGTTGGTCATTAGTACCAAGAAACACAGTAAAGGATGAGGGGTTGGAGAAGAAAGGGAAGACAATGGAAAGGAAGAAAAGAGAAAGACACAGTTTAAGTCGTGGGTAGCAGCCAGCACATGCCACTGAAGCACTGATTTGAAAGGAGGATGGTGAGACCAAGGCCAGCCTGACCTATATGGAGGGACCCCACCTCAAAAAAAAAAAAGGAAGAAGTTAGGCCCTTGAGTGCTACCTATACAAGAAAACACATGCTTCTAATGACCCAAGGGAGTTTGGAAGTAGATGTTCCCCCAGGTTCCCAGATGAGAACTCTGCCCAGGTGACATCTTGATGAGAGAATCCTGTGACACCTTCGCCACATGACCCAGCTAAGCATGCATTCTCATCTTAGAGGCTGAGATAAGGCAAATACATGTTGTTTTAACATAATAGATTTGTGGTGTTGTGTTTTGCACCAAAGAAAATTAATATAGACAAAGGATATTAATTGGTTAAAAAGAAAAAGCCTCATGCATCAAATACAGTAAGCATTTTCAGAGCTATCAACTGCCACGACCATAAAGTCACAACTTATGTCAACAAATAATGCTGCTACATAGTCCTTCCTGACCACAAACAGACTACCTCCATCAGCCCAGCATCCTCTAGGCCCTAATGGGTTACTCTACAGAAACCACCGACCTCCCAGCAGTCCCATGAGAACCCTGAGAAACACAGTCCTAATAGCCCTTTAAAGGCAGAGTCTTGCTCCGGTACAAAAAGATACATCTCCTGTGGCTACAAGTAGCCCTAATGGACATGATTCCCCAAAAGTCAGGATGAAAGAACAGTCCTTATATGCATTAGGTTGTACTTTACAGCTAACAAGAAGTGGGATGCAGGACAAAGGCAGTTTTTAACCACTATAACATACTTATCAGTTAACTCAAACATGTAAACAAAAAGCAGAAGGCAGTGCTGGCTCATAGGAAATGAATGCCATAGGAAGTCTGAAGTGTTCTGATGAGGTGGTCCTGTGTAACATCTGTTCCATAAAACAGTGACTTCGGAATCCTTAAAGCATATCCTAGGTCTGACTATCCATTTCTCTCCATAGACCCCTTACTTAAAGATCTTTAGGTGGTCAATCACAAGCATCCCTTACCACAGGTTCCAGAGCCTCTCACAGATAACCGATGCCAGGGATACTCACAATCCCTTACCTGAGAGGCACAGTGATGTACGATCCTTGCTCATCCTCTCACCCACCTTAAATAATCTCTCGATTACTTGTGATAGCAGATAGAGTATAAATGTGATCTCAATCACTGTTGTAGTTTATTGCTAGGGATTGCAAGAAAAACTGTGTACAGCACAGATACAATTTCCCCCCAAATATTTTGAACCCGATGTGGTGTTCAACCTATCAAGGGCTCCCTGAACAGTACGTGGCAAGAAGCTACTGGTCTGGGGGAAAAGTACATGACAGCATCTAGGCAATATTTATCATCAGCAAGTAACTCCATGGATAACTCGGGGGTCCAGCACACACTTAATTTTTAGTATTTGAGGTCCTAATCTTATAAATGCCAAGCCCATATATCTGGGTTGCAAAGAAAAGGCCATGCAAATCCGCTAAGAAAACAAGGGAACAAAGACAGTAGCCGGAAGCTATTTCTCGTGAAGATTAGCAGCCAGAAGTAATCATTTCATGCCCCGTCTCATATATAAGCTGGGAGACCCTGACATTTCACATGCAAACTAGAACTAGTGGCAGTTCATCTTGGCAGCCAGCTAGAGGGGAAAGGGACATAAAGCATTTTACAAAGCCTCCCTAGTAGCTGAGGTCAAATAAATGCATATCACATTTCCAGATTTTTCTAGCATCCATCAATACAAAGTGTGAGAAGTTCAGCTCAAACAAGTCAGAGAACTAAATCTTTGCAAGCTACAGTTTATCTTCTCCCACTGCTTTCATCATCCACGAAAGTTTACTGAAGATATTTCTATACATTCTTGGCAATCTTCCGGTGTAGCTTGAAGTTTAAAGGCTTCTTCTATTTGGATGGTGCATGTCATTTTCTATTCCCCCTGCACTTCACACAGATGTAAAAACTACTGTGTTCGCTGTTTAAACTGGTATTAAAATGACCCCTGCTGGCCTCACCTTTACTGCTGGCACATTTATTAGACCCCACAATACCTAACCACACACCACAGTAGAGCCTGCATTCCATCAGCCTACCGCACCAAAAACAAAGAAGTCACAGAAAGATGGCTAGCAGAGCAACGCCAGTGGAAGGGTGACTTCCTTGGACCTTTGTACCTCTTACTTACACAAACACCAAGACTGCAGTCACACTTCCATTCTACGGGAATGTTTTGACAGGCACCAACTTACCCTAGGATTTTGCTCATTCAACGAACATCCGTGGGTTTCTGAAAGATTAAGGGGAAGAAAAGATGCGCAGATGCACATCCCTGCACTGCAGGTAAATGTGTGCAGCATCCGCAAGTCACAAGAAAGCACCTGTCAGGACTGATTTATGGCAGAGGACAAGTGGAATGCCACAATGTGACACGAAGCCTTACTGGACTCAGGTTGCCTGAGCTATGGCTCTGAATTCACAATATTTTTTTTTCTCTTTAGTCTTTATGAACCCTGTCTTTATGAGCTAAAGTAGCTGCTAGGTTTTGTGTGTGTGTGTGTGTGTATGTGTGCGCGCGCGCATGCGCGCGCGTGCGGTTTTTGGTTCTTGTTTGGGTTCCCCACCCCACCCCCCAGACACAGTTTCTGTGTATCCTTGGCTATCCTATAATTCAGTCTGTAGACCAGGCTGACCTTGAACTCACAGAGATCCTCCTGCCTCTGCCTCCCAAGTGCTGGGATTAAAGGTGTGTACCACCATCGCCTGGTTGTAGCTGATGTTTTTCTTTTTTTTTTTTGGTTTTTCGAGACAGGGTTTCTCTGTGTAACAGCCCTGGCTGTCCTGGACTCGCTTTGTAGACCAGGCTGGCCTTGAACTCACAGAGATCCACCTGCCTCTGCCTCCCAAGTGCTGGGACTAAAGGCGTGCGCCACCACCGCCCGGCTGTAGCTGATGTTTTTAACAACCTGCTATGTGCCAGATACTGGCAAGGACCTTTCCATGAACAGTCGCATTTGCCCCCACAGACAAGGCCTTCTACACTCATGCTAGTTGCATGGATGAGATCGTGGTTGTAAGCTGATGGCACACTGCGATGCTTTTAAACAGTTGTTTCTCCTCTACGAACGTTGAGCACCTTGTTATCTTTGTATCCTCCAAATCTAGGGCACAGCCTGGTAAATAGTAGGTACTTAAAAACCTGCCTGCAGAGACCAGTGATGCAACTTAATAAACACTGTCCACATCCTGGGCTCAAGTGTTAGAGAAGGAAAAGGCTTTGACTCCTGAACACAGGCACTCCCAAGCACCTACCATAGGAGGAGAGGCCTCACAACATGAACCAACAGAAAGTCTGAGACGCACAACTCCTACTTAACAGCTGAAAATCAAAAAAAGCACAAGTGACCAGGGATGCTCTTGGGGGTCAACCTATCAGGTGCTAAGAGGAAGAGGAGACTGTGTGAAGTCTGCTGTTTTTGTGTGCTGCCTACAAAATCAACTACCTGAAGGGCATTTCTGCAAATTATACATCATGTGAATCCAGTTCTGTAGACCAAGCACTAGAGAGCGAACACAATACAATGCAGAGATCCCAAATCTAAATGCCAAAAAGAAAGGAAAAATCTATATGTGGCTTTTCATCTTGCTTTATTTTCAGCATCTTTTCTTCTCCACACTTCAGGCAGATGAAGATAAATGAAATACTGTGGCTGAACTTCTTTGATTGGCTGTAGATGATCTTTGTACCACCATTATTGTTATGTATTTTTAATACTGTTCCTAGCAGATGTCTGTTCCAACATATGTTATGAGAAAAATGATAAAAAATGTATTCACAACTAACACTGCTGAGCAATCAACAAATGCTACCAAGAAAAATATCATAAATCAATCTGGTTTGTGTCCACTCTTAACTATCTAAAGCAAATGAAGACTCTGATTTCTTTAACCTAAGAGAATGAATGAGTCCAGGTTCTCAGGACTGTGGGTACTTTCTATCCTGGACTCACTGCAAACTCATCCCTGAGGAATGTATAAATTAAGTCACTAGTGGTGGCATATACCTGTGATTCTAGCATTGGGAGATGAAAGCATGTGGATACAGAACTCAAGCCTGGGAGACATATCAAGGTCACTTGTCATTTGGGACAAGTCATTTGCCTTTATATATAGAATTAGTAAGACCGCAGAGATGGAAAACCAAGAACCGACAAAGGGCTTGGCACAGCGTATGACAAGACTGAATTGCTGCCATTATCACTAGCTTGTCCTACCCTGACCTCTCCTGCCATCCTTCACCTTTGGCTCTCACCCTGAACACACAGGAACTTGCGTTCAACTGTGTTAAGTCTGGCATCACGTCTTCTTCCTCCCTGCCTCATCAGCACCACAGAAAGGCCTTCTTTGCTCATCCAATAGATAGTGCTCTCACTATATACACCTACGAGTTGATTGCAAAGGCAACTTGGGGCCTCAAACTCAAATAAGTTCCTAACTTCAACACTTCTGCCCAGTAGGTCCCTTAATGACACTTGCTTCTTCTGTGAAGTCAGACAAAAATCTAATTGCCATATCTGCAATATCAAAAGCCCAAGATCATTTCCACTTCAACTGTAGCGCTCACAGATACCAGGATCCCTGCTTGTCACATTGTTAAAATTTATATCTCCCACCATACACACAATCGAGTCATAGACAAAAACCACTGCCAATTCCAGGTTTCAGGCCCCTTGATAACTGTGGCCTGTGTGTAACCTTCAGGTCTGTAACAGTCCAGCTCGCAATTGCTGATCTGAAAATGGCAGAAGAAAGAGTTTACATCACATAAAATCAAATGTTTAAGTTAATGTACCCAAAGTAGTTAAAACCTCACATCAACCAGCAGAAAGATTAAGGCATGTAAATAAATCCTGGAGAAGAAGAGACTCTATGAGCTCCTTGGAAATGACTTCTTAGGGAAATGCATTCAGTGTCGCCTGTGAACCCTTCCTCAGAGCCAGTATCTACAACATGGGCACACAAGACAGTCACAGGCTGCAGACTTTAGCAATTAGATTAAGATCTCCCAACAGGCAGGTGCAGAGGCACTTCACCATCTAGAGCATCTGGCGTATGTTGCAGATGCAGCAGATGCAGAACAAAGAAAGCACCTTGCTGGGAATTCTCCTAAAGTCAGCAACACAGAGTGCTCAGGAGTCATCAGGGTAGACTCTGGGTATCCTGACATCAATTTCCAGTCTCTGAGGATTCTGACAACAAAGCGTGCGCTCTCTCTCTCTCTCTCTCTCTCTCTCTCTCTCTCTCTCTCTCTCACACACACACACACACACACACACACACACACATGCACACGCGCGCGCGCATGCGTGAGCTCACTCACTCTTCCTCACCTCTCCCCACACACATCTTAATAAAGAATAATAATAAAATCTTGCTTCTGGCACATGCTAGCACTTAAAAAAATATCTAATACTCACAAATCACATACTACTCCTGTCAAAGTCTTTTAAATGCAAGTATGTTCCATTGTCTTAGATTTCAATTTTATTTAAAATTTGCCATACAAATTATTTATGCAAGTTTTCACACAATGCCAACTTCTAAGTATCAGACAATCATGATAGATGTTCTGTACTCAAACTCCCAGAAAATCAGTCCTTTTGTCTATCAGTTCCCTAAAAATATAAGCAAAATATCTTTTAGAAATTTGTCTGTAGTAACAATTTGCCAATATAAATGCAGATGCCAAGATACTATTTTTTGTTCATATCTGTATATTCACCTAGTTCAGGACCTGGCAAATGGCAGAAATCTCACTTTTGTTGACTATAGAGTTGGTCTGCTGCTTGCTACATGTGTGATAAGAAGACTTTTAGATTGTACTCATTCCAAATTCAAATGAGAAGTCTCTCCACTGGCCTCCATTAAAAATGTAGCTGGGGCCAGGTGGTTCACAACTTTAATCCCATCACACAGTAGGAAGAGGCATAAGAATCTCTGAGTTCAAGGTCAGCCTGGTCTACATTATGAGTTCTAGGACAGGGGCTATACAAAAAAAGAAAGAAAAAAAATGTAGTTGTAGATCTTTGGAGAGTATCTGACCCTGAATTATAAGAAAAATAATGATTTTAAATGTTCTCAATTTGTGTATATGTCTGTCTGTCTAGCTTTCTGTCTGGGGGTTTGTTTTTGTTTGCTTGTCGAGTTTTTTTGTTTTGTTTTGTTTTTTATTATTTATTTCCATTTCAGGTACATTGATGTTTTGCCTGCATGTGTATCTGTGTAAAGTGTCAGATCTCCTGGAACTAGAGTTACAGACAGTTGTGAGCTGCCATGTGGGTGCTGAGAATTGACCTCGAGCATGACCTTAACCACTGAGCTATCTCTCCAGCCTGTTTTTCGTTTTTTTGTTTTTTAAGAGAAAGTGGAAGAACACCTATTATTGTCATATTGCTAGTTGCTAAAATTTTCAAAGTAGCTGTGGATCACAGAGTCCGCAGCAGTAATCCATGACAATGGCAGGTCAGCAATTACACAGAAGAGTCCTCTAGTAGGGGCCATACGCCTCTCCAAGAATGCCGGGAAAGTCCCAAACTCTCAAGTAGACGGCGAGAGTCACTTGTATATTTATCACAATAACTGTGTGGGTCCTCAGAGGACAGAATGTGACAATCATGACAGCACAACGAAGTACACAGATCCATAAGAACCCAGCTCCTTGGTGACAGAGAAGATCCTCTATCTGTAAAGGAACATTGGATGTCATTTAAAAACATGGCTGCAGCAGGTAAAGCACTTGTCACACAAGTTGAGGACCAGATCTAGATCTGCATAATCCATGCCAATGCTGGGGAATGCTGGGCAGTCCCCACTCTGGCAGACATAGATGGGGGGAGGGGGGAGATGCTGGCCAGCTAGACTAGCCAGCAATGGTGATCTCTGGCCTGATCACCATTGCTGGCTAGTCTAGAGAGACCTTGCCTCAATAAATAAAGTGGAGAACAACTGAGGAAAAACACTTGACAAAAAACATTTGGGCCTCCACACATATATGAACACATGTGCACCCCCACACACACAAACGCATGTGTGTGTGGATGCACTTCCTCCCCTATCTTCTGTAGACATTCTTCTGTGAATAACAGCCATTTTCACTCATTACAAATTGTTAAAAGAGGAGCTGTGTACATTTACTGGTGAGTATTTGCCTAGCATATGTAAGGCCCTAGATAGAATCATAAACAATAAAATGATTTTATTGTGTGATGGTATACACCAATGATCTCAGTACTTGAAGCAATTGCTCCAAGTTCGATGCCACCTAGCTACATAGTAAATAGTGAGTGGGCTCCAAGACAGACAGAACCACATGGCAAAACCATGTCTCAAAAATTACATAAACATATCTACCTGAATTTTCTGGTGTCACAATTAAAAAAAAAAAAAACCTTATACATGAACTATATGTTTCCATTCCCATTTCAGAAGCTAAGGGAAGAGCTCAAAGTTCTCCAGTCAAAGCTATCAGGGGATAGACTCTTACATTATTGATTTTCTAGGATTCCTCTAGACTCCATAGCCTAGAAAGAGTTTCCTCATACATGGAATCCACTTGTAAAAAGATTAACTTATCCAACTTCAAAGCTGGGTCTACAAGGAACATTGTTGAAGCTCTGCTTCTGAATATGAGAATGTTAGACACATCAGCCCACTGTTAGGGTCACAGTGACAGGAAAATCCTTCATGTCGCTTCTTTTAAACAAATGTTTGAATTTTAGTTTTCCTACCATCAATTAACAATAACCCAGCCGGGCGGTGGTGGCGCATGCCTTTAATCCCAGCACTTGGGAGGCAGAGGCAGGCGGATCTTTGCGAGTTCGAGGCCAACCTGGTCTACAAAGCGAGTCCAGGACAGCCAGAGCTGTTAAACAGAGAAACCCTGTCTCGAAAAACCAAAAAAAAAAAAAAAAACAATAACCCAAGTTGCAAGGCAAGAGGAATAAGAGCACCCAGGGTACAGCAGAGTAAAAGAAAACACACACACACACACACACACACACACCATCTCTTCCTCCTTCCCAGCTTGAAGAGGTAGGATCTAGCTGTATTCTGAAGGAAACAAATCGTTAGACACAGACAGTCCTCAGAATTTACCACTCACACTTTGATCAACAGCTACTAAGCTCTGAAAGAGGATTCATAGTCATTGAATATCCTTTGAAGTTATTTGCATCATTTATAATTTCCCACAACATAAAATGGTATGGACCATCCTCTACTTAAGAATATAAAAGGCTATCTTCTAGTTTGTGGTAATACAATTAAAGAAGCTTTATTGTTTGTAGGAATTGGTTTTGTAAGATGACACTCTGGCTGCCTACCCCAGGCTGCGCCCAGCTTCACAGTACTTGGACTCATGAGTGCTGGAATTGCAGATGTTGTGCCACCCTTGGCTTATAAACAAGTTTTTTATGTAAAACAGGAAATATGTGGGTGTTGGCTAAGAAAGAGAAAAGAAAGGCTGAAGAATGGCATTATTTACACATCTACAAAAACACCAATGACAACACGGTCAAGTTGAACATCAGTTACAAATTATGTATACAGCTTGCTAACAAATTAGGGAATTGTTCTCGCTGAGTTGTTTTCCTGGCTACTTGTAAGATAATATCTACATATAAATTTGCAATTCAAATTTGATGTCTTAGGAATACATTCTGTAGATTGTGCTCCAAGAAGGGAGAGAGGAGCTAAGAGTTGCATGGAAAGTATAATTTACTGCTGGCTCTTAGCCAAAAACACTAAACCAAATGTGTAGAGACCATGGGGCAACTAAGCAAACTCAGATTATGTGCAGACCTTCAAATAAGGATCCAATGTAGTAATGTCTTAAATTATAAATTCATGAATTAAAAAAATGTATTTCTTTTATTTATAAAGAACAGAAAAAGAACTGACTTGGGAACCCTTTGAGAACAGTTGTAACAACAATGACAAAAAGCCCCAATGACTTAGGCAACACAAGCAACCATGCGCCTAGACCTATGTATAGCTGAGTTACACATTAAGTATAAGCTTTTATTTTCATACTTGAGGAAACATGCCAAGTATTCAATATTTATAATCATAATTAACTTGCAGAATGAGGAACCTAATTACAATGGAAAGAAAGAAATATTGGTCTTGGGGAAAAATCAATTTGATTATCATACATGTAGGTAGTAAAGGAGACATTTCTACCTCCCACAACCAATCCAATATGTCTGTATCTTAAACTTACTATAACTGTCACATTTTGAAAAAGATATGATCAGTATATGGGCAAATATATTGCTAATAAAAACCCACTCCAACATACCAATCATTCAGCACAGCACAATATAATTTTTGTAGACATATGGTACACTAAGCCATGACACAGTAAAAGGCATAACATATTACAACCTTCCCTCAGAGCACCAGGAAGAGGTATTGGCAGCCCTTTGCTTGAGAGCATTAGAGGGCAGAAGCGCCACGCTAAAACAGAAACCCTCCACAAAAGGCAACACAAAGAACTGAGCAAACGACACAGGCATTAGGCAGGGGATGTGGGGAGGTGGTTGAAACACATTAAAGTCCACTCACACCTGCTTTCATGATGACCTTGGCTGCAAATACGAGTTAAGATTCCTAGATCAGAGGTGGTGCACTTTCAAGCTTGCGGGGATCACAGGGGTTTAGCAGCACAAAAGAAAATGCAAAGGATTCAAAGCTGATGTGAGCTGGGAGATTCTGAAGCCAGCAGCAGCAAGGAGGATCCCAAACACTGATCCCAAGCCAGCGCACACTGGAAGGCTAAAGGTCCACCTCTCTTACCACATCTGTACCACTAAAGGGCTGTATAAGGCCGGGAGTGTAACTCAGCGGCAGGGAGAATGTTCAGCATGTCAGAGAACTATGTATGGGTCAACACCACCACAAATTAAAGCAAAATAATAACCCCTTGCACTAGTTAGTTTTTGGCACCTTGACAAAACTGGGGTCATCAGGAAAGAAGGAACCTCAATTTAGTGGGCAGGTCTGCTGGGCATTCTCTTGGTTAGTGACTGATGTGGGAGGGCCCAGCCCACTGTCAGCTTGACCACCTCTGGGCAGGTGGTCCTGGGTTGTATAAGAAAGGAAGCTGGCTAAGCAAGCCATGGAAAGCAGAACAGTGAACAACCTTACTCTATGGCCTCTGCTTTGGTTCCTTGGAACTCCTGCCCTGGCTTCCTTTGGTGGTAGACTGTAAACAATTAGCAAAACAAACCTTTTCCTCTCCAAGTTGGTTTGGGCCATTGTATTATTTTTAAGAATCAAAAGCGAAAGCATGCATGGCACTATTGCATATATGATTGCCACAACCTCAGAGAGAAGGTATTAGGAATCCCTAGGCCTTATCGCCTAGCGTTCGTTACAGGGCCCCACCTAGAGAACACCTCATCTGGGACTCAGCCTGAGAAGGTACCCCTCAGCTGTGTGAGTTTGCACAACAAATCCTACGCTTCTTCAACCTCATCTCCATGTAATATATACTTTGCACATTCACTGACCCCTTGGTGAGCCTGAGGTTTCGGAAGGCTGCTTTACAGTAATTTGAGTGAGCATATGTATTGAACTGACTTTATCAAAAGGCAAGCTTAAAAACAAAACATAGACTGTGGACTATAAGTGGACTCATGATGAATACATAGAGCCAAAGCGGTTCTCCTCCCTCCCGAGGTGACTACTCTAGGAAACTGTCCAGAACTCACAGGGAACACCCCATGGCTGACTCCAGGGAAGTGTCTATCCAGGGACTCACAACTAACCCCCTAACTGTCTCAGTCAGAAGTTTCTCAGAATTCTCACGTCATCACTAATAACCCTGTCATCCACTCATTGCTATTTTTTTTTTTTTTTTTTGGTTCATCTACTTGGTCTCTTTAAGAGACACTAACAGAACTCAGGAACTCTACATTGGCCTTCCAACTAACACTCTAGGCTTTTCAGTCATTCCTAGTCAACTTTCTCACAAAGGTCCAGCACTCATCACACTAAGACGCTAGAGCAGAGGTCAACATGGAATCCCTTACAGACAATTCAACCAGCATTTTGCAGCCCTCATCGTTAGTGACCTCTATAGCACTTGGAGCTGTTGACCTCCTTGGAGCATTGTTGTGTTCCTATTTCTCTAAGTATTCCTCAATCATCTTTGCTATCTTCTCCTTCTCAGTTTTGCTTCTTAAGCATTCCTGTTCCAAAGGTTTATTGCTTTTCTTTTTTCTGTGTGTGGGGGGTGGGGGTTGTGCAAGTATGATGAAGCAGTGTTTGCACATGTTGCATTCAAATGCAAGTCATGTGTGGGTATGCATATGAATGCCCAAAGCTAATGTCAGAAGTATCCTCCCTAGTTCTACTTTATTCCTGAAGCAAGGGTCTCTCAATCAAACCCAGAGCTCATAGATATGGCTAGTCCCACCAGTCATCTTGCTCTGGGGATCCCTGTGACTCCACCTTCGGAGTGGAATTTAAGGTGGACTACCACACCCACCCCGCGTTTGCGTGGGTTCTGCGGATCTGAACTCATGCTCACACTTGCACTGTCAGCTCTTTAACCACATCTGCCACACGGCCAACTCGACAGCCTCCCAAAGGCTTCTATCTACGATTCTCAGCTATCATCAATGCCATTTAAATTTTCAATTCTTAATTTCATGCCCAGATCTTTCCCTGGAAAGTCAACCCCCAGGAAGATGGCAATGAGCGAGTAACTGATATGGACAAATCGGTTTAGCTACAAACATCTTCACACTTAAAATGAAAATGCTGTGCCTTCTTTTAATTGTTATTGTGATAGTTTTGTCAACTTGACACACTCTGGAACTCCCTAAAAAGAGAGGTTCAATAAAGGATTGCCTAGATACAGTTGGCCTGTGGATACATCTGTGGGGAACTGTCCTGATTAAGTTAATTGATGCTGAAATTCCCATCTTAATTGTGGACAGCACCATTCCCTGAACAGGATATCCTGGGCAGTGTAAGCATGGGAATATGGAGCTAAGAACAAGCAAGCACGCATTCACCATCTCTCTGCTGTGACTGTGATAGCCTCTCTAAGTACTTGCCACCTTGACTTCCCCCTAATGATGAGCTGCAGGCTGGAGCTGTGAGCCACAATAGACCCCTTGTCCTCCAAGTTCCTTTGGTTGGTGTGTTTTGTCACAGCAACTGGTAACAAAAGTAAGACAGTTACTTATGGAGGTTAGGTGAGATGAAACATCAATTCAGTATACTGTATATTTACTATTGCTGTGCTCTCTCTAAATAAAAAGCAATAATTTAATAAAACAAGTCCATTAGGCAGAGATTAATGTTCCAGTCTCAGGGAACCTGAGCAATATTCTAAGACATACTGCAGCTAGTAAGTGGCAAAGCTCTCTGAGATCAGAGACAGAAATGTGATTTTCCTTTACTTACACTCTTACAGAACTCACTGGTGTCCAACTGTGTAAAAGACAACACCTGCAGAGTCTCTACAGCTAAGAAAGCATGGGTCCCCTAACGTAGTAACTGAGCCTCTGATTAGCAAAGTGTGTAAATTGCTGTTTTTTTCCTAAATTGGAGCAGTTCTCTCTGTTTGGACCAGAATAATTCCAACTATAAGAGATAGAATAAAGTTTTCACCATCAAGAAAAGGTCCCCAATGTCATAAGTTTTGCTTCAACAAGAAAATTCTAATATTTAAAAAAAAAAACCTGTCAGGTTGCCATGGCAACAATCTATTTGTGATCATGAGCCTGGTGGTAGTCTGTTATATTTCTCCCAAGGAAAAGTAAACTAGATATAGCCAAGGAATTTAATAAAATATTTGCTGGTCAAGAATCCAAGATATGACAGCTTTTGGGCACTATGACAGGGTTTAAACACACAGCCAGAGACCCTCCAGTTATAATACCAGATCCATCAATGAACCCTCCGGTTATAATACCAGATCCA
>CAJQZJ010034210.1:226079-278690 GCA_907164525.1 Lophiomys imhausi | reverse complement strand
ATCAATGAACCCTCCGGTTATAATACCAGATCCATCAATGAACCCTCCAGTTGTAATACCAGATCCATCGATGAACCCTCTGGTTATAATACCAGATCCATCAATGAACCCTCCGGTTATAATAACAGATCCATCAATAAAATTAAAGGATTTTGACCCTGACATCCATACAAACTACAGCTAGCTATATGATCCAGAAAACTCAAATCTCTGAACAAGTAAAGTAAATCATTAAACAACTGAGATGACAGTTGCAACAAGAGAGTCAGAATTCATCAAAAGGAGTAGTGTGAATTAGAAAGACTGCTTCCCAAAACAGCCATGGTTTGAATTGGGGGTTTTCTTTTGGTGTGTAGACTGAGCAGGTGGGGTGCATGCTAGTATACCCATGGATTACTGAACCTTTTATATTTATCTAGAAAACATTAGAAGGACATATTCGAAATAAAACGGAGGAGGAGAAACATGCTGGTGTTAACTGGGCCACTCTGAAGTCTGGGCACGAAGGCTGTTTAGGCAGATGGGGCAATTTCTATGCAACTGTCCAAGCTTCAATGATACCTATGAAAATTATGTGGATTTTTCTCTCCTCTCAGACTTTTCAAGTACTTGTTTTTATAACTATCCAAAATGTTAACACTTCCCTGAACAACTTGAGTTGTAAGCAAATCGTTTCTTTCTGATTTGCAATGGTTTTGCATAACAGCAGAGGAATGCCGAATGTCCTGAAAAATAACCAGAACAAAAACTATAATTCTCTTAACTTCAATGATAAATTGGCTTTGTAAGAAAAACACCAGCAAAAATGACAGAATAAACTGGCAAATACCAATTGAAATCTACACAGCCAGTGCAGACATGTACAACTTTTTTACTTTTCACAGCCATAATTTCACATACATATATATGTAAAAAGTATATACATATATATATATACTTTTCTAAAATATAGTCCTAAAACTATATATAATGATATCTTCTGTATACAAAGTCAATCTTCCTATATTCCATAGAGGATTGTCACTCATTCCATTGAAGAGAACTTAAGACATTTATAATAATAGTGAAGATTATAGAAAATGTTACACAATTAGGTATTTTCAATTTTGTTTAATTTGAATGAACCATTAACTGATTAAATAAATAGCAATATCTATCCAATAGAGGAAACACATTTTCTTTAGATGTTCTAAAACAACAGGATTGTTCTGCAATGCTGACATACTCAAAGGTTTCTGGGTTGCTGAGATTAGAGGAGAAAAATCTAAGCAAACACAGTAAGAGAAGTACGTGTCATATGGGACTAAGGAAAAGTGCTAGACAGTCCTCCAAGCTATTTAATTCTAGATGAAGAGACTGATGTATAGTGAATAGTAACCAGTTAAAAATGCTGAGTTGTAATTCATGACAGGGATCTGAAAAAGGTAATAGTTGGTTAATAGTTGACTACTGAGTAAGAAAAAAATACAATACAAGATAGAGAATAAGGGAGAAATAAGCATCCTCTTTAAGGGAGAGCAATAGTAAGAGACCTCTAGACTGTCAGCCAATGACAACAGCATCAAGTCATGGAAGAAGACTAAATACGGGAACATCATCAGCATGTACCTCAAAGAGGCCAGAGAGAAGAGGAAAGGCATATCATATCAGCATGAAAGTGTGACTAACTGTGAACTAAATTCAACACAGTGGAAGGTATGACAACTTACCTAAGAAAGGTCAATGAGTGAAAATGGCACAGCATAGCAAGCCCCCGTCTTCTGCTCTTAGTACTAACACAGAGAACCTTCAACAGACAAAGGTGACGGTGGCTTTCACATCACCCTTCCTGGGTGAAGGATCTCATAGCACCCCTTGTTCTCTCAGGAGGAACCTGTCTTACTTGACTTCTGAAGCTGCAATGGCAGACTTTTTTAAAGATCCTAAAAGTCTACCTACACTCTTAGCAAAGTTAAGAATATTCTGTAATGCAGCAAAACTCAACAGTTTTTTTTTTTTTTCTGATGTGTGAATGTCACAGATCCACAGTATTGGTCAGAGAAAGCTGCCTATCTACCTAGAATTAGTGTGGTTTTTAAATTAAATTTTTAAATTTTCCTCCCAAAATTCTATTTGAGTCATATCTGTTACCTAGACTCATCCTTGTTTCATAGGACAATGACGTCTGTATGTTAGAGATAGTCACATATTCTGTAGTCTGCTAATGAGATATCTTGGATTTAAATGCCAATATTATCTAGGAACTGTAACTACAACTGTGATTTTTCATTATAAATATTCTATGATCTTTAATTTTTTTAGACGAAGCTCACTTTGAATTGGACCAGTGAGCCCGCTCTTTTCCTCTCTCGATGCACCCTCTTCTGGAAAGACAGAAAGCAACATAAGCTTTTCCTTTGTCTATTTCATAGGTACCAGACAGTCCTATCAAGACAAGAAATAGAAAATGACTTACATAAGAGGAGGATCACACTTACTTAGAGTAAAAAATAATAATAATTAGCAAATATTACATTGGGCAAGAAGAAAGGCCCTGAAAACATAGCAATAGTCTATCAGTATTATGAAGGCAATAAATTGAAAACAATTCTAAATGTTGGATATGAATTTTTGTCCATGACAGAAAACCTTAAAAACTGGGTTAAATAACGAAAGGGCTGGTTTAAGTACAGAGATCCTGAATGTGAAAGAAACTATGAGTAGCACAGGAGTTGTCCTGAGCTTTTGGTACAACTCACAGGTCAGGTAGAGTGAATGTGAAAGAAACTATGAGTAGCACAGGGGTTGTCCTGAGCTTTTGGTACAACTCACAGGTCAGGCAGAGGCTGCCACATTCAGTTCAAACATTATCCCACGGACATTAAGATGGACATTTCCCCTAATAAACTAAAGGATGTAACTCCACCACATGAAAATGTTCAAGATGTGATGGCTTTAAGAAGAGGAGGCAAATGTTATCATTATATAATGATGATGGCTCAACCATGAAGATATGCAACATTCCCTTATAGGGCACCCCATAACTGAAGGACAAAAAAAAAAATCTCTATATTTAAAATCCAAAAAAAGACTGTTTAGGTCTGGTTACATTTGACAAGATCTCCAATTTCTCAGAGTTGGAGGGAGTAGGTTAAAAAAAAAAAATCACATGATTTTATCATGTAAATGTATAAGATTTAAAACCAGCAGAAAGGGGGGAAGGAAGATGGCGGCGACCTACACTGACGCATTTTGAACGCGGGGGGGAAAAAAGAGCCATAAAAAAAACAGAGTTATTGGGCACTGTGCAAAAACCGGAGGGGCTAGACCCTCCCGGGAACACTCACAGCTCCCAAGGGACTTTTAAAAGTCCCAGGGTAAGGCTCTCTCCCCATCTCTCGCAGACACGGAAACCAATAAACCCGGGATTCGGGAACTTCCATTTGGAGAGGCGCCTGGTAAGATCTACCCCAACTCACAGCAGGCAAAATCAGAGGCCACTTGGCGATAGTTCACTAGCCTATTGGACTCCCCACACCTCAGGTAGAACTTATAACCACTTAAAAAATTTTGCGAGATAGTGGAAGTCTTAGCAAGGAACAAACAGGGGGCTCAGCGGGTGGTCCGCAGCCGCTCGTGAAGCGGAGGGCGGGAGGTTCCGACAGAGCGCAGGAAGCCGGGAACACAAAGGCGGGCCGGAGGGGCCGAATCCCGCACACTCACGGCAGGGCAGCTGGGGAGGGAGTCCGGCTGGCAGAGACAAATAACCGCGAACCCACGGCAGGACAACTGGGGAGAGAGTCAGGCGTTGGCTGGGCCAGGGATCCGCGCACCCACGGCTGAGCTGCTGGGGCGAGAGGTCCACTCAGGCGGCCGGGGGATCCGGGGCTCTGTGCACCCACGGCCGAGCAGCCAGGGGGGAGACCCGCAGCTGGGCAGACAGGAAGGGAATCAGGCACAGAGGCCAGACCTGTGGCGAGAAGCCTAGTGAGAAACCAGAAATCGGGACCATAGCTGTATTCTGGAAAATCCAGACATATTAGGTGTGGAGCCAGACCCGGTCAGCCTCCTTGACAACAAACAAAGCCCACAGAATCTGTGCCTGGGCAAACAGGTCCATACCATCAGAACCATTACAGGCTGATAACTCAGAGTGCAACATAGAGAAGTCTGAATTGGGAGCAGTGAAACAATTCCGGTCCATTACTCACAACCTGGGAATAGGCTGCACCAGCTCACAGTGCCTCAGGCAATTAAAACCACAGTGACCCTGAAATCCCCCTGGAAGCAACGACAGAGAGCCAAGTAACTCGTCCCCTGCACCAAAGCATCCACTGTGGATCCAAGCACAGAAAACGACAAGAACAGACACCTAAACACACCCAATGGCCAAAGGTCAAAAAAAAATAGAAATCAAGGAAATATGACTCCAACAAAGCAGAATTATCCTAGCTCATCCAATTAGGATGACCTCACACCAACAGAAACACATGAAAACGTTGACAATTCTGCATTATGGAAAGTGATAGAGTCCCTGCAAGAAGAACTTAAATCTATGAAGGAATTCAAAGAAGCCACAATTCTACAAGTCAAAACAAGGAACAACACCATTAAAGAGCTCCAAGCCAAGGTGACAGAGCTTGAACAGGAAAAAGACAAAGCTATGAAAGATTTTCATACAAAAACAAGCAAGCTGGAGAAGCAAATGTACAAAATGAATAAAACCATACAAGACATGAAAATACAAATAGAAACAATAAAGAAAACACAGTCAGAGTTAAAAGAGGAAGTGGAGAACCAAGGGAAGAGAACAGGAACTACAGATGTGAGTATCAACAATACGATACAAGAGATGGAAGACAGGATCTCAGGCATGGAAGATTCAGTGGAAGAAATCAGTACAACATCCAAAGAAAATGAGAAGGCTAAAAAATCTCTCACCCATAACATCCAAGAAATCAAGGACTCAATGAAAAGACGGAACCTAAGAATTATAGGTATAGAGGAAAGAGAGGACTCCGACTCCAAGGTCCAGGAAATATCTTCAACAAAATCATAGAGGAAAACTTCCCAAACCTGAAAAAAGAGATGCCAATAAAAATCCAAGAGGCTTACAGAACACCAAACAGATTAGACCAGAAAAGAAACTCCTCTCGCCACATAATAATTGAAACACCAAATGTACAGAACAAAGAAAGAATATTAAAAGCTGTAAGAGAAAAAGGTCAAGTCACATACAATGGCAGACCCATCAGAAATACACCTGACTTCTCCTCAGAAACTTTAAAAGCTAGAAGGGACTGGTCAGATATACTACAAGTCCTGAGAGATCATAGGTGCCCAGCCAGACTACTTTACCCAGCAAAACTCTCCATCAACATAGATGGAGAAAACAAGATATTCCATGACAAAATCAAATTTAAACAATATCTAACCAAAAACCCAGCCCTATAGAAAATCCTAGAAGGAAAATCCCAACCCAGAGAAGGAAACTCCACCCAAGAAAACAAAGGGAATAGAAAACCCCTCAGCAACTAAACCAAAAGAGGCACAGGACCACCACTTATACCAAACTAATGGGAAATAACAACCCCAGGTCACTAATATCCATCAACATCAATGGACTCAACTCCCCAATAAAAAGACATAGGTTTACAGAGTGGATCCACAAGCAAGACCATTCCTTATGCTGTATACAAGAGACACATCTAACTACGAAAGATAGACACTGCCTCAGAGTAAAGGGCTGGGAAAAGGTTTTCCAAGAAAATGGACCCAGGAAGCAAGCTGGAGTAGCCATCCGAATATCAAACAAAACAGACTTCCAACTGAAGTTAATGAAGAAAGACAAAGAAGGGCACTATATACTCATTAAAGGGAATATTCATCAAGAGGAAATCTCAATACTGAACATCTATGCCCCAAATACAAAGGCACCTACTTTCGTAAAAGAAACACTTCTAAAACTTAAAGCGCACGTCGATCACAACACATTAGTAGTGGGAGACTTCAACACCCCACTCACAACAATGGACAGATCATCAAGACAGAAGACAAACAGAGAAATATTGAGTCTAACAGAGATCATGAAACAAATGGACCTAACAGATATCTACAGAACGTTTCACCCAAACACAAAGGAATACACCTTTTTCTCAGCACCCCACGGAACCTTCTCCAAAATCGACCACATAGTTGGTTACAAGGATAGTGTCAATAGATACAAGAAAATTGAAATAACACCTTGTATCTTATCAGATCACCACAGAATAAAGCTGGTCTTCAACAGCAAAAGAATCAACAGAAAGCCTACACACACATGGAAATTGAACAGCTCCTTACTGGATGACCACTGGGTCAGGGAAGAAATAAAGAAGGAAATCAAAGACTTCTTAAAATCCAACGACAATGAAGACACAACATACCCAAACCTATGGGATACATTGAAAGCTGTGCTACGAGGAAAGTTCATAGCACTAAGTGCTTTCAAAAAGAAAATTGTGACAGCTCATATTAGTGAACTAACAGCTAAGCTGGGTGAATTGGAAAAAAAAGAAACAAACATTCCCAAGAAGAGCAGAAGGCAGGAAATCATCAAACTTAGGGCTGAAATCAACAACTTAGAATCAAAAAGAACTATACAAAGAATCAATGTAACCAAGAGTTGGTTCTTTGAGAAAATCAACAAAATAGACAGACCCCTAGCCAAATTAACTAAAAGGCAAAGGGAAAGAACACAAATCAACAAAATCAGAAATGAAAAGGGAGAAATAACAACAGACATTGAGGAGATCCAGAAAATATTCGGGCATTACTTTAAAAATCTATATTCCACTAAATTTGAAAACCTAAGCGAAATGGACAATTTCCTCGATAAATTCCACCTACCAAAACTAAATCAAAATCAGATTAACAGCTTAAACAGCCCAATAACACCCAAGGAAATAGAAACAGTCATTAATAATCTCCCAACCAAAAAAAAGCCCAGGGCCAGATGGCTTTAGCACGGAATTCTACAGGACCTTCAAAGAGGAACTAACACCATTACTTTTCAAACTCTTCCACCACATAGAAACAGAAAGAACACTGCCAAACTCATTCTATGAGGCCACTGTCATTCTGATTCCTAAACCACACAAAGACTCAACAAAGAAAGAGAACTTCAGACCAATCTCCCTCATGAAAATACATGCAAAAATAATAAAATACTAGCAAACCGAATTCAAGAACACATCAAAAGTATCATACATCATGATCAAGTAGGCTTCATCCCTGGAATGCAGGGATGGTTCAATATATGAAAGTCTATCAATGTAATTCACCACATAAACAAGATGAAAGAAAAAAACCACATGATAATCTCGCTAGATGCAGAAAAAGCATTTGACAAAATCCAACACCCCTTCATGCTAAAAGTTCTGGAGAGAACGGGCATACAAGGACCATACCTAGAAATAATAAAGGCAATATACAGCAAGCCAGTAGCCAACATCAAATTAGATAGAGAGAAGCTTGAAGCATTTCCTCTAAACTCAGGGACAAGACAAGGATGTCCACTTTCACCATATCTCTTCAATATAGTACTTGAAGTCCTTGCTAGAGCAATAAGACAACTAAAGGAGATCAAAGGGATAAAAATTGGAAATGAAGAAGTCAAATTATCCCTATTCGCAGATGATATGTTAGTATACATAAGCGACCCCAAAAACTCCACCAAAGAACTCTTACAGCTGATAAACAACTTCAGCAAGGTGGCTGGATACAAAATTAACTCAAAAAAATCAGAAGCCCTTCTTTATACAACAAACAAATATACCGAGAAAGAAATAAGGGAAACAACCCCCTTCACAATAGCCACAAACAACATAAAATACCTGGGGGTAACTCTAACCAAGCAAGTAAAGGACCTATATAACAAGAACTTCAAGCCCCTGAAGAAAGAAATGGAAGAGGCCTTTAGAAGATGGAAAGATCTCCCATGCTCGTGGACAGGTAAGATCAACATAATAAAAATGGCTATCCTGTCTATCACAGTTATTTTCTAAGCTACTCAGAAATCAAGTTGCTAAGAGACAACCAATATTTGCTTATCTAAATATAAAAGATAGATAGGGCATCTTCAAAAACCTCAAGAGATCTGCAGAATATGGCATTCAAAGATGTTTTCTTAAATTAAGATTTTTTGATATCGAGACATGTCAGCTCCTGACAGCACCCCCTATTCTACTCCAAGTAGAAGATGAGCATCGAAGAATCTCCAGTGGGAGATGATTGAATTGGTGGTAAGCCGTTATCTTGGCAAGAAAAACCCCTTGCTTCAACTGTAGACAGACTTCTGTCCAAAAAGGACAAAACTTGGAAGCAGATAAGTCGACAGCCTAGCTCTGCCAAGACAGGGTAGGTAAGTCCTTCATAATTCCTGCTCTACAACCAAAGTCTGTCAGAAAAATGGGGCCAAATGGCTGAAGATTGATGCTGTAATGTATGGAGAGAAAATGGGAACTGTCCAGGCAGCCACTGGTATGTCATTTTTTAGTTTTGGAAGCTGCAGGCCCTGCACTTCCTATATAATCAGATATATTTATCCCTCTCAGGTCTCTGAGGTGGTTGAAGAATAGATAGCTAGAGTCTCATAGTTAAATTTTGAGTTGCTTAGGAATCAAGAGGGGTTCTGGATCTAAGAAGATATTTTTAAAATTATGAGGCAAGTTAGTATGAAAGCTGAGTTAGATATAGAACTTTAAACTCATGAAGATGGTTAGATAGTAGAATGTTAAAGTCAGGTGCCAAATCACATATGGACTGGACATTGGGAATGTATGCTAAGCCATATAACTCTTATAATTGTGGCCTATTTATTTCTGTTGTTTTGTATTGTATTTATAGTTATAAGAAAAAGAACCATTTTTTGAACTGAAAGGGAGAGCTGTTGAGGGGAAAAAAGAAATACCTTAAACTAAAAAAAAAAAAAAAAGGAAGGGAAGAGGATGGGGGGGTTGAGGGGGAGGAGAGTGGAAGGGTGGGACTGGAGGGGGGAGTAGGGAGGGGATTGTGATTGAGATGTAACTTGAAGAAATAAAAAATAAATTATTAAAAAAATGGCTATCCTACCAAAAGCAATATATAGATTTAATGCAATTCCTATCAAAATACCAACACAATTCTTTATAGACCTGGAAAAAGCTATACTCAACTTCATATGGAACAACAAAAAGCCCAGAATAGCTAAATCAATCTTGTCCAATGAAAAAACATCTGGAGGTATCACCATCCCAGATTTCAAGCTGTACTACAGAGCAACAGTAATAAAAACAGCATGGTACTGGTATAGAAACAGACCAGTAGATCAATGGAATCGAATTGAAGACCCAAACATGGACCTACACACCTATGGCCAACTAATCTTTGACAAAGAAGCCAAAACCGCACAATGGAAGAAGGACAGCATCTTCAACAAATGGTGCTGGTCCAACTGGATGTCCACTTGCAAAAGAATGAAATTAGACCCATACCTATCACCTTGTACAAAACTTAATTCCAAGTGGATCAAAGACCTTAACATAAAGCCGGCCACACTAAAGACACTAGAAGAAAAAGTAGGAGAAACCCTTGAACTCATTGGCACAGGTGACAACTTCCTGAACAGAACACCAACAGCTCAGGACCTGAGATCAACAATCAATAAATGGGACCTCATGAAACTGAAAAGCTTCTGTAAGGCAAAGGACACTGTCATTCGAACAAAACGGCAACCAACAGACTGGGAGAAAATCTTCACCAACCCCACATCTGATAGAGGGCTATTATCTAAAATCTACAAAGAACTCAAGAAACTAAAAGCCAAGAAACCAAACAATCCAATCAAAAAATGGGAGATGGAGCTAAATAGAGAATTCACAAAGGAGGAATCCCTAAGGGCTGAGAGACACCTGAAGAAATGTTCAACATCCTTAATCATCAGAGAAATGCAACTCAAGACGACCCTGAGATTCCACCTAACACCTGTTAGAATGGCTAAGATAAAGAGCTCAAATGATAGCACATGCTGGCGAGGGTGTGGAGAAAGGGGTACCCTACTCCATTGCTGGTGGGAGTGCAGGCTTGTACAACCACTATGGAGGTCTGTCTGGCGATATCTTAGAAATCTAGGAATAACCTTGCCTCAGGACCCAGCCATACCACTTCTGGGTATACACCCAAAGGACCTCTCACGGAGACATAGGGAAGTCTCCTCATCTATGTTCATAGCAGCCTTATTTGTAATAGCTAGAAATTGGAAACAACCCAGATGTCCCTCAACTGAAGAATGGATTAAAAAATTGTGGTACATCTATACAATGGAATATTACTCAGCTATAAGAAACAATGAAATCATGCAATTTGCAACCAAATGGATGGATCTAGAGGAGCTCATCCTGAGTGAGCTAACCCAGTCTCAGAAGGATGCACATGGCATCTATTAATTATAGTAGGATTTTAACTATATCATACAGGATATCTGTACTACAACCAACACACCAAACGGAACATGGACATAAATTTTTTTTTATCTTTTTCTTTTTCCTTCTTTTTTCTTTTTCCTTTTCCCTTCTCTTTTTCCTCTCTTTTTTTTTTTTTTTAAAGATTTATTTATTATGTATACAGTGTTCTGTCTGCAGGTATATCTGCAGGCCAGAAGAGGGCACCAGATTTCATTATGGATGGTTGTGAGCCACCATGTGGTTGCTGGGAATTGAACTCATGACCTCTGGAAGAGCAGCCAGTGCTCTTAACCGCTGAGCCATCTCTCCAGCCCTCTTTTTCCTCTCTTTATTTGTGGATATTCTTTGTTTTTGTGGGTTTGTGTGTTTGTTGGTCTTTTTTTTAGTATTCCCCCAGTAGCAAGGTGACACCTTTCACTGGCAGTACTGCCTCGTAGGCCCCCGGAAAATGAAGAGGCTCTTGGCCCTCATATGACTCCTGATCTGTGGTGAGAGACTGTTAGGCAGGGACACTCCACCCCAGAGGAACAAGACGGAAGGGTCAGGAGGTAGAACATGGGAGGGTGGGGATGGGAAGCGGGAAAAGAGGACAATATGATAAGGATGTAACCTGAAGCAACAAACAAATAAATTTATTAAAAAAAAATATATGTAAAAAAAAAAAAAAAAAAGGCAGGGGGCAGGGCTGAAACACTGTGAATGGAATAGAAGATACAGCCATTCAGCCTGGTTTTGCAGACCTCCAGGTGTCGAGAAGACATGGAGCTAATGTGGTATTGGCCCATGCCTTTGACTTCAGCGGAGACGGGGGGGGGGGGGGGGGGCAGCACCGTAGAATTGGTGGTCTTATGTATTCTGGAGTCATACGGAGCGGGGTGGTGAGGGTGCATACTCTTGGTCCCACCATTCAAGAAGAGTATACCCTTGGTCCCAGCTCCCAGCACACTGGAGACAGAAACGGGCAGATCCCGGAGCTCAGGGTCAGCCTGATGCAGGGCAAACTCTAAATAGAGAAAGACTTCGATCCAGGAGTGGTGGAACACATCTTTGATCCCTTCAGATGGGAACCACAGGTCTCTGATCCCAATAATTAGAGTTCAGAGACACACATGGGATTTGGAGGGACCTAGGTTTGGAGGTTACTTACAAAAGGCCTTCTCGATGCAGGCAGATTGTCCTTTGGGATCTCAAAATATATACACTAGAGCTGGTTTAGCTCCAAGGTGACAGAATGATTTCTTCTTTAACCCGGATTGAAAGATAACACTTTGTATGTTGTCGGAAGGCCAAATTTGCTTCAGGAGAAGTACTACCTAGCCCCCCCCCCAAAAAAAAGAGGGCAATTGTCCCACGGTTGGGATTGGGGCAGGGCTCTGTTTTTATCTTTCCAGGAGAATCAAAGCGTCCATAAGGGGAGCCCGGGGACGGCTGGACAGCGGAAACCTCAGCAGAGAGCAGAATCAGGCACCAAGGAGGACGAGTGACCCAGTTGATTCTGCCTGGCAGACTTCCTCAATAGCTGTCTCCATCGGGGGCCTGCAATCACCACGGCAATCCAATGTCGCTGGGACTGTTCAGCTGTACACAATGTCCCGGCAGGAACCTCAGTGAAGCCTGCAAGATCAGCTTCTCCCTACAAACCCTTTAGGTCATCTAAACAGCTGAGAACAGAAGGACTGAACATAAAAGGAGTGTACTAACATTTTTAACCATTTTTTCCATTTGGGTTCGGGCCCCAAACAGGTCTACTACGACCCAAATCAGCAGGAAGTCACTTTAAGAGAGCTATTTCCCATGCCCAGAGGGTGGGGAAGGTGTTTCTCCGCCCTTCTTTTTGGTTATTTGAAGGATAACTGAAAACTCCGATATTTAGGGGAAGAGATTACAAGCTGATAAATGGTCCTGTTTAATGGGTTTTGGAGGTTAGCCCCAGGGACTTCCTACTTTTCCTTTTCTGTATCCTTCTTCCTCTCCTATGTAGGAGTACATAGGCTTGAGAAAAATGAGATATAGACATAGCACAGGAAGGTCCAAGAAGAAGGAGCAGATTACTGAATATGCCCTATACCTTTGTACATTGATACAAAATTAGTAGTTTATTTGGCTAAAGTGGTATTGACCATTGTTTATTGTGCAAAAATAAGATTGTATTGGATTACATCGGTATTGATCTTTGTATATTGATATAAAATTAAGATTATAGTTGGCCACAATGGTATTGACCCTTGTATATGGACATAATATTAAGATTGTATTTGGCTACATAGGCATTGATCTTTGTATATTGATACATAATTAAGAGTATATTTAACCACAATTGAATAGATCTTTGTATATTGATACAAAATTAAAGGTAACGCTTCCTAATGGTATCATACCTAGAGATACTTAAAAATAAAATGTGAAGCTCTGGCCTCTTTTTTTTTTTTTTTTTTTTTTTGGTTTTTCGAGACAGAGTTTCTCTGTGTATCCTTGGCTGTCCTGGACTCACTTTGTAGACCAGGCTGGCCTCGAACTCACAAAGATCCGCCTGCCTCTGCCTCCCAAGTGCTGGGATTAAAGGCGTGCGCCACCACCGCCCGGCTGAAGCTCTGGCCTCTTGATACCAACCGTCTAAAACAGTCTAGGATAGTTAAGTAAAACAAACTCCTAGTCATGCAAACATGTCACTTTGTTAGCTACTATGACAGTCTATCACAGATATTCTCTAAACTACCCCGTAATCAAGTTGCTAAGAGACAAGCAACGTTTGCTTATCTAAATACAAGAGATGGATAGGGCATCTTCAAAAAACCCAAGAGATCTGCAGAATATGGCATTTAAAGATGTTATCTTAAATTAAGATTTTCTTCTTTTTTTGATATCGAGACATATCAGTGCCTGAGAGCACCCCCTATTCTACTCCAAGTAGAAGATAAGCATCGAAGAACCTCCACTGTAAGATGGTTGAATTAGTGGCAAGCCTATCTCTTGGCATGAAAAAACCCCTTGCACCAACTGCAGACAGACTGCTGTCCAAAAAGGACAAAACTTGGTAGCAGGGAAGTCGACAGCCTAACTCTGCCAAGACAGGGTAGGTAAGTCCTTCATAATCCCTGCTCTACAACAAATGTCTGTCAGAGAAACAGGACCCAAAGGCTGAAGACTGATGCAGGAATGTATGGAGAGAAAATGGGAACTACCCAGGCAGTCATTGGTATGTCCTTTCTTAGTTTTGGAAGCTGCAGGCCCTGCACTTCCTATATAAGCAGATATATTTATCCCTCTCAGGTCTCTGAGGTGGTTGAAGAATCGACAGCTAGAGTCTCATACTTAAATTTTGAGTTGTTTAGGAATCAAGAGGGTGTTATAGATCTAAGAAGATACTCTTAAAAGTGTGTTGCAAGTTAGTATGAATGTTGAGTCAGATATAGACCTTTAAACTCATGGAGATGGTTAGATAGTAGAATGTTAAAGTCAGGGGCCAAATATGTATAAACTGGACATTGGGAAGGTATACTGGGCCATTTAACTCTCATAAATGTGGCATACTTATATCTGTTGTTTTGTATAATACTTACTGTTATAAGAGAAGGAACCATCTGTTGGACTGAAAGGGGAAACTTCTGGGGGGAAGAGGGTGGAAGGGCGGGATAGGAAGGGAGAATAGGGAGGGGTTTGTGACTGAGATGTAACTTGAAGAAAAAAAATAAAATATTTAAAAAAAATAAAATAAAACCAGCAGAAACAAATAATTAAACAAAAATAAAATTACCAAGATACATTCCTTATATATTGTATAAGCACAGAAAAGAACTAAAAGAATAATGGTGTTTCTGTTGGAAAACAATGCTCTTGTACACAATGCTGGTAGAGTTTAACACCAACACAACTCTCTATTAGAAAACAATTTGACAACACACAGTAAATGCAAAATCTGCCTCCACAATTTCATTTCTATTTGTTTATCATGTTTAAAAAATAAGATTTAATAATACTTTTCATGTACCTACTGATATTTATAATCTTATAGGGTTCTGCCTGAATTTTAACACTCATACAAATGAGTTTACAACTACTGAAAGAAAGTGAAATGTGGTGCTTATGTGGGTAGATATGTTGGGGGAAGGTCTAATATCATTGCTTCTGATAAGCTAATTTCAATGCTGAGATCTGGTTACTGCCCCTTCTGAGGAATTCTCTTGATTGGTTAATAAAAACTGCTGATGGCAGAAAAGGTATAGGAAGGCGAGACTTCCTGAGATTAGAACAGGAACCCTGTGTTTTACACAGAGGATTAGTTCATTCCAGCCAGGAGCAGGAAGAAGGAGGACACACACCATGGGTTAGAAAAAAGAACCTCATTCCACATGATCAGGAACATCGGCATAGTGTGGAGAATAGCAGCCCAAGGGTACATATGTATATATGGGGTCATATTTTGGTAATAGAATTAAGAGCTAGCTTAGGTGGGCCAAGATTGCTCAATTCAGGCTAAGGCTTGTAAAATCCATGTGGTGTCTGTGTGTACTCATTTATAATGACTGGTTAAAGATTAATGCTGCCAATCAACTAACAATAATATAAATACGGTTTAATAATTTAATTATTTCTACATAGATACACTATATATATATATATATATATATTGATGTAGATAGAGACCTAGTTCCTGGCTGTGATAATCTGTAAAGAATGGGGTTTCTGAAGAACTTGAATTTCTAATCGGTATTTTTATTATTTAAATTTTCTGTAACGCACATAAAGATTGTTTTGCTTTGCTTTGTTGAAGTGGTAGGTATTGAACCTGGGCCCTCAAGCATTCTAGGCAAACACTCTACCCAAAAAGCTGTATGGTCATCTCTCTTTTCAAATTTTAGTTTGAGACAGGATCTGGTCTTAAACACTCTGTATGCCAGACAGGCCTTGAATTTATAATCCTTCTGCCTTAGCTCCGTGAGTAGTTGAGATTTTAGGCCTGTACTATAGGGCCTGACCACACATATTTAACCTGAACAAAAGCTTCAAAGAACTTATGAGATGTCCGAACATGGTAGAAAATATACATGTCTGCATGGAGAAGGAACAAAGCCATGTGTACTAGAGGGTGAGTTATTGAGGATACTAGTGGAAATGTGGTAGCTTATCCACAATCTGCTTCCACCACAGAAGGTATTAAGGACATTAAACAGAATTGCCTAATTGGTAAAAATGGGAGAGAATTAACAAATTCTGATAAAACATTACAAATGAGGATACTATCTGGCTTTTCCTGGAGTTGCTGTAAGTAACACGTTATGAATTTGGGCTTTTTTTTAATATCTCTGTGATTTTGAGAACTAAGAGCTTGCTTGGACTGAAAGATCTGAGACCGAATAGGCCAGAAGCCCAGTTCTGCCATGTGATTCTGGCAGGTCCACTCCCCTGTCTAAGCCTCCATTTGTCTCCTATGACACAAGGATAAGGACAAACTTACCAAAAACAGTTGTGGATATTTTAAATATGATATATGTAGGCTATGGTACCGGCATAAAGCCAACACCCAATGACGGCTCTTATCTTCTCCACATCTGTGAACACCAGTTTACGTTTTCATTACCAATTCAGAGCTCAGGAAATCAAAGGCTGGGTTTTATTGCAAGAAAATAGAAACAAGGGACACTGGCTTCAAATTGGATAATAGAAAACATCAGGCCGTGAGTGGAGCTCGCTTTCTATAACAGTTCTAGCCATCCTGAGCATTGCTGATTTCCAGAGACAAAAGTACTATCCTGACAATAACTACCAGCCATGACTGTGTGAGGAATATTAAAAGTAAGTCCAGTTCCAAAAGGAAAACTCCATGAACAGCAAAACCTAAATCTGCCTGTTAAGTATGAATAAGAGCCCGAGGAGAAAATTACACAAGCTTTTACAAACAAACCAAATATGAGCTGACAATGAAAATAATACTGACAATGAAACCCATTACTATATTCATTAATCTAAAAAGTTATTCTTAAAGTACTATTTAAAAAGCAAAAGAAAGGGCTGGAGAGATGGCTCAGCAGTTAAAAGTATTTATTTCTCTTTTGAGGACCTGAGTTCAATTCTTAGCACCCATGTGAGGGCTCACATCCACCTGGAACTCCAGTTCCTAGAGATCTGATGTGCTCTGATGCCATCTCAGTGAGCACCAGGCACACATGTGGAACAGACACACATGCAGGCAAAACACCTGTACACACAAAATAAAATGAAGAGCCAAAAAGCCTGGTTCCCACACTCATGGCACAAAGCTTCTCATCATTCAAGAGATTCAGATGGGCAAATATTAGACAATTGACTGCCCACTGTCCAATGCTTGTAAGGGAGCCAAGATGAACCAAAAGGGAACTGTGAGACAACACGTCAAGATGTGCTAGGAGAATTCCCAAACTCCACAGGAACCTGACAAAGAGACAGAAAACTTCCTGGGGTGACAAAGAGAATACAGAATGGGAATGCTCTGAGGCCTCGGTTTAAACAAATGGTCACTAAGTAAGATGCATCATCTGGCAAGTGTGAGGTAATAAAACTGTGTTCTAATATGGTACATGTACAAACTCCAAAATATCAAGAGTCTGTTTTGTGGAAAATAACTGTGACATACCAAAAGGAGCACAGCAGTAAGTCTGACACGTCCTAAGCTTTATAGTCCATTCAAAGACTAAATCATACATCTTGTATTGTGAATTCCCTGAGGGAATCCAATACATCTTTTTTATCTTTGTTTTCACATTCTTTTGCACAATGCCTGCAACATCACTGGCACCAAGTAAATGCCTGGCAAATACATGAATAAACAAATGGTTGCAATCTGAAGCAAATTAGTTATGTATGTACTATAGATGCTCAGTGTAGGAAGGAGACAGTCGGTGAGCAAGGACGGTGGAGGCACATACTATGTGACCAGTCTTCAGTGTCACTCTCAATATCTGTATGTGAGCTTTTGGAACTGAGCCCCTAGACGACCATAGGTCCAACCCAACAAATCAAAGTGCTGATTTCCCATTGGTTACAGCTTAGTTCAAGAAAATCAGCATGACCCAACCCATGTCACAGCTAATTTTGGGAACTATCTATGAATGAATGGATGGGTTGATAGATGGACGGACAGACGGACGGACGGACGAATGCATGGACAGATGGACAAACTGACAGTTTTTCTCCCCTTTCTGTTGAATTTAGATCTGGATTTGTCCACTGCTTTCTCACCACAAGTAGGCTGGCCATCTAATAACTGAAGCAACTCATGGAGAGAGACCATATACTAATGACACTGTCAAAAGCCCTGGGTTTGGCCATGTGAAATAGAGATATTTTTCACAGCCAATAAATTCCCTTTCTGCTTTATTCAGTTTAAGATTGTGGAAAGATAGAACCAGAATTCATCAGTGAAAGGTATAGTTGGTTTCCACAGAAAGCGATCACCAGATGGAATGAATCTCGTAAAGAAGGTGGGAGGAGGTTACAATGACAATAACAGGAACCGGGATGGCACACTACCCTTCTCACACTTCACTTTAAAGAGAGGATCTCTTTCTGGCCAAGCAATTAGCTGCCATGTGAAAAGTGATCCAGTGAAGTCACGACTCCAAATTTTAAAACAAAAAGCTAAAGCTGGACTTTGAAAACGTTAGCAAGCATTAAGACAAAGAAAGAATGACAGCAATGTTCAGACCACACAAACAGGTCTATCAGGCAGGACCCAGAACTGGGTACCAATATAAGGCTCCACAAAGGCTTCTTAGATGACTAAAGAACTAAAAGAACTAAATTCAAATCCACAGAAGTTATGTGGACTCAAGCAGAAGTTCTCTAGATACAAGTATATGAGTCTTCTAAGAAATCTATACTATGAAAGGAGAAATACAAACAAATGTAAAAGATGATAAAAGGGACCCAAATTCAGTTTTCAGCACCCACAGGAGGAGGCTCACAACTACCTGTAACTCTAGTTCCAGGGACTCACTCCTCTGGCCTCTGAGGGAGGGCACCTGCATTCCCATGCATCTACCCATGCAAATATGCAAATTTTAAAATAGCAAATAAAGTATTTTTAAAATGATAAAAAGTACTGGCAACAAGCCTGGGCTCCTACCAAAGGAACTCAATGAAATGTCGCATAACAACAGTAACAACAGAATGTATCCTTGGAAACATGTCGTTAGATGATTTTGAGAATGTACTGCCTGCCATACATCTATATATGGGATGAGTGGGTGCACCTATATACATGAGTGCATGTGTGCACACTACAGTGCTGCTATCTAGGAACAAAACTACATGAAGTTTTTTTTTTTTTTTTTAAGATTTAGTTTATTTATTTTATTCATATGTGTGCTCTATCTGCATGTATACCTGCATTCCAGAAGAGGGCACCAGATCACATTGTGGATGGTTGTGAGCCACCATGTGGTTGCTGGGAATTGAACTCAGGACCTTTGGAAGAGCACTAGGCAGTGCTCTTAACCGCTGAGCCATCTCTCCAGCCCCAAAACTACATGAAGTTAAATCCAGCACAGGAAAAAGTGATGCAAACAAGAGATATAGTAGAAATGAGATACATTAGACTGTTACTGGCATGACAAACACTTCACAGTAAACTTTAAGAAAAAAAATCATAATACATTTATTTATTTGTATATGAACCTCTGTGTGTGTATGTTTGTATATGTGTGTATGTGTCTGTGTGTGTATATGTTATGTGTCTGTGAGTGTGTGTGTATGTGTGTGAGCATGTGTGTGAGTGTATGTGTATGTGTGTGTATGTGAGTGTGTGTATGTGTATGTGTGTGAGTGTATGTGCATGTGTGTGTGAGTGTGTGTATATGTGTATGTGTGTGTTAGTGTGTGAGTATGTGTTAGTGTGTGTGAGTGTATGCGTGTGTTAGTGTGTGTGTGTGTGTGTGTGTGTGTGTGTGTGTGTGTGTGTGTACACCTGCCAGAGTACACATGAGAAGACCAGAGGATATCTTGCAGTAGTAGACAGTTCTCTCCATTCACCTTATGGGTCTGGGGATCAAACTCATGTCAACAGACTTGGTGGCAAGTGCTCCTCCCTGCTGAGTCACTTCACTCTTAGCAAACAGAAAGAGTACACATGGTAATCGCAGTGAAAGGACACTAATGTAAATACACAAGCCAGTCATATTCACTGTGGTTACCACATGCTGGGTACTGAGCATAACTGTAAAGCTATGCTTCTATACAACCTGCATCACCCCAAACATGAGGGTAACCTTTGGTGCTGCAATACTGCAGCAGTTGCAACCTCAGCAGGAGATGGGAAGTTAGCCTTCCATATGCCCTCATAGAAACTTCCATGGTATAGGGAGTCTGTAGATAACTGAAATATCCTCATGCAGGGTAAGGCTATAATAGAAGAGCAGATCAAAATAAAGAATCTGTGTCCTCAAGTCAGGATGCTCGAGCTGCTGCCCAGGCTCGGACCCATTTACATGCATAAAGAGACTATGAAACACTACTTGCTGTTAGTGCCTGCCTCAACAACTTGTAAGAAGAAAACAAGTTTATATTGAGTTGAGGGGATCTTAAGGTGTTTCCATAAACCACTGCTTTTGAGAGCTGTATAAGCCACTAAGATGGCAGCCATGTGTTATGCGGTAATGAAAGAACAGGCACTATTAAAACTCAGATTCAACGATTTATTAAGTCATACATGCAAAACATACTGCTAACTGCATTAGCAAAAGATCAATGTAAAAACACTCCACAATTCTGCAACTGTCAATTGGAAAAGGTTTGTTCTAGTGGTTGAAAGGCCCAACACTTGTTCTTGCCATGGGTTAGGTTGTACAGAACGGTGTTAGCACTAGCAGTTGATGGAACCTCACAGACCAAAAGGAACATCTCTCAGCAAAGCCACGACAGGAAGTGTGTGTCCATGTAGGTGAGGTCTAGAGGGGCAGCATTAGTCACAGACAGTGTTGGTACTCAGGCAAGACAGTGATGTTGAGAAGTTTCATAGTTTAAGAATAAAATAGTTTAAAAACTATAAAGCTGTAACACATATTTTTTATATAATGCATGTTCTAAACGATTTGAACGTTATGTTTTGGGGGAAACTAAGATTTACATACTACAGAGTGAAAATTAATTGGAAATAACAAGTTTAGAATGTGCTCATAGGACATTATACTAACTTAAAAACAAAATAAAAAATGAAGGTTCTTTTAATGCAGATTAGATCAAAAAGTATTTAGCAAGAAACAGAACATAATAATTTTACTGGTACACGAAACTAGTATGTATGTGCCTAATAGTCCTGTATGTCAGATCCTGGTAACTAAAAAAATAAAGTATATAAAACACATTCAAAAGACTTCCTACATAGAATAAACTATAATAGTAAGTAGCTATATAAAACACGCAGCCAAATATAATGAACTTGAAAACATTTCTATAGAGGCAGTCACAGTATAGGTGAAATATTCAATAAAAAAAGATTCAAAGCATGCGATAAAATAATAAATTTGGAATGTTTTCATGTGCACATAGCCACATAAGTACATAATAGTAAATGACCAGCAATAACAACAACAAAACACATGGAAATACATTTCCTAAGCAGGTAAAAACAGTGGGAAAAATGCACCATAGGGGTTTCATTATCTCATCAAAGCTGAATGACTGCCCAAAGCATTGCCCACCCAGCCTGCACCCCAGCCATTCATTCACCCACCTCACAGTTGCCAATACCTGCAAAAGGCCATGTGCTGCCTAATCTCTATAGAAATCTATGACACTGGGCTTGAATTTAATGTTCTTTCAACTACCTCACAGCTTTAGAGCCATGGGCTAAAAATTAAAACATTTTATCTGAAGAAAAATGTCCTGTAATGAATCTATCTGAGTTATCGCCTTGTTTGTTTATACCACAAAAAGATGTGAAACTTCTATCTTTGATTTATTTTGGGGTGTATGTGTGAAACAGAGCCTCACTTAAGTTGCCCAGGATGGCCTAGAATCAACAATGTAGACCAGGCTAGTTTCTAACTCACAGAGATCTACCTGCCCCGGCCTCTCATGGTCTGGGATTAAAGGCTACACCACCACACTGGCTGAAACTTATTCTGCTGAGCTTCATCTCTGAGAGCAGCTTGGGGAACCACTGGCACTGACCTGCTTCGCCTTGCACCCCTCCAAGAGGCACAGATAGATATACAGGCCAAATCCTGAGATAATATGTAAGCTGAGGAGCATGGACGGTTTTTTGGGAGTGATACTTATTAACACAAGGAGGTACATTTCCCACAGTTGCTGCAGCCCTGTGTGAGACAGGTCAGGACTCTCTCACCAAGACCAGTGTGAAGAGCTCACACTTGGAGAAAAGATCTCTATTTGGTGAAACAATGATTCTAGAGTCAGCTTCACAGGTAGTTCTAAAACCACATAAGATCCAAAATTGCTACAAGAACACTTGGTAACTTAAGAGAATTATGAGGAGCCTCATTTCAGCACAAGGATCAGGAGAAGAGCATCCTTGTTATCTTCACAGTAACACAAATCATCCTTTTAACATAAAATATAAGACACAGCTATCTTCACAGCTTTACTACAGTAGGAAAAATGTTAATGTTTAAGTCTCACTGCTTCCATTTAATAATATGCAGATAAGGGACACTTCCTCATAAATACGTTAAAAATTAATATTAAAGAGTGATGATAAGGGAAATGAGGCCATTTGAAGATTATAATTTGAAATTAGCACGTACACTTCCACAGCCACATTTTGAAACTGGAGTTTTTCAGTTCCACAGATTCCTTAATTAGAAAGTCTAATATAAATGAAACACACTTCAAGGTTTCTTTCCTGCAAAAGTATCTACCGTGAACTTGTCCTATGACTTCAACTACTATTGTCTCACTATGTGAGCATGGCCTTTAACCCTCTCCTGATACACCACGGCAGCCGCGGCCAGGACCCAGCCCAATGATGGCAGCTCTCACTACTGCCAGTCTCCTGAGAGTCTACACCTGATGAGGAAGCCGCATCTTCACACCATGTCTCAGATGAGCGAGCACTCATGTGGTGCCGCATCACATGAGTAAGGCTCCTGTACTAATGATGGATTAGAGTTGAACTGAAAGCCTGCAGTCATCAGAGGAGAGACAACAATATTCAACCAAGCATATCTTCAAACTTTACTATAACTATGTAATTGTGTTCCTTAAGTTAAAAAATTTCAAAAGCATGCATGAATGCATTTTCCAAATCTTAATATTCATGAATTCAATAATAAACTATGTCCTATATTCTAAACTGTAACATTTTAAAAGCAAGATGAGCCATGACAATGAACTATTCAGCTTTGTGACTGATACCTTAAGTTAGTATTGCCTGAGTGTGGTACATAAGAGGTTGTAAAGCATCCGAAAAACAAGCCTGCATCTCAAACTTACTACAATGTGATAAGTTAGCAAATTAAAGTGGTCTGCAGCTTTTAAGGTGGAATTCTATAAAAATAATCCCTACAAAGAAGTAGTTACAGAAAACGTGCTCAGAGCAGGTACAAGTCACTTGGACTTCCTTTCTTCTTTGTTCTGGACATTTTCATTACAGACGGTCACAAGATTGCCAAATCCAAAATCATTGTGAAGTTGTGACTCCTGAAATACTTCAGGACACAGTTTCACAGTGACCTGGCAAACTGACTGAGGTGGAATTAATTTGAGTTTCAATGGGAGGGGGCAGGAGTTTTAAGAATTTAAATTAAAAAAAAAATTGCTGGGTATGATGGATCACACTAGCAATCCCAATACCCAGGAAGCTGAGGGAAGATGACTGCCTGGGGTTAAAAGTGAACTTGCCTCAAACAAAAACACAGAACCACCACTGTGACTTTCTAAGTGTCCAATCCGATGGCTACTTGACCTTGGTAGCGGTCCTGATCTTTGTATGTTGAGTGTCTTACTTCTGAAACACTACCGGAGACTTGTAGAACACCTCAGCTACTCCTTCCCCTCATGCCTTCGGACTCTGCCTATCTTGTCCGGCCTGGGAAGTGGAAAAGCAGCCGCCTGCAGTGTAAGTGTGAGGAGGGTGAACACAGGCACTTTACTCGGTTGGCTTCGTCAATCACAGGCTGATAACTGAATTTACTTGTGTGTCACAAAGGGAGGAGCTGAAGGCTCTAATCCATCAGAAGTGAAGTGTGGCTGCAGACACACAGTGGCGTCTTGATAGTCACATCTTCTGAGCATCCTTTTTCCTTGCCCACTCTGGTCACTGCCCCTTTTCAGGTAGCCTGCCTCTGATCATTCTGAAGAATCAATAGATTAATTAGATCACTACATTCTATATGCATATATTAGAGATTCACATTACACTCCATAAATATATACCAATCTCATGAGTCAACTAAACAGAAAACAGAGCTGAAGAGACAATAAAGAGCAGATTCTACTCCTTGGCGCGCGGGTCAGTTACTATAATCACTTTTAAAGGTCTTTGTAGCAAAATAATAAACAAAGTTAAATGCCGTCATGCATAGCCCATTTTCCTTGAAAATCTCACTTACAAATATTTACTTTCTATAAACAACAGATCAGATTGTGTGGACTACGAAAGTCATGAGCTCAACAAGACCCATTATGAATCACATTGTGCAGAAAGATTTGTTCTAGTAGGTCCACCTCCCTGTTTCAGAAGCCTGGGTTTCCAGGTGCTGTGTCTGATGCCTCGAAAGCACATGTAGCTCACTCTGATTTATTCTCTTTTACAGTGTCCAGTCCTTTCTTTAATGGTTATCACCATAAATTTAGGATCCATTTGTTCTTACACTTCGAGAACTGGATGAGACCTCTCGCATCAAATTGTGAATCCTAAGAGTGCACTGGGATCATCCCTAAAGCATCTTGAAAGGCCACGTGTCAGCAAATGATATCTTCCTTTTCAAAATCCTGCTTGTGTTCCAGGAAATGTTTCAGGGGAAATCTCGATCCCAGTCTAATGGCTTTTATCTAAATGTCATTTGGGGGCCCAGTCACTTCTATAGGATTTCAGATTGGCTGCAGTAGACATTGTGTTTGAGAAGTGAGATAGAACCCTGAACCTAACCCAGTATACCAATGACAAGAGACTCATAATATTCACAGCCCCACTCCTCTTGGGCAAGCAGCTGTCATTCGGTGATTCACGGCAACTTTTTTTATGCTCTTGCCTTCTGGGCTGCACTGGACAGTTTGTTGTACTCTTGTTTGACTGGAGGAATGTAATATAAACCCAAGTGCCTGCTCTTATATTTTTGTCTGCATGTATTTTATCCTTCTGTTTTCCCATCTGTGTTAAAATATGCTAACACACATCATTTTTCTAGAATTTTAGCCTGTTCTGTGAACTACAAAGCCTGTGAGAATATTTCATTGCTAACACTAAATGCTTTCAAACAGCTAAAAAAATACATAATGATTTTAGAAACTACCTTGATCTACTGCTAACTGCATAGACATGGAATGTTTCTAAGAATATGTTAGTACAAGTGTCTTTTGAAATGTTAGGTGCATAAGTACATTTCCTTACTTCTGGATGGATGTTAGCTCGAATGTTCATTTGAAGTTCTTTTTCTTTAAATGTTGACATTGTAATCCTTTATTTTGAAGCAACAGAAAACTTTGGGTATAAGGGAAGGCAAAGGAAAAACTCTCACATTGAAGTCATTTAGTCTGTCTTTGCTTAACAGCTGTTTTTTGTTCAGTGTATTGAACATGCCTTTGTGATACCTTAATTTATAAATGAGAACCAGTCTTCCTCTGAAGCATCATATGATATTGCCATTTGGGGTTTGGCTTCTTGTCTAGGAGGTCCAGACTCTTTCTCTTGCTTCCCACATTTCTAGGATATTTACTATTGTGTGTCTGTGATAAAGAGGACAAGGAAAAGTAGTTTGATTTGTCATCCACAAGCTCCTCTATTTTTTGAAATGAAGAAAGAGGGGAAAAAAACTAAGCAGTGTGAGCCAGACATGGTAGCGCACACCTTTAGTCTTCAGGACTAGGAAGGCAGAGGCAGGCTGATCTATGTGAGTTCAAGGTTAGCCTGATCTACAGAATGAGTTCTAGGATAGCCAGGGCTACACACAGAAACCCTGTCTCAAAAAAAAACCATAAATCAAAAATAAAAAACAAACAGAAAAAAAACCTAAGCAGTGTGATTCTTGGGTATTTTAGGTCAGAGAGAACTGGCTGAATTCATTATAGTACAACAAACTTGTATTTCCTCTTCCTACATCACTGAATGGGAAGAAAAGTTAAGATTTAGCTTCTGTGTTGAAGAACCAGAAGAAATACACAAACAACTGACACGTAATTACATAGAATTTCCTTGAGAGACTGAGGCCACCACCCTCAGTTTTCCGTTTCATTTGTCATATTCAGCACATTGTAAGTGTGCCACCCCTTCTCCAGTGGATTACAATGATGGTAACAACAGTTTGAAAAGTAGAAAGGAAGTTGCCAGGCAGAATGGAAGGTGGTATGTTAACAAAGGTAGGAATAAAGGAAAGGAACTGAGCTTTAAGGGAATTGGCAATGGCAATGCTGGTGGTTGTTAGTAAATACGGGACCCATCAAACAGTTCCACTTACTGTGAGTCCCACTGTGTTCTATAATTGAAAACATCTAGTAATTTTCAAAAGAATTTTTAAACAACAAAATCATCAAGTGTCAACATTTCTTGCCATGAGGAAAATATTCTACTACAATAAAACTAAGAGATTATTTTTAACTATAGAGAGCACAATGCCTCATGTTCACCAAATGCAAAAGACTTTGCAGGAGTTTTTCGCCACACTTGGGCGGTAGGAAGTAACAAATATTCCAATCTCAATGGTATGAATGGAGTATCTTTGTAGGATCATCATTTCTCTACATAAAAGCTAGAAGGGCCCTCATTCCACAAGACCAGAGAGATCTGCTCCACTTCAGAATCCCTGCCCTACCCTTGCCTCTTAATAAAATGATCAATTAAACAAATAACAACAAAAAAAAACCCCTCAAAGCCTTAGCAGCCATCAGTAAACATAGTGGATTTCTGGAATCTGATCGCATCCTTATAATTATCTAATTATAAAATCCAACAGCACTGACAAGGCAGAAAAATTCACTCAGCTACTACAAAGGATTATTATTACACAGAGATTATTATTGAACCACGTCAGAATGATTATTACCTTAGGGGCCAAAGGAACAAATGGAATTTAGCTACACACACACACACACACACACACACACACACACACACACAAGAGCATGCACACCAGCCATTGCTGATTTGTCGCTGGCTTAGATGGCCTCTGCCTGTGTGCCCTCATATCTATGATCAGTGTTCCAAACTAGTTCACAAATGCTTCAGCCTGTCAAAGACGGTTCCCTTACCCAGGGAATACACTTGATCCTCTCACATTTATTTCCACCATTAAAGCACGGATGCCTTTATGGGACAGCAGAAAGCATCAGTCTCTTGAAGAAATAACAGTGTGAAGGAGGTAAAGCAGGGTGACTGAATCATTGCAGTCCCTTGTCTCTCTACGAGGTACTAGAGCCTTTGAGCTGCAGCCTTCGGGTGACTAGGGCAGCAAGCACTCTCACGAGCTGGGCTATCTCCCCAGCCCTGCTAACAGACATTTTTAAGGAGGCTGTTAAATGGCCAGATTTGGGTTTGGGTGTTTGTCTTTATCTCTATTGTCAGTGTATAAAAATGGAAAAAATAAAGAAGCAAGATTTGGGTAAGAGAGTAACACTCTTAACTAGGGCAGTAGCAGAAAAATAATAAAACAACCAAGATAGCTGTACAAGAGAGAGGGAGAGAGAGAGGCACCCTGCTCAGGTCTCTGGTCTGCCTGACTCCATGCCAAGGCTGCAAAACCAAGAGGGCCAGCAGAAACGCTGCTCTGTGGAGAATGCCTCTGCCGGGAAGGAGGGGGTTTAGAAATTGGGAACGATGAATCTGAAGTAAAGACAAGTTGGTCAAGTGAAAATTTTTATTAATAATAAGGAAACATGGTATTAAAGCTTAAGAAAAAAATACCAAGGCTGGAAATGAAGCCTTGAGTTTTCTCAAGGCACAGGTGGGGAAGGCCACAGTTGTGGACCTCTACCAGCCAACAGTGAGAAGAGATGAAGTGAAATGGGAATGAGCCAGGAACGGGCCATGCCACAGAAAACAGTTAAAGATTTCTAGAAGTTGAACATCGCTACTTAAGATCCGCATATCTGAGGTTTTGGTGCATACCTCTGTGTAAGGAAACCTGGGAAAGTGGAGCACAAGAAAGCCAACAGTATGTCTCTTCACAGGAGACTGACAGGCACTAAAACAACACAGTTCAACTTGCCCTCTGCACCAGAAAGATGAAGAGCTACTCAAAGAGGGAGAGAGGAACAGACCCCAGGGCACCCACACCACACAGGCCCAGTAAACACTGCTGCTCGTCCCACAGGGACAGGCAGGGCAGGGGTGGAAAATTCCACTCAGGGCACTCTGAATCCTCATCCTAACAGAAGAGAGCCTAAGGACACAGCTGCCTGAACAGGGTAGAACTTGGTAAGTTTTTCTATAAGCACCAAAACTAAAACCAAATGTCAATGAAAACACGAAATGGCACCCATCATTGTCAAGGCTGGTCTAATGTATTAAAGTTTCTGTTTTTATCTTGCTTGGAAAGCATGCATTCAAAAGGAATACTGTATAATGATTTTCTTGTGCTAGTAATGAACATAAATGCTCAGGTCAAATAAATACTCATGGTGGGAGGAAGGCATATTACTACCAAAGAGAATTTTCTTGTATATTGCATACATAGTTGATAAAATTATAAAATGTGGCTCATGTACAAAACATCTATCTATAGAATTATAGAGAAAATATGCCCAATAATGGCCTGGAAACAATACAAACTCATGGGGGCTCTTGCATAATTCATGGTTTAATATACAGTACATCCAGATTATAGAACTCAGATTATCAGAAGGCAGCCTAACCCATGCAAATTCTACTTCAGTTACCTTTATTTTTACATGGATTTGCAGCCTCATCCATGCAAAACCACTTAATAAGAAAAATACATCATCTTCCAACCCACCCTACCCACACTAATTTAGGGTTTCCTGGGTGAAAGGGAAAGGGGGAAACACAATGTGTCACTTGTGTTTAAACAGCGAGGAGATACCATTGTAAAATTTCCTGCTTTGCCTGTAACAACACTTTCATTCTAGAAAGAGAAATACCAGCAAATGTTCTTATTTCCATCACACTGGATTTTGCTTCTGTGGTTTATATTCCTTCATAACTAGAGCCCTACCACGGAACTCACACAACACAGAGTGCAGTGGAAAGGACTGGGGGAAGCACCAACATGAGAAAGCCATGCTAACGTCTGATGCCACACATACAAGTGTGACCTTGCACATTTCCTCACTTGCAAAGGGCCTAATAACCACGGTAACTCAGAGGGCTGCTGTAGCAGAACACTTCAGCTACATATGTGAAGTACTTTGTGGAGATATAAAATACTGAAAGTAGAACTGGAGAGTGCAACACTGGGAATCCTGACACAGATCCTTCAACTGCACCTTGACCTACTGAAAAATCAGGCAGCCCAGCTACTAAAGTGCACTGGCTTCCAGGTGAATCATGGGCCAGAGCATTGAAAACACAAACGAATATACATGTTGCTAATGTGTAACTCAGAAATTCTGTTTATAATGAAGACGCTTGAAGTGACTCAGCTGGTTTCGATAGTCACCATCACTTAAATACAAGACATACAGAATCTCTGAAACAACCTATTCTGGTTTCAGGTGTTCATAGGTATAATACAGTTACATCAAATATTCTTAATTTCCTGGCTTTATAGAGAAGATTTTCAACACAAGAAACAAAGGCTGCTGACAAGCTAGTGTGACGTTAGTTAAGTAGGCTTGTGCTTTATCTCATTTTCACATTAATTCAGTGGGTACTTCCTGATCGAGTCAGCACCAAGGAACAAAAGAGTCTCAGAGCAGAACATAAAGGAACTCAGCTTTCTTCTGGTCACTCCTCACCTGTGCACAGCACCTAATGCATCACGGGAGAGGGAGGGGAGAAGAGTTGGGCAGCCTACAGGGTGGTTAATTTCTGTGACCTCTCAACAGAGTATTAACTTATTCTGTCATGCTGAAGGAAGGAAGGAGGGAGGGGGAAGCATGACTATGTTTTCATGAGGTTCACAACCTAAGTGAGAATATGGGAAAGATGGCGGCTTACAAAATACTCATGGTCACCAAAGACTGCAGTAGCAAACACCACTGGTGTCTGGCTTCACAAAACGGAAAGGCCAGCCCTGGTGGATCTGACTGAACACTTGGGCTGAAACCTTAGTGACAAGCAAACCTTCAGAAGACAGGTTGAGCTAAAAACCCTGCAGCCTCCATGAAGCACCATGAGTACTCACAAATCCCACACAACGTGTCATCTGATCCTACTACATACTGATATCTTCTCCTACTACATACTGATATCTTCTCCTACTACATACTGATATCTTCTCCTACTACATACTGATATCTTCGACTGTCTACTTGCAGATGGTAGGGAAGCTGCTTTTGACCTTCACCGGGTCATATGTCTTTTAAGCCAGGCATAGAGAAGTTACCTCTTCACTTCTGTTCATGTGGCAGATCGCCTTATTTTCCACATCAAAGGACAACAAATGATTTCTACTCTTAAAAATGTAACTCTGGTCCTGTTTATCATAAAATGCAACAGAGCAATTTATGACAATCTTTGTCCCTATTAACATCACACCTCTAAGATGTGTTTGTTCTTTTCCGCTCAGGAAAAGCCCTTCTCAACTGTAATAGAAGCAGACAATTCACAATGTAGTGTGAGGGCAATAATGGAACTAAAAAGCCAAAGAATCCAACAAAAAGTACTGAGCCTCGGGCTGGGGAAATGGTTCCGTGGGTGCGCCAGGCAAATGTGAGGACTGGAGTTCAGATTCCTGAACGCGCCCATGAAAGCTTGGCATGCCAGGGTTTGTAACCCTGCATTGGGGAAGGCAAATTCCTGGTGTGGCCAGACAGTTCAGACCAATCTGGGAGCTAGTGAGAAACCCTATCTCAAAAGATTGAGATTAGAAGTGGTAGAAAGAGAAACTCAATCAACTTCTGGCCTGCATATGTATGTACACACACATAGCACACACACACAAAGACAAGTACGCACGCACACAAGCACACACATGCACACAAATTTTAAATCTGATGTGTATTTGACCAAAATCTTCCTAATATTAACCTAAAATTACATCCTCATGCTTCATATCAGAAAAATAGCAAAGTATAGCACCTTTAGCTTAAAAAAATAAACAATAAACATAGTCAAAAATGGGGATATACACCAATAATCCCAGCAAGCAGGAGACAGACATGAGGCACGAGGATTAAAAGTTCCAGGACAGCCTAGGATACAACACAAAACCTTGTCTCATAAAACAAACTAAAGAGGGTTAGGGAGATAGCTCTGCCTTTGCCATACAAACAAAATATCGTATGGCAAGCAAAAGCATTTGTCATCATACAAACCTGATAACTTTAAGTTTAATCCCCAAAACCTACAGTAGAAGAGAGCCAACCAAAGTTGTCCTCTGATCACCATGTCCTCAAGGTAAGATGCCTCCCATATCTTTTTCATTCTCCCTCCCTCCCTCTCTCTCTAATAAGAGTAAATAATAATAATAATTTTTTAAAAATAGTCTGGACATGGAGGTACATGCTTTAATCCCAGCACTTGGGTGGCAGAGGCAGGTAGAACTCTGTGAGTTCAAGGCCAGCCTGGTCTATATATCAAATTCTAAGCCAACCAGGACTACATGGTAAGACTTTACCTCAAAATATATATATAAACAAAAGCAGTATATATTTTAAATACATAAGACATTAATAAGTATATGTTTTTATATTTGACAATTTTGTTTCTCCCCTTAGTACCATAACTGCATCTCTTATTTTCTGTATTATTGAATTGAAAGACTTTTTAGATTATTGAATTAAATTATCTTAGAGTTAAAAATAAATGCAAAATCAGCTACTGGGTCTATAGTATTGGAAACCAAAAACAATAAAACTAATGGCTTATTAGAAAAGGTAAAACATTTCCTACCTTTTTTTTTAATTAAAGAATTTTCTGACACTGCATTCTGTTTCCTAGTCTGTGCTGACTATCTTCTGGATTACAAAGAAGATTCATAGTTTGCCAAATCTGGCCCACCATCTGCTTTAACAGAGCCTGCAAGTAACACTCTGCTCATTTATTTTTAAAGGTTACGGGGGAAATTAACCGAAGACCATTCCAGGATATTATGTCAAGGTAGATCGAAAATGATGCTCCGTGTTCACACACAGTGCTCTGTTAGTGCGCAGCTGTGCCCTTCCCTAACACACGGCCCAGGCTTTTGGCTGTGATAGCAAAATCATACCCTGTGAGGCAATGTGTGTATTAATGAAGTCCATTTTGCCATTCCATAAGGTGTACAGATTTCAAAATATCAAGATGACCAGGTGTGGGGAAACACACCAATAATCTCCATACTTGGGAATCTGGCACTGTAGAATCAAGAAGATGATGCAAAAATTAACTAATTAACTAATTAATTAATTGAGTCATTAATAAATTGGGATTTTTTTTTGTTTTATGTGTCATTTAAAACAATTATTTTTTGAAAAACTGCTTCAGGGACAGACCACAGTTGCATTCTTTCCACATGTAAAAAGAAAAAAAATCTGTCTTCAAGCTACATGATACAGTCATATATGCACATCTTACGGAAAGGTTTACCAAGCCTTGGGAATTAATATAACAACTCGTCACTTCTTGAAATAGCAGTGTGCTCTTCAACTGTAGACAGACTGCTGTCTAAAAAGGACAAAACTTGGAAGCAGGTAAGTCGACAGCCTAGCTCTGCCAAGAGAGGGTAGGTAAGTCCTTCATAATCCCTGCTCTACAATCAATGTCTGTCAGAGAAATGGGGCCAAACGGCTGAAGATTGATGCTGTAATGTATGGAGAGAAAATGGGAACTGTCCAGGCAGCCACTGGTATGTCATTTCTTAGTTTTGGAAGCTGCAGGCCCTGCACTTCCTATATAATCAGATATATTTATCCCTCTCAGGTCTCTGAGGAGGTTGAAGAATAGATAGCTAGAGTCTCATAGTTAAATTTTGAGTTGTTTAGGAATCAAGAGAGTGTTCTGGATCTAAGAAGATATTTTTAAAATTGTGAGGCAAGTTAGGATGGAAGCTGAGTTAGATATAGAACTTTAAACTCATGGAGATGGTTAGATAGTAGAATGTTAAGGTCAGGGGCCAAATACATTTGGACTGGACATTAGGAATGTATGCTAAGCCATATAACTCTTATAATTGTGGCCTATTTATTTCTGTTGTTTTGTATTGTATTTACAGTTATAAGAGAAAGAACCATTTGTTGGACTGAAAGGGAGAGCTGTTGGGGGGAAAAAGAAATACCTTAAACTAAAAAAAAAAAAAAAAAAAAAAAAGAAGGGAAGAGGATGGGGGGTTGAGGGGGAGGAGGGTGGAAGGGTGGGACTGGAGGGGGGAGTAGGGAGGGGATTGTGATTGAGATGTAGCTTGAAGAAATAAAAAATAAATTATTTTTTTAAAAAAAGAAATAGCAGTGTGCTGATCACACTGACTTGACAGCTAATTTACTAAACTTCATGAATTTTACCATGATATTTCAGATGGCTTCTGCCTAGTGTATACTTATAGATTGAATTACTATTTGTAAATATTTATTAAAGTAATTTCCACAACATAGAAAAGACACCTAATGATTTTGTACCATCTTATTTGGCCAACAATTAACAGGAAACTGGTTAGGGATTCCAATGAGATGCAAATCCTGATTCCAGGTCACTGTCCTGTAGTGGTACTGTTCCCCAAGAAGAAACTTGTTGCCACTAAAGAAAGGGCAAAAGCAATGATAGCAGTAGCTCCTGTTTCACAATGCTGTGCCACTGTCATCTTCAAAGGTCACCTTTATCTGAACTAATGGCAAGTTAGACACTCAAACAAGTAAATAAAAGGCTGGAAAAACAGTCACTCAATACTTTTAACCAAAGCAATAACTCTAAGATAAGCAACTAACCTTGGACAGCACAGATATACACAAACATGCTGATAAAGAGCTCACTAATTATCCTTCCCACCTTCAGAGGCTAGAAGGCATTTGGTGCCCAACCATGATAAGCATACAGGCATCATAGGTTATTTACACATAAATGAACAGAAGTATTAACAAAATGGCTAAAAGCAAAAAACATGATAAATAAATATCATCATTAAAATTCAAGCAATGTTTTGTTTTGTCTTTAAAGCCCAAGTGTCCTACAAACTTCACTGTCCTTGAAGGGCTGACGTGCATCTCTGAGAATAAATGTCTCTTGGTTCTACTTGGGGACTCAATCTACTATAATAAAGAAGAAACACATAAATCATGAGTGTTATCACTAGTTAGTAATCAGAATGCCAGGATCGCTATGCAGTTAAGCAGCTTGGCTGTCTGCCTGTCTTAGACTACCAGAGAAGTAAAATCCCAACAATGAAGACTTCAGTAGCTGCTCTGCGCACACTGTAGCGTCACTGAGAGCAGTTACTGCCAAACACATAGGTATGCGCACCCTGGTGCCTAGAGGTTGGTAGTCATGGCGCGGCTGCTCTCAGCATTAAAGATTTAATAGCATATTTTCCCTTAATGGAACCCAGGCTCATCTGATCAGTCACTGGGATCATCTAGTAATATAGTCAAAGTTATAATATGGCCATCTCACATCAACTTTGTAATTAGATAATCCATCACTTTATTAATTCAAAAAATTGCTTTCCTTACTACTTTATAGCAAGCTGCAGTAGTGAAAGCCAATTGAGCTCATCAACAAAAAGGCTCTAAAATTTAGTCTGATGTGAACCCGAAGCCCTCAAGTGGCAAACACGTACACACGCATGACCTTTCAGAACAAGAGGTAATATTCTGCCCACAAATTAGATGACACTGGAGTGGCCTAACACCAGCACAGGCAGCTAGTGCAAATCAACAGAACATTCTAGACTGATAATCAAATATATCAATACCGGTTTAACTCTTTTTTAACTGATATGCAGTCTCAGAGAGAATTTGAAAAAGGAAATAAATAAATAAATAAAAGGAAGAGTTACCTAGCAATTTTCTCTTCCAGTCAATTCTTCACTAAAATTATGAGGTAGCTTATTTATCAGCACTCCATGTCTTGACAATACACACCAGCTAGATACAATTTTGAACACAATCCGAGTCCTGTTATATTTGACCTTATCTCTAATGCCCCTCAAAATATTTATTCAAAATATATTCATTTTATTAATCCACAAGATTCCTGTTATAACAAATTCTGAGTTCTCCAATTAAAAGTGAAAAGAATTTGCTCAGAATAAAACAGAATATAAAAGTTCAGTGTCCAAATACCAAAAAAAAAAATCACCTCTTAATATCCGCTTTCAAATTCACACAACCAAAATATACTGGAAATGCAACTAAAAGCATAAAAAATTACATTTTACTCAATTAAGAATTACATTTAAGAAGGCATATATGCCTTAAAGAATAAAAATATAAATAACGAAAATGCGACCAGGAGAATTATTTTTTTTTTGAAGGGAGGTGGGAATATCTTAAATATTTGTGGAATTTCTAATCAAAAAAATTCCATATCAATGGCACAACACTGTGAAGTTAAACAGTGCTGCAGAGCTCTGGAACCACTAACAAAGACATATGCTTTGTGGTCAGAAAGGTCACTGTTATTCTGTTGCTTCCAATTTAATGTCTATTTCTGAAACATTCTGTGTAACATGTTCAGTTTCTACTTTATTGCTGGGATCTTATCATGTTTCTAATCTGTTGGAATTCATATTTAGAAAAATTATGTGTCCATAATAAAAGATAGTTATCTTTTTCTAGAACTCTATTATTAACCTCTAAAGAAATATTTTCTATGCATTAATAAAAATCTCAAAAGTTGCTTATTGAAATTACTTTTAGCCTATTCATAAACATTTCCAATCATTCTGATGAACAGAAATATTACACACTGCAGTGTCCATTTCAGAACATTACAATCCCAAAAAACTTGTGATTTAGTTTTTTCCTCTTCGGGTACAAGTATGAAACAGAGTTCATTCATCACCTGCTTTTTTTACACTATCTACAGAAAACCCCCTAAATCACTCAGGAGTCAGTGTGCTGCTTTGAGTGAAGGCAGAAGTGAATTTTTGCCACAATAGCTATGGACTGAAACAAAAATAGCTTACGAGGGTAGAAATACTATTTTCTGTCTGCAAAATTTCTTCTCATCAAGACAGGTAATTCACAGCATCTCAAGAGACTCCAGCGCTGAGCACAACACCGAGCAACCATCTGAAACTGGTTTCCAACCAGTGGTAGCCTGTGCACAACCCTGAATGACAGGACTAGGAGACATAAAACCCTGACATTTTATACTCAAATACCAATAAGGCATGGAGGTGAGGCAACAGTAGCGAACACTCATACTATGTGTCAGATATCTTACCAAGCAACTTACAGTTAGTCCTCATTGTTATCCACAAAGGAGATATTATTCCTATGCATATATAAACACAGACACACACACACACATATGTGTGTGTCACATACAAATACACAGATAAATACAGATCAACAGAAATTCACTTCTTGCTTGGAGAAGACGAGTTAACTGTCAAACCACACAGTCTCCATTTAAAACTGTTCTCTCAGAGTTGCAGAGACAACTCGGCAGTTAAGAGCAGTGGCCGTTCTTCCAGAGGACCCACGTTTGATTCCTAGCACCCACATGGCAGCTCATGATCATCTAACTCCAGTTCCAAGGGATCCAACACTGTCTTCTGGCCTGAGTGGGCACAGCGTACTACATAAAGGTGAGAACCACACACATAAAATAATAAAATGAAAAAGATTTATTAACTAAATAAATCAGCCCTCTCATTGGCTGCACTTTTCTGATCTTGTAAATTAAGAGCTGTAACTGGTAGTATATTCTTTTTGTGCATTTGGAACAAACATTTAGGACTCAATCTGAAGACTTTACAAGAGCAGTTGTCCTTCTGAGAAGACTCCACGCCAAAACCTAACTAGAAGCTTCATGAGAAAATAAAAGAACAAGAGAAAATATGTGGTGTGGGGAGAAGTGCAGGGAGGGCTTGCAGGGAGGAAGACAGAAGGGAGAGCGCAGGCTCTTATCTTTGACGGGCATATGAATACTCGCCTCTCCCCAGTCTCACTGACATCTCTAGCCTCCTCCTGCTTTGAGCTGCCTCTATTATTGTGAAAGGCAGTCACCACCACCTGCCGCCATTCCTCAAATGTCATACTTTTATGGCCTGAAAAACATATACTTAGCATAACTTAACATAAACTTAAGTTTAAAAAGAAAACACTACTACACAGTTAAAATATTTTTTTCTCCAGCCTTTCCATCACCTATCTTTTCTACAGACGAATTAATAAACAGAAAAAAAAAATCACATGTGACAAAATATTAACTAACGACACTTTGGCAAACTGACATAGAAGCCCCGAGTTAATTATCTGCTTTCTTCTGACTTTTACTAAAGTACATTTTAAGAGAAAACTTACATATCTGAGCACAACTGTTCTCTGAAGTCTCAATGATAAATATGTTTCCCCATGTGTGTGCACATGTGTGCATGCACTTGCGTGGTGTGGATTCTTCTGTTGCTCCTCCAGAACCACCCACCTTGGCTTTTTGAGAAAAACACTTTCTCTGAAACCTGAGACTTCCTGACTGGACGGACGCTGGAGGGACCCACTTGTCGCCATGTCTTAGCGCTAGGATTCCAGGCCTGCACCCCTACCCACAGCCATGGACGCTGGTGTTGGAAGTCCGGAGCTTCTGGCCGTGTGCTCAGCATTCTTCCACCTGAGTCCTCACCCCAGTCTAAACACAAAAGCACAACTACAAACGTATGGGGAGGAGGACACCTTACTAGTCAAAGTTTGTCTCAAAAAATTACCCTCATCACAATGCCAGAATACTCCTCACACACAACATGGAAAGTGTTTCATAAAATAAATGCCATTTAAAATGTTTAACAAGGGGCTAGAGAGAAGGCTCAGCAGCTAAGAGCACTGGCTGCTCTTCCAAAGGAGCCGGGTTCAAATCCCAGCACTCACACGACAGTTCCTAACTGTCTATAATGGCCGGGTGTGGTGGTGAACGCCTTTAATTCTAGCACTCAGGAAGCAGAGGCAGAGACAGGGTCTCTCTGTATAGTCTTGGCTGACCTGGAACTCACTGTGTAGAGTAGGCTAGCCTTGAACTCACAGAGATCTGCCTGTCTCAAAAAACAAAACAAAAAATATTTAACAATAAATAACAGAAATAAGGCATCAACTCGTGTTTTAGATTTAGCAACATTTTAAGACATTTCACATGAATATTAATCACAATTACACATGGTATAGGAGAATTTTCAACAACAGAAATGACACCACAGGACAGCCACATTATTAACAAGAGAAACAATGCACTAGCCATGGTAAAACAAATGCTACTGTTCACAGTGTTTAACACTGAAGAGGCTGTGTGCACTGTACATACAGAACTACTAGAGGCTGTAATTTTTCAAGAACATATGAAATAAACAAGCAGAGTAGTCATTATATTTCAAATCAATTTTAAATTATAGACCAACCAGAATATAATGGTGAGATCATATTATCAGAAAACTGTAGGGCATACTTTAAAGAATAAAAAATAACTTTGAGGGAAAAATAGAATAAATCTCTAGCACTCAAAATAATCACATTTAAATTCTTACAAAATTGGTAGCTTTGAAAGCATACCTTAAAATAATCATGGGATGTTTTAAAATATGTGTTTTTACAATTTTCAAGGTAAGCGGAAAAGTCACCTTCCAATGTAAAACGTGCTGAACATGGAAAACAAACGGACAAAGACAACGACCCAGAGCAGTGTGGGAGTGCCCAGCATGTGCCAAGTCTCACCACTGCATCTCTGCTGCCTGGGCCAAAGCAAACTTGCAGAACAAAACACTTCCTTTTCAAACAGAACACTCCATGCAACTCCCACTCAGGGAGCACAGATCAAACACTAAATAAGTCTGTTTTCTATCCCTAACCTAGGATCTCACTAATCTGATCTTTAAATTATTTTAAGTCAGAAACCGTTATGTTTTCATATTATTTAAAAGTTAGTTAATAGTTTCCAATAGACTGCTGCAGTTGGCTAAAACAGCCAACGTAAAATGTAAATCCAATAATAAAATCCAAAGCGAAATCCTTCAGTAGGAACATATGCTGTGTTCGTCTGAAAAAAGACAGACTCTCTGATGAGGATGTTAGCAGTATTAGCAACAAATAATCTCCAAGGAAAAATATTGATAAAACAGAGAAGTAAACACCTTTGTTGGTACAGGCAATACTGAACTCTTTCATTGCCTGTTCACTTAGATAGGGAGTGATACAGGCTATTAACAGTTTTCAGTATTCAATCAAGACTCTCAACATGTTTGCAAATGACAATAAAATAAAGGGTAAAGGATTGATTTACAGTGTTAGTAAAGAGACAAAACTTCAAACTCACTTTTGCAAAGGCTTCAAAAAGGTCGAAAGAAGGCGGCAGCTGAGAAGCATCTTGTATTTCTTCTCTCATGAAATGTTGAAATGTCATTGCAAGTTGCCTCAGACCCTCTTTCTTATCTTCAGTAAGTTTGTTAATATCTTTTTTGTAAAGAAAATAAATAGTATGATCACCAAGTGAACATCATGGATAATTTTTAGGTATTCAAATGCTGGCTATTAAAAAGATATTTCTTGACAAACAATCTATCCTGACTATCCTTTATTCTTTTGGCAACTACAAATTATGACACATATTATATTGGTTAAATTCTGTCCAACTTTATCCATGAAATAAACTGCTATCAAAAAATAAACAAATGCATACATGGGTTTTAAAGATAAAATAATCAGCTGCACATTAACAGATCTTTTACATTAGAGAGCACAACTGTACCATCATAAATCCTAATTAAGTCAGTGAATTTAAACTGGCTTTTCCCCATAATAATTCACAAGTAGGTCACAACTGACTGATAAGCAGTATGATCCAAAAGGTTAAAAAGACAGAAAATCAGATATTGAAAGTTCATCCGAAGTTTAAACAACTAAAATTTGTCAGACGAAATGTGAATCATAACAAAAACATGGACAACCTGAAGAAACCTCAACCTCCGGTTATTTCCAAGTTGAACAAGCATGGACAGGCCTGGAGGCAGACGTGCTTCATCTCTCTAGGTTTGGGTTCAAAGAGAAAGTTCCAGACACAAGTAAAGAGCTAAAACTCATAGAACAATTCTGTAATGCTTCAGGGCACAGCACTGGCACGAAAATTACTAAGACTTCTTATACATTCATAGCAAACTTGATGACAAAAGAATAAAACAATGTGAGTCACTATTGTGATCCCAAAATGAAACATACAGGAAGAAATTTAACCAAAGAAGTGAAACTTCTCTGCAATTACAAAATTCTGATGAAAGACACTGAAGAGGCCATGGAAGGAAGTTAATTATCTGTCAAAAGGTTCCCAACACAAAAATATGACAAATTTCTGGTGTCATTCTGAGATTATCATTACTTAGTATACACTTATCCTGAATCATATCTACTTAAAACATTTCAACCTTCAAAAGGTTCCCAATGCATACAAATGATACATTTTTGAAATGGAAATGCTAATTACTCTGATTTTATTGTTATATATTATATTACATATACTGGACACCATAAATTTGTATAGATACATTATATGTCAATTATATTTTTTCTAGAAAATACACACACACACATACAAGAAATTTTTCTAAATCTACTATGGCCTTCTTGAACATTAGTTTAAATTATACTACAAATGGCATATTAAGGCTAAGAGTGTGCCCTCAGACTAATAACATATGAGAGCATTTCACCAAAGGCAATGCAATGGCTTGCAACTGCACAGGGCTAATGTTAATATTCAAATTCACTGTAAATGGTGTTAATTATCTAGCGGTACTACAAAGAAAAATGACTAATTAGTTCTCTATTAAAACTTGAAAGACACATCAAATTGAACTAACACTCTTCCTCAAGTCGTGTTTGCATATTTTTTTTCAAATTATTTGTCCAACAGAATGCTTAACCCATGATTCCTTAAATGACAACTCAGTGCCATTGGCACCTAGGCTCCTAGACCTGGAAATCTCTACATCATCTTCTCACTCATCTCCAACCAGAAGTCTTCAACTGTGTAATAAATGCGGCCCACGAGTTCTAGCTGGTTTGAGACTGGAACGACTTATGACCCCAATGAAGAGGACATATGACAGGACACAAGCAAAGTAACCCTAACCATGCTTGACCCCACATCCCAGGAGCCGTAAGGTGTCCATGGTGGTCACCAGCTAGCTCCACACTAGCATGGAAGGGAAACCAAACAAAGGAGAGAAGGGGAGGAAGAAATAGAGGACAAAGGGTCAATTAGACTAACAGCTATGTTACTAACAAACTGCCTGCGGTCCCTCCACTCTGCTCATGAGGAAATCATGAGTCCTCCTTCGTACAGCAAAGGATCATGGCTTGGATTAGCAGATTCAAAGTCTTATAGCCTCAATTTTGAAGAACTTTCCAGACCTTAGAAGCTGAAGACTTACCACACCGGGCACACAACTCAGAGGCATACGGCCCTGACTCCAGCGCTACCAAACCAAAACAAGGTGGCTAGGAAAATGCTCGGCTCTAAGCAACAGTGGCTAGCAGTGGTCAGCACCACCTAAGTATGACAGCTCTTGAGCCTTGGGTGTCAGGACCCCAAGCACCTTAGATATAGGAACAGGAAGAACTGTTCACTGCCACTAAGAACAGTGGCAACTCCGAAGAACTCTTCCGGTGACCAAGGCCCCCAGTCTCTTGCCCACTGCCTTCTTAAGTCTTGGCTTCTTCAACAAGTTCACTGCTTTTACGATCCGTCCCTGAAGCCACTCTTCAGCTATCCCTTCACCAGCGTCACTCCACTATCACCACACTTCTCCTGCTACCACCCCAGTCCATTCTACCCATGATAAAACTCACAGGTAGGCAAAAGGAGTCTATTTTATTGGGCTTGATGTTAAAACATCAGAGCTAGTATAGGAAGGAGTCTTCCTGACTTGAAAAGTAGATAATTAGCCTGCCGGTGACAGAGTCAGATACAGAGGTGCGGTATGCAAATGAAGGATTGATTGTGTACAGATCAAGAACCAGCTTTTGGATTAATCAACCAAACACCTTCTGTCTGAGTTCACAAAGTGACGTTTCCACTCCCATCTCAAATGAGAACAGCTGCAGGTCATTTCACCAAGGCTTAGCTCAGGAGACCACCTTCTCAGGCCAGTGCAAGGTATGTGGAGCAAGACCTGCTGCCACAGGAGTCCTCCTAGCTGCAGCATTCTCAAAGTGACCATTAAATGTCAAATCAGCCTCAGTATGATCCTACCGGATACCAGAAAAGGGACTGCTTGGGTGACAGTTCCTGTCTTAAGTTCTCCAAGAATAAGAGAAGGGCCATCTGCTGTCATTTCACTGCCTAGTTTCACTTATTCATGGGGGGAGGACGGGGACCGTATGGTGCTTGCAATAACAATGTGGGGGGAAAAAACTAACATTCTCACCATCCATATTTAATAATTCTTGATAGTGCCAACCCTGTACCACAGTTTCCCGATGGAAACAGTCCATCTGCTCAATCGCACTGTTCTGCCTACTGAAGATCTTCACAAACCTACGTGTGGCCCAAACTACCCTAGAATCAACAGACAAACTCATGTGCTAGTCGTTTACAAAAACAAAGACTTTCTTTAGGTTTGTTTCATGTGATAAACACAGAAAAACAAAGCCGTTATTAAAAGCAACTTGTGGAGGCAGCTCAGTGACTAAGAGTGTGCTCACCAGGAGTGAGGTCCTAGCTCAGTGGGCCTTCCTAACACTGTGACCTTTAATACAGTTCCTCATGTTGTGGTGATCTCCAGCCATAAAATTATTTTCATTGCTGCTTCATAACTGTAATTTTGCTACTGAGCAGAATCTATGTTCCTAAGTCCATTGGAAATAAGTGTTTTCCAATGGTCACAACTCACAGGTTGAGAACCTAGACTGAACTCTAGGAAGAGGAGAGAAGGGAGAAGGAGGGAGGGAAGTTCAGCAGATAAATGACAGATTTAGTTTTAAGATACTAATGAATAATCACTTACTGGACTCCAGATCATAAAATGAATAAAGCTTCTCTGACTCTGAGGGTTTTTCATCCATCTGTGGAGGAAAAGGAGAAAATACCAAAACAAGGTAAGTGCTCCAATACATAATTAAGTATGTCTGACTACACTTGGGCATTTGATGCAATGATTTCGCTTGCTTGTTCTGAGACATGTTGCACTATTAAATCACTATGTAGCTCTGGCTGTCCTGGAAATTACGCTGTAGACCAGGCTGGCCTGGACAGCAGAGAGATCCATCTGTTCCCATCTCATGAGTACTGGGATTAAAGGCATGCACCGCTATGTCCCGCTTCAAGGAAGTTTTTTAAAAGACCATTTTTTAGATCATTTTTCCTCATAACTCTCTAAACATTTATTTATTTATTTATTCTCTCTCTCGTGTGTTTCTGTGTGTGTGTGCATTTGTGTACACAGCACATGCTGTGTATACGTCAGAGGGCAATTTAAGAACACAGTTCCAGAGACAGAATTCGGGCCGTCAGCTGGGCAGCAAGCACCACTGCACACTGTGGCCTGCCTCCAGGCTTCCTCAGTAGTTTTTGAAATTACTTAGTAACAACTTTAAAATCTAACTTGCAACTTCACCTAAGCTGTTTTATCTCCAAATAAAGACTCCTGTACAAGAACTTCCCACACCTTCACAGTCTCGAAAGCCTCTGTAAAAGTTCAGGGCGGAAAAAAGGAAAATAAAAAAGTCGAAAGTCAATGGATAAATGAAGGAACCAAATTAGGCCCTGCAATAATCTGACATGTTCATGCTATGGCCCTAGTGGAACAATCTAGAAGCTTAAGAGCTACAGGGAAAGGACTGCAGAAATCATAAATCCAGGCTCTATACAAAAAATAACAATCTTGGCCGGGCGTTGGTGGCGCACGCCTTTAATCCCAGCACTTGGGAGGCAGAGGTAGGCGGATCTCTGTGAGTTCGAAGCCAGCCTGGTCTACAAAGTGAGTCTAGGACAGCCAGAGCTGTTATACAGAGAAACCCTGTCTCGAAAAACCAAAAAAAAAAAAAAAAAACAATCTGTCACTCTAATATAGATTATTTAACTATGTCCTCACTTGAAAACATATTGAAGGATCAAACATGCAGTATATTCACAGAAAAAAAGTTACAAAGAAAACACAGTCAGTACTAGTTGCTAGCAACTGTTACCTCAAAACTCTATTGAAGAATATCTCTATAGACCGGGGCTCTGTACCTCACTGCTATCAAGTCAATGACTAATAGGCACATGAGTATCTTATCCTAACATTCTGCCTGGGATAATCCACAGCCTCCTTAATATGAGTTCAGTCCCAGCCTTAAATATGAACAGGAACAGCAATTCCTTTTGTCAAGTCAAACCCAGGCTCCTTTCATGAGTTGTGTACTCACAAGTTTGACGACAATTCTGCCTAGAAGTCTCACAGAATCAGGGGGATATCTGGGCTTGCAGCTTTTAAGACATTTGCATTCTCGCTTGTGGTCCGGCCAAGCTTTTTTCTGTGAAGACAAGAGCAGGGAAGAGTATCAGAGGCAAAAGTCAACTTTCATTCAAACCAGTCTGAGAACACTAATCATCACCAACATTTATTTAATTTCAAAAGCCTAGGTAGAACTATGAAATACAAAATTCATTTCATAACCCTACAAACAATACAGAATTTAATCTTTGTTGAGTAGATAGTCACCAGACGAAGGCACCAACAGCTGGGTGAAACCTTGTCCTCCAATTTGTCCTCTGACCATTACCAGGCTGGGAGATTCCACATTAAGAACCAGTGGGCCCTTCTTATGACCTAAACTTAATATCTGGTGATGTATATGATAGTATTTTAAATAAAAGGTCACTCAAGGGTAGAAAAATAAATCATGTTGCTAAGGGAAATCAAAACAAGGAAGCTAGTATTCTGAGCTTCCGCTGTGCTGTAAATAGTCAGATATACCGGTGGGCCAGCAGACGCAGAACTATAAAGACTACAGTGATGCTCTCAAGGCATCACTGAAGGAGCTAACCCAGCTTGTTCAGCACTGTACAAGGAGCCGGGCCTGGTGGCACACGTTTTTAATCCCAGTACTTGGGAGGCAGAGGCAGGCAGATCTCTGTGAGTTCCAGGCTAGCCTGGTCTACAGAGTGAGCTCAGGATAGACAGGGATACACAGAGAAACCCTGTCGGGAAAAAAAAAAAAAGACTACACAAGGTCATACTTATGTCCTGGCTTGATTATAATAGAGCCCTTTTCATAAAAAGCATATAGTTTGGAAGACAAATGTTCTGATCAGCAATCTCATGATGAGGTTGGAGAAAACTACAAGCTGGTCACATAGCTAGACGTGTGTGGACTAAAGGGAAGGATACGATCCCTGAGGAGAGGGCTAGAACGAATGTCCAGTATGTTCTATCACTGACACCCCTGACACCCACATATTCTTACTTCACAAGAATTACACATCTGGCCAGGCGTGGTGGCACACGCCTTTAATCCCAGCACTTGGGAGGCAGAGGCAGGCAGATTTATGTGAGTTCAAGGCCAACCTGGTCTACAAAGTGAGTCCAGGACAGCCAGGGCTGTTATACAGAGAAACCCTGTCTCAAACAAAACAAAAACAAAAATAAAAGGGGGTAGGGTATAGGGGAAGTGAGTGGGAGGGTAGGACTGGGAAGAGAAGGGGGGTGTCAATTAGGATGTAAAATAAACTAATTAATTAATAATTATAAAAAAGTATTATACATCTGACTCATATTGTGTTCTAATGAGCCTTTTGCTACTAAAGACTTCTGTGTCAGCCTGGCCAGCCCCCTGGCAACCTACATGTGGGAGTCACTGCTTACAGAAGCATCTCACTTCTGCTGTCAGCTCCACTGAAGTTGCTCACTCTGACCATGACGACCCTCCTTAATGCTCTCTGTAATCCTTCCTTCCCAGATTCACACCTCACTGACGTAGAAGCAGGACTCCGCTGCTTCCGTGTAAAGAGGTGTGAGAAGAGCTGGGCATGGAGCTCTGTGATAGAGTGCGTGAAGCCCTGGCTCAAGTCCTAATGCCACACACACACACACACACACACACACACACACACACACACAAATGAGGAGGAGGAGAAAAGAAGAAAAAGAAAAAGAGAGCCAAGCATGATGTGCTATAATCCAGACACTCAGGAGGCTGAGGAAGAAAGATCAGAAGTTCAAGACCATACTCGAATACAGAATGAGTTGGTTAACTTGTGCTGCATGAGATCCTATATTTTAAAAAAGAAAATGAAAGTTGTGTAAGAAATAAGTTGTCCCAGGTGGTGGTGTCTGGCTTTACTCCCAGCACTCCAGAGGCAGAGGCAGGCAGATCTCTGTGAGTGAGTTCGAGGCCAGCCTGATCTACAGAGTGAGTTCCAGGGCAGCCAGGACTGTTACACAAAGAAACCCTGTCTTGAAAAACCAAGACAGAAAACAAAACAAAAAAAAAAAACTCACCAAATATAAGCAAGAATAATGAAATCCTTGGCATGTTCAGCAAGAACACTAAGTGACTGCCATGTTTGTACATTTCTTTAAGTTGATTTGTAAGCAAGGCGGAAACAGAACATAATGATTCCCAGAATTCTCATCTTGTAGAAAGGAAGACATATGTTACTAAATATTAAACTACAGGAGAATGTATTCCAAAAAGGCTGATCATCATACCGGACAGTGTCTTGGACAATACTTATGTTTACAACTATAATGGCCTTTCAGGTAGGTACCTAACAGCAGTACTTACCCAAAGACACAGTATCAAATTCTAATTCAGTGTAACAAAATACCTGTTGTGCAGGAACAAATACTGAACTGTCAATTACTAAGATGTACGAGGTGTTGCAAAGCATACTGATTCATTGTCAAATAAGTTTGAAAAACACAAAGCCATGTACACCCTGCTTTGTAAAATATATTCACTCACTAAGTGTTCTACTGAAACAAACAGCATGTAACACAGCATCTCATGGTGGTCATTTCCATCCTTGGGGACATGGCCTGGTATACATTGGCTAAAATATGTTAAGGAGGGGCTTACTTCCATCTGCTCTTCCAATTAGAGCAAATTAAGCAGACCAATGAGGGGCCTTTATTCTGACAAGAAACTACAGTGCTAGTATCTTCCAACATTGAATTAATCTACTATCCTCACAGATTGGTGCCTAGTCCAATCACCATCAGAGAGGCTTCATGCAGCAAATGATGTGAGCAGATGCAGAGACCCACAGTCAAACACTGGATGGAGCTTGGGGAACCCAGACAGGAGGGGTAGGAGTATTGTAGGAGCCAGAGGAACTGAGGACTCCACAAGAAAACCCACAGAATCAACTAAACAGGGCTCATGGGGGCTCGAAGAGACTGAAGTGACAGTCAGGGAGCCTGGAAGGGTCTGACCTAGGTCCTCTGCATATATGTTACGGTTGTGTAGTTTGGTGTTCTTGTGAGACTCCTAAGAGTGGGAACAGAGCTGCCTGTGACTCTTTTCCTGTTCTTGGTACCCTTTTCTTCTTACTGGGTTGTCGTCCAGCCTCGATATGAAGGTTTGCGCCTAGTCTTACTGTAACTTGTTATAGTGCATTTGGTGGATATCCCTGGAAGACCTGTTCTTTTCTGAAGGGAAATGGAGGAAGAGTGGATGGGGATGGGGGGGAGGAAAAACTGTGTGGAAATGTAATGTATAAGAAAGAATTTTAAAAAACTATATGTTATTAGCTCAGACACCTGGCAGCCGAAATACACTTCAGAAAGTGAACCAACTACCAGTTAGGGAGCACTGTTTTAAATGAAGCATCTAAAATTTAGAGAATTCTTGTCAGAAGTAACATCTGGTCTTTAACATATTTAATATTGTTCAATCAAAATAATAAATGGACACTAGGAAACATATTCCTTCATTCCTGAATCATTCCATGAAAATAACAAGCAGCATGTTTATCTTTCCATTGGTTTTAGGTGATTAAAAAAGGTTGCTGTTGTTTTTCTTTTTATTCATAACCATTTAGTCATAAATATAGAACATGATCATGCCACTTGAAATTGCTTCATTTTAGAGTAAAGTTTCAGTCTATTCTATTTCTTCTAAGCATGATGGTAAAAATCGAACTTTTAAAACAATATTTGTTCAGACCTGCTGCTTACACTCTTACCATAAGGCCTTTTACAAATATGAGCCCAGCAATGAGTCTACTGAGCAACTCCACATGAAAAGACACTCAGAGACATTGGCACTCCCTTCACTCTCAAACTTGCCTTGGTTGGGACCTCAGTGGCACATCAGAATCAAATATCAGGCAGTTTCTCAAATGATAGCCATTTTTCCTATTTTCTTCTTCTACTGCCAACCAGGAATGCAATCAATGTTTGTTCCCAAAACTGGCTGTGATGTTCTCTGTGCTCACAGATGAAAATTAAAAATGCTACACAATAGGCACACACTGGCATGGGAGATAAAGGAAAAATCAAACACTGCATTAGGAAGCAAGACAATAGCAGATTTGACTTCCAGATGAGAAAAAGAAATGAAAGAATTCCACGAGTCAGGGTATTCGGGACTGGAAAAATAACTTCAGAAACTACAAATCTCCATGGCTCTTGCAATATTTATAATTCTTCGGACTACAAGCTAATTACAGGAGGAGGACTTCCCGATGAGGACAGTACTAATATTGAAGGTTGCCCTGGAAGTTCATGTTGTTATACATGTTTGTGTGACGTTGTGGTGCATGAGAAACACTTAATTAGCAGGAAACAAGAATCCAGCCTCCCGTGGAGGACATTTACACAAAAGTAAACTGATCCCGAAGGCAACACAGGTTTCATATGTCTACTGAGATCTGCTTTGAAGGTAAAAACTTTTTTCTAATAGGCCCAGACTAGAACTAAACCTTGGTTTACTTATTTTCACATAGTCCTAACAGTACTGATTTTTGTTGTTGTTGATGTTGCTGTTGTCGAATTAAGGGAAAAATTTGAGAACTTTACAAAATTAGGCAATATTTCATAAAGCTATACCAGCTAAGGCCACAGAACCTCTATATCTAAACTTCCAATCCAGGAAACCTTCCATTGTGGCTCTCTGTTTTTGCGGCAGTATATAAATAATTATGTCTTCTAGTCTAGTCACTGCCTAACTCTTTGCATGGCAAGACACATTATTTTTGTTAATCATTATTTTCTTTCTTCTTATAAATATATAAACTTGAGCTAAGTGTGGTAGCACATGCTTTAATACCAGCACTCAGGAGGCAGAGGCAGGCAGATAACTAGACTGGTCTAGACAGCAAGTTCCAGGACAGTCAGGGCTATACAGAGAAAACTTGTCTCTAAAAAACAAAAAGTAAAATAAAATAAAATAATAATAAATATAAAACTTAGAGAAACTGCATTATCTATATAATTTCATTTCAAGATAGTAGAGAAATCAATAAATGTAATTGTCATAAAATGTGGACGTAGATCTGAGAAGAGCTAAAAATCTCAAACCCAGAAGAATCCTACAAATGACAAACATACATAGATATATTTTATCTGTTTAAATGCCCTAAGAACTACCCAGAAACAGTGACTGTTCATGAGACAGAAATGGATATCTGAACGTTATTACATTTATTTATAAAGGTGTGCGTGTGCTCCTCTGTGTACATATATGCATGTATGTGTCACAGTGGATGCACAGAGATCAAAGGACAGACAACTTGCAGGAGTTTTTTCTCTCTTTCCTCCTTGTGGATCTCAAGGATCAAATTCTAGGCATCAGGGTTTGCCGTAAATGCCTTTACCCACTAGTTCATCTCACCAGACCCTGAACTGTTTTTAATCACTACAGCAGGGTCATGCCACTCACAGTTATCTACAAGGGGTTCCTAACGGCAAAACTCAAGATAGATGAGTTGCCCCGCAAACTGCAGTCAAGAAAAGAAACCTGCAAGTTTTCATTCTCCTGAAGAGAATTCGGTAGCAAATAAGTGGTAACTCCTCCTCTGTGCTTGAGAAGGCCCTAAGTTGGATCACAACTTGTCAGAGGCATGAAGATCCACAAGGCTGGAACCTGGGAACACAGAGTGGAGGCTGAGCAGGCTGTCTAACAGCTTGAGCTGGCAGAAGGGCATCGATCACATTCTTGCATAAAGATCTCTTTAGAGAACTCAGGAGATTCAGTGACAGAACAGCACTGTTTTCTCACCTTAATGCTCCCAGTATGCATATCCAAACACAGCAGGAGCCCCTTCCCATTGGTCCCATTCAAAGTAGGAAAATAATGCCAAAGACGAAGAAGGAATGGGACCAGGAATGACCACAGGGCACCAGGTTATCAGAAAATGAATAAATTATTACATCTTTAGCAATCACAGTATCTTGTTTAACCAAAAACCATATAGTAGGAGGCAATAACAATAAGGTCCAAGAATAAGTCAGTACCATCCAGTACACGGTTCAGAAAACTACAACTACAATCTTTGTAAGTCAGCTCCTTGTGGCCACATTTTTGGAAAGTCATACTAGAATACAGTCACACACACACACAATTGCTACACTCTCTTCGTGCTAAGAAAGAGCTGAAAAGTCATTAGCAAGTCATGTGGCCAAGAATATTTACCCTTTGAAGAGGAAGAATAAGACCACAATGATGACAATGACAACAACGATTATGACATGATCTATAGAGAAACCACAACTACATGGTCAATTATTTTATGAGATGCACAAAATAAATAATGCCCTCCCATGGATTTCTGAGCATGCTAGAAATCTCCATGTTGGTTTAACCAAAGTATCAACAGCAGGTTCCATGTGAACCTAGCAGAAAAGGGCATTTTATTTCTCTGACACAAGCAATTATTGAATTTATAATTCCCTACGTCATCAGTGCTGGGGTGGCTAGCCCTTATCAGAAAGTCCAAATCATGGTTAAAGGACAGGGATGAAGAAGCAGTTCAGGGGGCCATCAAGGTTCCACAGTGAAGTCTGAGAGAGGCTACTGTGCCATGACAAAACTCCAAATGAAAGCCTCTACAGGGAAAGCCTGTGTAGCTGACCAAGAACAGAACTAAAACATGGCTGGGGGTTGGGGTGAACTAAAGCCTGTATTAATAAAGTATCTTAAAATATCTCCCTATTACTGGCATGATTTAGTGTAAGCAGTGGAGATTTAAGATGAAGAGTCCAGTTTAAATATAATGTGGAGACTGTCCAGATCACTGCTCTAATCTTCAATTTGTTCCTATTTTTACACTGATAGGTGTTTTCCCTAAATAGAGGACACAGTGACATACACCTATGACCCAAGTACAGACAGTTATTTTAGATGATCTGAGAGTTAAGCTATCTTGGGATGAATGAATTTGAAGCCAGTATGGGCTACATAGGAAGACTCTATCTCAAAAAAAAAAAAAAAAAAAAGACAAAAACCAAAAATCTAAAAGCACAGGGAAGAAGAGAAAATGGAATAATTCCAAATAAAATGTTTAATTAAAGACCTACAAAAGGCAGGAAAATAACAAAAGACAAAAGCAGCAAAAGAACAAGAAACAGAAAACAGTAAAAGATATGGTAGAGCTCAATACAATATAATGAGCATCATTCTGCATAACAATGCTCCTGATGCTTCAATTAAAAGAGGGATAGTTAGGATGGATTAAAAATAAAACTATGCAAATCCTATCAGTCTGATGTCTAAAACACAGCTACTCCTGAAATAACCAAAAGGCTTAGCTTTCAGGGCTACACAAAAAAAAAAAAACTGTCTCAAAAACCAAAAAAAAAGGCTTAGCTTTCTTCAGTACCCCCCTCTAGAGTACAGTGTTGCAGAAACTGATAAAATCACCTCAACGTAGTATTTGCTTTGCACTATGAAAAAGAATCAAATCATTTGATAACTACACATGGAATGCAGATGCCAGTAACACTGGTGTGTAAAGAGATACATAAATGCTAACATGAAATAGAACCTCTCTCTGCAAAGGTAGTGCTTTTCCAAAGATTATAATTTAAAAATTGAGTTAGAATCAGGTCAGATCCCTTGTTTAGCAAAGAGCTCAATTAGAAATGTAAATATCAAAAGTCAAACTAAATCCAGAAAAGGCAATGCGACACTTGTGAATTTGCCTGAAATTGGTTTACTTGTTATCAATATCGCTGTCAATTCTTACATTTTGAACATTTCTTAATAAAAAAAAAAAAAACAGCCTGTCCTACTTTTTCAGTATCTGAATCATCTGTACTGTTCCATTATGCCAGTAAGGAAACGGATTCCCACACTAGGAATATGCGATGGATGCCAATATGGAGATGGGTTCCCACAATAGGCAATAAAGTGATGGATGTCGCACAATAAGGCACAGGCAGGAGTTCAGCTACCAATGAAAAAAAATCAATCTTGTCAGAATCAGAAACAACACTATACACAGCAGTGGGTGGTGGACGGGCTGACTAAATGTATAGGAAGGCTTGGAGGAACAGCCGGCTTTGTAGCCTACCGCACTCAAAAAAAGCAAATTATCTCTAGAAAACAACTTAAAAAAGGAAACTAGAGAAAATCTCCATTGTTTTAATCCTGAATGATTCTGTATTATCTTAATTTTTATAATGAAAATATGTTCTTCTGTTGCTTACGTGTTAAAATGAAATATGAATGCTGTTGTCCGTGACAGCATTTTCTGAGCACCCTCAAAACACCCCCAAAACCTTTCTCAGACTGCTCACTAACACCACAGACCCCCATGGAGGCCCCGCCTACAACACCACAGACC
>CAJQZJ010034210.1:203982-216312 GCA_907164525.1 Lophiomys imhausi | reverse complement strand
CACACACACACACACACACACACACACACACACACACACACACACACGAAACTAAATACCGAAAGATTTTTTGGTATTTTTTTTTCCTGGGATCCATTTTCAGCCAACTCTAGAAATACAACTTGGATATCTTGAAAGTATTTGAATCTCTCTAAATCTTAAAATCTAAAATGATAAAAATACTTCTGGCTCTGCCCAAAGATTCCTATCAAGACCATTTAAGTAGTAAGTATTGCTAATAATAGACACAGCACTGCCTAAACACTATAAATACCACAGGTAAAATTCCAATGAGCTCTAAATAACACACCAATAATGTCTTACATTCTAAAACACCTAGTCATATATAGTCAACTTATTTTATTACTTTTTAAAGAATTTTTTTCCTTTTCTTAGGACAACACCCAGGACTTGACACAACCCAGGCCAAGGCTCTAAGATCAAACTAAATCCCTTACAGGAAAATTAGTGTTTTCTTCTCAAATACAGCAGTGTGGCTTATCATCTCATCCCTTTGGTTTCTACCTTTCAAAATTAAGGTCAAACCAGTCATTACAGCACACGCACTTAATCCCATCACTCAGAAGGCAGAGGAGGGAGGACCTCAGTGTGTTGGAGGCTAGTTTGCAAAGCAAGTTCTAGGTAAGCCAAGACTACACAGTGAGACCTTGTCTCAAAAAAAAAGTCAATATAAAGTGACTAAACCTAATTTTTAATAATTTTACATATGTTTAACTATACTATATATTTATAAATACAAGTATGACTATATTATTAAAATTTCCATTCCATTTGACCCTTGAGTAAATACTGTCTCATAAATATAAACTGCATGGTTCAGATACGAATATACACGTAAACTTTAATTTCAGTGTTAATTTAAATCACAACTTATTTCACCTTTCCATGTTGACAGAATCGGCTCTGTATCTACACAAAGGTCACTAGGTTGATTATAATGCTCTTACTATTATAAACTTAACTACAATGAACACTATTTGCCCTGCATACATAATACAAAGGTTTCCAAAACATTGTGGTCTCCATCCATATTTAAGACTAACAAAAGGAACTCACAGATGGTTTATTTATGCTAATTATATCTGTTGATAGTTCACTAATTAAAATTAGTAAGTTTTAAAAATATTTATTAATCTATGTTAAATAATACTCCCTACATGTTGACTTAAGTGTTTTCATGAAAAACATAGCTGTATTTTCCAAAAACAATTAAGTTACTGAAGAGTGGCACCATTTTTCCTTCTGGCCAAACAGAAGGCAGATGTATTCTCATTTACACTCCTGCATTTAATCTGCTAGAGTGAAGCTTCTGGAAGATTCCATTGTATACACAAGAGAAAATGAGAGTGGAAAAGACAAAAAAGCCAAACTATTACTATAAAAACAGTTTTCACAGCAAATTGCATCATTTCCTTGTTTCTGATAGCTGGGTAGTATCCCACTGTGTAAATGTACCACAGTTGTTTTTTTTTTTTTTTTTAATCCATGAAGGACATCTGGGTTGTTTCCAGCTTCCAGTTTCTAGCTATTACAAATAAGGCTGCTATGAACATAGATGAGGAAACTTCCTTGTGATTTGGTGAGGAATCTTTTGGATGTATGCCCAGGAGTGGTATGGCTGGGTCTTGAGGTAGAACTATTCCAAGTTTTCTAAGATATCTCCAGACTGATTTCCATAGTGGTTGTTACAAGTTTGCACTCCAACCAGCAATGGAGTAGGGTACCCCTTTCTCCCCAAACTCCACAGCATGTGCTGCCATTTGAGTTTTTGATCTTAGCCATTCTGACAGGTGTAAGATGCATATAATACAGGATAACTATCCTACAACCAACAAACCAAAAGGAACAGGAATATGGACTTTGTTACCTGTTAGAGGGACACTTTGCCCTAGTGGAGTTGCCATGTAGGCCCCCAGTGCAAGAGGAAGCTCTTAGCCCTCATATGACTTATGAACTGAGGGGGGCTGATAGAGTTCCCCACACCAAAAGAGTAGAATAGGTGGCAGAGGGGGTAGAGGGTGGGAGGGTGGGACTGAAAAGGGTGGAGGAAGGGGGCTGTGATGGAGATGTAACCTGAAGTAATAAATAAATAAATAAATATAATTTTAAAAAATTGTTCTCACACGATCCCTGAAAGGACCTCAGAGACCACTTGCCCCAAGAGCTCCCCAGACCCCATTTTTATTCCAGTATAGAATGTGTATTGTTGAAGCCAAATCACTGAGTTGTAAGAACACACACTCAAACAACTGTGTACATTAACACATGGCTCTCCAAAGTATCTGCAGACATTTGTACTCCTAAGGCAGTGTCCAGAATCTCCCTGTCCTTACCCTACCAACTCCTGATACAGCCAGTGCGCTCACTGCCAGGCCAAGGATGAGAGGCTCTGCTTCTATGTGCTGGGCTCCCTCCTCATGACTGGTTAGATTAGAACATCTTTACATGCCCATGCCCGTGACAGCTGCTCTTATGTGAACTACCTGGTCACATCATTCGTCTGCATCACTGAGTCTTCTCACAGAGTACCATTTTTTTTTTTTTTTGCTGTGTATATGCTTTATAAATTAATTTCTCCACTACTGCATTTTTTTCCTCAACAAATTTCTACGAGAATTTAATGCAGTAGACAAATCGTTGACCCTACAGACACATTAACCTGGGATTGGACTGTAGTTTACCACTAAGCTATGTGACCATGGGTGATCTGACCTCAATGAACTAAAGTAAGAATAAATAACAGAAGGGGTTGATCACACCTTATCAAAAATCATCTAAAACCTGAAACGCTATGAAATCACAGTCTATTTAAGTGTCAACCACTTGGGGAGGCCTACATCCCTTTCTACATAGATTTTTTTAAACCTGGATATACTCTCGTCTAAAAGAAAAAACTCAATGCATTCATGACTTTATGCATTGCTGAGAAAAATATTTGACATGAGCAACTTACTGAAAGAAGGTTTATTTTGGTTTCCATTTGAAGGGTGTAATTCAGCATGGCATGCAGCCATGGCAGTAGAGTGTAAGGCAGTTGGTCACACTGCATCCACACTCAGAACATAGAGAGATGAACATGCTGCTCAGTTCCATTCCTCCTTTTTATTCAGTCCAGGCCCCCAGCCAACAGAATGGGGTCATCACATTTAGGGTACATCTTCACACCCCAATTAATCTAATCTAGACAGTCTTCTGTGGACACGCCCAGTGGACTGTATCCATGGAGTTTCTCAATCTTCTCAAGCTGACAAATCAATACCAACCACTTTCAAAGACAACACAGAAGCAAATATTTTTGATTTTCCATCTAGATGATAGAAGCTAAGAAAATGTTAACACATCAACTTTCTCTTCTTCCTACACATTAGGCTGCTATGAACCATCTTTCAATACAGAAAAGATAATTCAACTTCTTTCAGGTAAGTTCACCCATTTCGCCACAAAGCAATCTCCCAGCTTATTGCTCATTTACAATAGTCTGAGGAAATTTGTAACTGATCAGCCTTGACAAAACTAAAAGAATCCCAGTAGCAGTAAATTAAAACATCTATTTTCCCCAAGAGAAAATTAGAGAAACAATTTTTAAAATGTCATTACTTGAATGCTTTCTCAAAATTATGTGATATTTTAAATGGCAAATTTTAATTGTCTCTTAAAGATCTTCTTTTGAATGTCACATCCTTCCCAATGTTGCTGCTCTTCCTTTCGCTGGTCCATTTAGATCACTGTGGAATTTTTAGTTAGTTATACTGTGGGCTGCAAGAAGGTTCTTGAGCTCGAGCTCAGGTCATCAGATTAGCATGGCAAATGCTTCAACCTGCTGACCCAACTCATAGGCCCTTTTACTTTATTTCATTGGCTATTTTCTTAACAACTTGTTACTTCTACAAACTTCAAATTGATTTTTATGGCCATATTTTTCCCTCAATGGAGCAATTTTGAAATCAAAATGACAAGTAAATATAGAAGATGCTCTTAAAATGTGTTTTACAGTGAATTTTTCAAAGTGCATCTGTCTCTCCCAAAAGACAGCTGCCATAAAGTCTGGCGTCCCTGAATATTTCAACTTACAATGTAAACTAAAGTAAGTCACAGTGAACTGTTCTCTGACTAGGTGGCTCGTGTTGCTGATCTCACACTCTTTGTCAAAGCACAGCCCCTGCATTTTCTTTTTCATTTTCTCAGTACCTGGTATCCAACTAAGCAATGGTGGGTGACCTCAGAATAGTCACCAAATGAATAAATGGTTCAGACAGTTCCACCCAATGAAAATCTAAAAAGAGCACATATAGCTTTATATAGAGAAATGACCTCCATCCTCACAACCCTCCAGTGTACAATCACCAGTCAGTGAGAAAATGGCTGATAGAGAAAAAGCCCCAAGCCCCTAATATCAGCTAACTAAAACAGGACCATCAAATGAATTTCCAGGTCACCAAAGGAAAACAAAAATCACAAGTGAGAGGTCACGTGAGATCATTGCTCAGGTCACTCAGGAAGGCCTGTACACACTGCCCAGCTCTGTGCACAGCCACCATGTCAGACCGCTCATCTTGCCCTTGCTCTTTCACCCAAATACGCCCCCATTTCACAAAAGTGCCAACATCAGCAAATAATCTCTTACAGTAAAATCTGTTCCTTCTCCAGCCCACGGTCAACTCTTCTCCCCCTCCTTTTCCTCTTCCTCTCATCCCTCCCCCATTCCCTCGCTTTCTGGCTCAGGTGTAAGCCAGTGGTTCTCAACCTTCCTAATGCTGCATCCTTTAATACAGTTCCTCATATTGTGGTGACCCCTAACCGTAAAATTATTCCATTACTACTTCGTAACTGTAATTTTGCCACTGTTATGAATCATAACATACATATCTGATATGCAAGATATCTGATATGTGAGCCCAAGGGAATTAAGACCCACAGGTTGAGAACCACAAGTATAAGTGAGTTTTTAGTGGCAATGGAAATCATCCTCATGAACTTAAACAGTAGCAAAATGAAGAACATCCCTGTTGCCACACATAGACATGATATCTGCAGTGACCCAGGAGATATTTCTATCTGACAGCCCAGCCCAGAAACATCAAGTACTTTCCCATTCAAGCTAATACTTCTGGACTCTACCAAAAGTGAAAGGGCACCCCCAGAGAACTAGAAGTTGTGGGGGTAGAAATTAAGAAGTCATGTAGAGCTGGATGTGTTAGCACACACCTTTAATCTCAGAACTCAGGAGACAGAGGCAGGCAGATCTCTGAGTTCAAGGCAAGCCTTGTCTATAGATAGAGTTCTAAAATGGCCAGAGCTACAAAGAGGAAGAGGAAGAGGAAGAGGAAGAGGAAGAGGAAGAGGAAGAGGAAGAGGAAGAAGAAGAAGAAGAAGAAGAAGAAGAAGAAGAAGAAGAAGAAAGAGCAAGAAGACATATAGAACACTCTTAAACTGTAATTCTACACTTCTGTATCTTCTCACCAATATAAAACACAGTGGGTTGCAGAACCAGCTCACATTACTTAAACCCACAAACACTTTTAGTCCTCGACACAAGTGTTCTAGAAACTACTTGTGTTTAAATGAAGTGAAGTTATTAATACTTCTCTGCAGTACTAACTATATAAAACAAGGCCCAAAACAAGCGAAAGGCATGGAATGGTGTTTCCGGAAGCTGCAGCATGAACGACTATAAACAGCTGATTCCATACTCATGAATGGGTTTCTTCACTACGGAAGACCCAAATAGAATAAGAAATGGAGATGTGTGAAAACTGTTTGCTTTTAATTCTGGCTCCTTCTGCTGTATCGTATTTCGCAATGACGAACATAATGTTTTATTCCACGTGTGGGAAAGCTCTAGGTTATTAAGGCTCTCAAAGTAAAAGGAGCCAGGCCAAAGTTTGGGGAAAATATGTAGATTACTTTTCTTGCTTATACCAAATGCCTCTGGATAAGCTCCTTCAGAATCATTAGTTTTCAGTCATCCACTACCTACAACTTCAAAAGGTACCAGCAATCATTTTCCTTCACTATCCAAAGGAAGGTATTACCTACTATATACCTATCCACCAGTGCCAGAACCTGGCAGAGGCAGATCTCCTGACTCCTTTTCCTTGTAGTCCTCAGTCAGCTGCAGCCTCTCACTGGAGACAGTGGTTTTCTGTTACACTGAAGGTGAGTCCCCAGACAAACATGGCCCCTGACACCACAGCACCCTCTGTCTCACTGAGCTCATGTAGTGCTGCTGCTGCTGCTTAAGCATGTTCTCAGCTCAGTCTTCTCCACGAGGCATGCATGAGGTGAGGACGAAGCCTGTCTGGATGACCTCCAGATACAATCAGGAACAGTGACCAACAGCTTCTAGTCTCCACTACCAGGGAGCAAGCCCCATGAAGTTCTTGCTCATCCTGAACATTTGCTTGCCAACTGCTTATCATTTGAGCAAGCCCTTGTAGACCTCTATACAACAGAGACTTATCACTCAGCTTGTCTACAAAGCCTTTTATAATCCTCCAGCTATTCTCTCAGCCCAGCTTCATGTACCTACATAAAAGAACATTTCACTGTCTGAAGGCTTGCTGGAGGGGGACATTTATTTTGTGAATTCCTATTTTTTAGATTCTATCAATAAGATGATGCATAATAGGTGTTCAATAAGGCCTTGGAACAAATAAATGAGCAATTGAACACATGGAGCAAAGACAGGATTGGTACAACTAGGAAGTGAAGATTAAGTTTACTTTTCAGAATCTCACTGAAGAAATTAGGAGCAAGCTGGGCATGGTACCGCATGCCTTTAATTCCAACACTCGGGTGGCAGAGGCAGGTGGATCTCTGTGAGTTCGAGGCCAGCCTGGTCTACAAAGTGAGTTCCAGAACAGCCCATACTGCTACACAGAGAAACCCTGTCTCAAAAAGAAAGAAAGAAATTAGGAGCAGTAGGAAGCATTAACCACATGAAAAAAACTGTTATAACCCCAGCAAATGGTAAAGGATCCTTCCTATGCCAGCCAATACTCTGAGCACCTTACATATAATAGTTCTCTTAACCTTTACAACTCTGCTGGGGAAGCATTAGTTCAATTACCATTCTAAAGACGGTTGAGCGACAACAGAAAGTCCACTAAGATAGGGACTTATTTTGCATGTATTCTCTAGAAGAATATATACAAAAGGCCAATACCACATGGAAGACATTCAGCATCATTAATCATTAAGGAAATATCAATCAATAACCTCAATAATATACTCCTTCAAACACGTGAGGAGGGATATTAACAATAACAACAATTAGACATGTTCATATGGCAAGGATCAGAAACACTGGAAGGTTCATACATGGTTGGTAAGAAGAGAAAATAGAAACAATCTGGCAGTCTCAAACGTTAAACATGGAGTCATCCTGTGATCTAGCAGATTGGGGATGACAGCTAGGGGGAACAGGTTTCAAGGGACAAACGGGTTCTAAAATTAGTATCAGCAGCATGGCCCAGCAAATTATACAAAGCAAATGAGTGCAACGTAAGGGACGTGAATTAAATCTCATTGAAATGATTTTTTAATTAAGTTTTAAAAATAAATCATTTGCCTGCCATAGAATAGTTACAATACAGCAAAACCAGAACTGAGCCCAGCCTGACCCTGCCTGGTACATTAGTAGGAGAAACATGGTAAAAGGCTCACCTTTTAAGAGATCTGTGTCCAAAGAGGTGAACAGAAGCAATGCATTCCAGAGAGGATTTGTATTTATGTAATTTTAAAAGATTAGAAGCATGAGAAAAACATGATGTTTAAGAGAACTCAAAAAAAAAAGACCTATTTTATTTCTGAACTACCTTCTATACTTTGCTGGCATCATGCATTAAAACTAAAAGGCAGCAGCCGGGCAGTGGTGGCGCACACCTTTAATCCCAGCACTTGGGAGGCAGAGGCAGGCGGATCTTTTCGAGTTCGAGGCCAGCCTGGTCTACAAAGCGAGTCCAGGATAGCCAGAGCTGTTAAACAGAGAAACCCTGTCTTGAAAAAAAACCAAAAAGAAAACAAAACTAAAAGGCAGCATCAGCTGCTGCAAAACCTAAAGAGTTAAAATCCCCCTGCCCATATCTCGCTGTAACAAGTCATTCTTACTCTGTGTTCTTAGAGGACAGGAGTGTACTAGCAGATTTAAGAATGTATGCTTCTCATTGCTAATATCATTTACCTAAAGCCTAAGAAAACATGATACTAACTCACACAACACAGGGATGTAACACATGGAACTGGTAAAACCAAACATCACTTCTGAATCTAAGTACCTTGAAGAAGACAGTTGCCGCAACAGCCCTCCCTGCACCTGTTTCTCCATACAGGGATTTTAACCCCTCCCTCCGTGTACCAACCGGACCACATGGGCAAGACCCTGACTGACATCAGAACGCTAAGCCAAGGTCTCACCGCAGAAACACAGAGCAGAGCCCAACAACACCTGAAGAACTAACGTTTTCCGGAACCCGAGTTTTCATCATCTTTATCAGAAGGCAAAATCTTGTTTTGGGTTTCAGTGGATCCCAGAATTTTCAGGGAGGTCAGAATGTTCCAAAGGTGGGAAATCAAGCAAGGTTCTAAAGCCCATCTTATTTCCATAAGGAAATTGAACAATACACACAGTACCAATGAACTCATGAATTTGTCATGCTGTACTATGTGAGACTTGGTCATTTGTCAAAGAGATCCATCTTGGCCAGTCAGGCTTGAAGCCAAGAGGGGGTTCTAACTCCCTCCATTTCCAAACACACAACTAGTCAAGAAATAGCAGCACAGATCGACAGTGTAGCTCTTTAGAGTTAGGCAGGATCTGAGTGTATTAACACGGAAGTCCAAGAGGACATCAGAGCCCAGAGATATGTCATCTTACTCTGTCCCTGAAATGTCATGACACACGAGGAACAGAGACCTCAGTGCCAACATCACTCATGCAGTTCTACGGGAAAATATTTTACTTTTCTATTTCCCTTCAACCTGAGACAAGCTGATGCTTTTCAAAGTCATCTGAATTGCCCTAAGAGGCTCTCTAAAAGTAAACAGGACATAATCAATGGCTGTCAGCTGCCTTTGAAAAGGTGCCCATCCTCACTAATGGATTATGAGCATCACTACCACATGGAGATGGGCACTGAGGGAATGTGGAAGACTCCCACCTCTGAGCTCTGAAATCACCTCAAGAATAAGAGCATCCAGACACTGGTGTCCAGTACGTGCACACATAGATGTTTTATAAAACCTGATTTAAGATTCTGTGGAGATGGCTGGTCAGTTAAATACTTGCCAAGTAAGTATCAGGACCTGAGTTCAGATGTCCAGAAACCATGTAAAAAAAAGTGCTCGCCTATAACCCCAGAGGTAGAGGGGAAGAAACAGTTCCCTGGAGTTCATTGCTCGCCAGGCCAGACTAGCCAAGTAAAGGAAGTTCAGGTTCAGTACGGTGGAAAGTGGCAGAGTAAAAGTGACAGAGTAAAGACATCTAACGTCAACCTCAGGACTCCACACACAAGCAGATATATGCACACACTGCACACGGACACACACATGCATGTACACACAAACCTGGTTTAACCAAGGTGAGTGTGACTGGCAGTCTTCTATCCTTCATTGTCAGTGTGACTAGATTTAGGTCACCATGGAAACACCTCTGGGAACACCTATAAAGATGTTTCCAGAAAGGTTTAATTGAAGAGGAAGGCCCACACTGAGTGCAAGCAGTACTATGTGGTGGGCTGAGGTCCCAGACTGAGTAAAAAGATGAAGTGGAGTTGAGCAGCAGCATTTATCTCTTCTGTGCCTAATGGTGGACACAATGTGACTAGTTCTCTTATATTTCTGACACCATCCATGTCTTCACTACCAAGATGGCCTTTATCTTCAAACCATAAAATAAACTATGAAAAAATAATCAAGATGAGAGAGATGCATGTCTACTTGTAAGGACTTTTTCTTTTTTTTGGGGGGGGGGGGGTTCGAGACAGGGTTTCTCTGTATAACAGCTCGGGCTGTCCTGGACTCGCTTTTGTAGACCAGGCTGGCCTCGAACTCACAGAGATCCGCCTGCCTCTGCCTCCCAAGTGCTGGGATTAAAGGTGTGCACCACCACCGCCCGGCTTTTTCTTTTAAATGCTACCAGGCTACAAACTGAATTGAATCACTTATGAATTTATAAGGACATGTCACCCTGGAGACTTTATTATAGAAATTATATATAAGGCTCTCATCATCCCTAAGTGTAACACAGTAGCATCAGCTTGACAATTACTTGCATAAACAAACATAAAACTCAAGCATAGAAATTAGCAATTCTGATCGGTAAATTAGCACACTGCCATGAAGAATTCATCATGGTCACATTGCATCTAAGTATACTCCAAAGTTTGACCTCAAGTACAAATGAAGACTACAGCTCCGCTCATGCTTACCTTCAGCTTGGGCCTTCCCCTGTTTTCCTTAGACTCCCTTGCAAAACAAAGAACAAAGATCAAATGCTACATAGTTCAGAAACATAATCCTTAAAAACATTTAATTGTTAGAGGACTAATCTTAAAAAGTCATTAGCGTAGTCATACATTCATTCATTCATTCATTCATTCCTCTAACAATTGTTTACCAAACAGCTACCATGACAGACTGGCTAGAAATCAGCACAGACAAACAGGAGTACAGCCTGCCTTCCCACAGTCCAGCAACAGAGTACTTTTACGTGTGTATTAGGGAATTTTTAGAAGTTCTGGGAACTACACCCATACCATTTACACCGAAACATTTTTTAACCTTTTTTTTTTTTTTTAATAACTTGAGGGGTTACAAGTATGGCTTAAAAGAGCCCACCTGGTTTGATTGCGAAACATAACAGAGAGATGATGATAGACGACAGGCAGACAGACAGATAGATGAATTAAAACAACATAAAGAAACAATATCATGGTTGGCATTAATCATTAATTGTTATTTTATGACTTCTTAGATTTGATACATGTCTGAGAGCTAAACTGTAGGCAGACAAGAAGTCATCCAGATTTGGAAAAAAAAAACAGTATTAAACTCCAAATATTAAGATACAGAGTTGAAACACTGCAGTAACTATGCTTATAAATGCTGGGAATTCTACGCTGGCACTTTAAGATTATTCATAGTGTATTTTATTTTAGAATAAGAATCCCTCAAAACAAAACATACTTTTATCTTTTCTCTTTCCAACAGAATGGTAAAAGATAAACCAGAGGTATTTTTATTTTCATTGTAAGAATATCACCTCAACATGCTTGGTATTAACAACTCAGACTTTTGCTTTCAAATCAAAATACAGGTGTTTATCCACCCTAATGAACAAATCCAAGATTAAGTAAGCTTATTAATTATCTACGTCCCTAATTTATTAAAGTCCATAATAAAATGTGAAGCAAAACTGTTCAAACCAGTTAAACTAAGTCTTGATCTGCTAAGATGATGAACACCGTCTTCCTAAAGAAGATCCTTCACTGGAGCACGTGATACCTCTGTGATTTCAGGGCACACATCCCCCTATCCATCACACTAAATGGAAGGGTAAGGGAGGTTAATAGAGACAGAGTGTAATAGCCTCCTGCATTTCCTCCTTGACTCAATAGAGTCCGCTCATCACTGAGCTGTTGGCAGTGTTCTTATGAATCAATGGTTCCCTCTACAACCTAGACAGAGATTAGAGACCACTGTGTGAGCTGTATGGCTTACCTTTGCAAATTCTCTTTGGGCTGATATGTTGATTCAGTCTATGCAAGGTTTCAAAACAACTGACAAGCAGGCACGATTTTAATTAGAAGCCACAATGGCACTGCTAAATACCTAAATAAAACATGAGCCAGGGTGATAGCCACTTGCAAAGTGCAAGGCCGATTTCTGGTCTCCATTTCCCATAAAGAGGAAAATTTCTATTCAGCCTCACAATCAGGGCTATATGAGCCCTGACCTAGCAGTAGCAGTCAATCATTTAAAGTAATGGAAATGAAATTTAAACATGAACTTACAATCTATCATCATAGGTTACATTAGTAACAATCAAAACTGTTACAGACTGGAAAACAAATGAAGCTATCTCATTAGCTAAGCTGACACCCTACTCTCCCCCAATTCAACATAAAAATTCCCTGGAAGAAACAAGCAGCTGGGCCAGTGATGTGGTAAGGCACCTGCCAAGAAGCCTAGTGACCTGACTTCAATCCCCCAGGACCCACTCGGTAGAAGGAGAGAACCAGCTCCCACAAGTTGTCCTCTGACTCACACACACACACACACACACACACACACACACACACACACACACAC
>CAJQZJ010034210.1:183833-203972 GCA_907164525.1 Lophiomys imhausi | reverse complement strand
CACACACACACACACACACACACACACACACACACACACACACACACTGTAGTACGTGCACAATGCACATCCACACACCAGAAATACATAAAATATCATTTTAAAATAAAAATGGTTCTATATACAATTACACATACCAGGAGTTCAGCTACTCTGGAAGGTTCCTTGAGTCCAAGAGTTCAAGGGCAGCTGGACTACGTACAAGTACCTTGTCTCAAATTACTCACTGATAGAGCAGATCCTGCTAAATCGGGCTTGCTTACCCTGCCTGTGACTGATGAGGAGTGATGCCACCCTGGTGGGATTCTAAATCCCGCCCTCAGTGAAGAAGAATTACCACCAGCCAAAGCACCTCAGATCTACTGCAGAAATCCCAGCCTGGGCCAGAGCAGGTCAGAGCAACCTTTGGGGGGAAGCATTAATCTAAAGTTCCTTTGATTTGTTTCCTTTTGTTTACTAACCTTGAACTCAACACCAGCCTATCATTCTAAGTGACAGAGAGCCAAAGAAGCCTCTTTCCATTTAAGCCTCCTCTCATGGTCATGTGATCATGACTGTTGAAGTTACCCCTGGGCATAAACAATCTAAGGCAGTGTCTGTGGGTTGAGTCCTCTTTAGGGGGCAAACCCCTTTCACAGGGGCGGCATACCAGATATCCCAAATCTCAGATATTTACATTGCAATTCATAACAGTTGCAAATTTACAGTTATGAAGCAGCAATGGTTGGGGGGATCACTACAAAATGAGGAACTGTATTAAAGGGTCACAGCAGTAGAGAGGTTGAGGACCACCGATCTAAGGACTCTAGCCATAAGTCTCCATTCTCCTTTTTTTTTTTTGGGGGGGGGGGTATTTTGAGACAGGGTTTCTCTGTGTAGCCCTGGCTCTCCTGGACTTGATTTGTAGACCAGGCTGGTCTCGAAGTCACTGAGCTCTGCCTGCCTCTGGGTGATCCTGGAAACTGCTTACTCTCTTAGTATGTCCTTTATTCACTCCCTAAATACAAATAGGCTTTGTGATGGCTCCAGGAAATTGGAACACTATATTCCAGCTACCTTCTCTTCATCTATTTTAAATATTGTATGTCATGTGTCCTGGTGCCCCTCCTCTCATGACATGTGTATAGCTTATTCTTTAATCTTTGCTGCTTTCAAATGATAATGCAATTCAAAGTATGAATAATTCTTACTTTCTAATAGAAAACAGCCCAGGGCTCATTGATATAAAGATGGAAAAAATGTGGTCTATGCTGCCCAATGGAGCAGCAGACAGCAGTGAAGATGGACTAAAACTCCATGAAATAATGTTGGGAGATCTTGAAAATGTAACACTGAGTTGTTTTTTTTGTTTTGTTTTGTTATTTGTTTATTTGTATTTTAATTCTATATGACACAGGAGAAAGTGGTGTATGTTTTTAATCTGGAAGGCAAACGCACGTAGATTCCTGTAATTTTATGACCAGCCTAATCTACACAGTGAATCCTGGCCAGACATATTACATAGTGAGACTCTGGCTCAGCAAAATAATTTTTTAAAAATCTTGCTTGAGGGAGGAGGGAGGCTCTTTAGACTCATGAAGCAACGGAAATGATCATCACTCTAGATGCAAAACATGTAAGACTCCGGCAGTTATGAGACTCACGGGCTACACAAGCAACTAAGAATTGCTATGAAAGGGGAGACCCTTCAATGACATTGCCTATGACTTGATCACAAAGGTGTCCAGGAACAGAACATTTTAGATCATTCAAAATGGGGCTGGCTTTCTGGTGATTCAGATGTCTTAATCACTGATGTTCCTGTATCTATCCCCTCACCTGCGCCCCAGTAACAGCAATAAACTCATCGGTTTACTACATGGGACTTGGATGGAACCAATGTTGATCTGTTGTCTGTGCCCTGTCTGGGCTAAGTTGTCACTTGTTCACCTCTCCCTGGGGAAAGTCTTACCACTGCCTCCTTGACATGCCGGGTGTTAGACTAGGCACAGATGTAATTAAAGCTGCCAAGGACCCAACCTTATGACATTTGGAGACCTTCATGACAGATATTTTGTCTTTTTTTTAATTAATTAATTTATTTATTCACGTTATATCCTGATCAAAGCCTCCTCCCTCCCTCCTCCTAACCCATTACTACCCTCCTACCCTCTACCACCTCTCCTCAGGTGGGGAGTGCCCCACCCCCAACAAGCCACCCCAGTTCATCAAGTTGTATCAGGGCTAAGACCATCCTCTTCCACTAAGACTGTTTTGTCCATGTGTTTTGAGAGTGACAATGAGACTCCTGCTTTCCATTTTTTATATTTTATCTTGTATCAATACAAGTAAGAAAAATTAAAACACTACTGAATGACGATATGTAAGTACATATATTCAGTATAATAAAAATATCTTGATGACCACATTTAGTAATTATGCCATTTTATAGACTCAAAAATGTAGAAAGAGGTGCAGCTCTATACTGACTCACACATTTATGATAAAAAAAAAAAAAACTTACGAATAGAAACATCTCAAATACCCTGATTTCATTAAAGCCTGACAGAAATGTGTTTGTGTTTGGGTGCATGTTAGATAGAATCCAACTGCTCTATAAATGGACACACCAAACACTACCAGCCCAATGTTGTTCTAATGCTGTAATTTTAAAATTAAAGACAGCCAACACATTTTACCCTTTGTTCACCTACCCTGAATTCAGCTCATAATGATGACTGTAAAGGAATGTTTTGTTGTTAGAAATGCATTGTGTATACCACAGCAAACACAACTGTTGGGGTCAGCACCATTATCTCAACCCTGAAGGGTTAACAATTTAGTTCTCCAGTACTGAGGCCTGGCTCAAGGTCCCATCTGCGCTGACTTCACACTGAAGGGAGGAGATTTCCTCCACCTAGGTGTGCAACAGATGCTGTAGTCATTAAAGGTTCCCTGAGCCAGTTCAGCAATTCCAGGGATGCAGCGCTGCTGACCTATGAGGTTCCCACCTGCTAGAGCACAGAGGTTTGCACAACTATGCCATGTGCCTCTGTGCCCACAAAGGCAGAGACAGGTGCCACCCCTGGATACATGATATCTTCAGGCAGACTCACTCTGCTCTAGTATGAGATGGGGGTGTATCAAGGTGGCTTTCATTATTTTTGTTTTATTCTTCACTCTAATTATTTTACTACACTTACTACCTCTACCTCCCTTCCAACCCCTGTTCCTTCCGACACCTCCCCCCACCAACACTATGTGGGAGAGAAAGAAAGTTAAAAGGAAAAAGGACATACTTCTCTTTGAGCTACTTCCTGCTGATTAGGGTCGTCGGGTTCTTTGGGGGCAATACCAATCTCAGTAGTCACAATATCCAGAAGTCCAGCAAACCAGGAAACAGCAGCAGGAAGGACCAGCAGCAGTTTGAGGAACAGCAACCTCTTTCTTCTTTGTAGACCCCCTTCTCCTTGGAGCTCTTGCTTTTCCTCCCTCTCCCAAGTCCTCCTAGTTTAACTTGCTCAGCTGGCTAAGCCACACCCGTTAGCTCACAAGACACATTCATAGTTTACACCTGTGTTCTTAACTGAAGCACACCCACACCTGGGATTAAACAAAAATATTCTCATAACTGTTTTTTTTAAATAAACAAAACTCTTACCACAGGAGGGTTGCAAGTGTGAGAGGAAAACAGTTCAACAAGTAGAAAGGGCTTGAAGCCTCCTGCCCTCTTCATTTCATGGACCTGAGTTTCCAATACTACTAGACACACTTAGCTATTTGTACTCAGCTAAATATATATTTAATAAAATTTAAAATTAACTTCCTCAGTCACATTCCAAGTGATGACAAATGGCTAGTAGCTGGCTACCACATTGGACACAGCAAATACAAAGCCAGCACAATTAATCCAAGGACGCCCACAGCTGGAGTGGCTGAAGCTGCCCTCACATGGTGGCTTCCCAGCCATTCCCTTATCCAGTGATGAACAGAACGCTGTCTGTGGCTCTCAGAAGACCTGATTCTGAACCCTGGCACCGCGTCAGCTACCAAAACAGTCTGGTTTTCATGATGTACCTGGTAACTGCAATCCTAGAAAAATTGGCATATACTAAATGCTGCAACTGCCTTCCTTCTCAGGGTCCCTTCCAAGCTTCATGTCGGGGTGGGGGGTGAAAAAGATAAGGTGATCAGTAAGACAACTAGTCAGGTTATAAAAAAAAAAGGCTTGTGATTCCACGTTTGGAACCTTGACAACCGGAGTTTGGTTTCCAGGCCCCACTTGGTAGAAAGAGAAAACTGATTACCCACAAGTTATCCTGTGACCAGTAGTTCAAGCATGGCTTGCACATATACAAATAAATAAATAAATGTGGTCTGATTTTATTTTTTTTACTTAAAAGGGCTTTTTATTTTTCAGACTTGGTGTTCTATCTGTTCTCCATATCACAGGGAAGGGGGGGAGGCAGGGAAAATATACCCACGTTAGCCTATCACTCTTTCCTATCCAAGCTTCATTTAAAAAAAAAAAAAACAGACCCGTGTGTACCCAACACTAGCTTTCTTTCTGAGTACTGATACAGAGAAATGGCGTTTCTTCTCCAGTCAGGGCCCCACCATCCTAATGCCTATCCCTGAAGCAAGCCTCTACTCTCCCCTGCCCATTCTCTCTTCCCTAGGCCATGCCAGCTTGGTTCTGAGTTGGTTCCCAACCTCAGCACCTCCCCCAAAGGTACACAAAAGGCTCCTGTTTGGCTGATCACGTCCTCTTGACTCACTCACATCTTCACACACCCAGGAAACCCCTACCATCTTGAATACATTTTCTGAAAGTTGCTGATTTTTTCATCACCACATCAAAGAAAAAACACAGGCCTCCTTTCTCATCTATGGGATCTGTGTGGGATATCCTTCCTTTCTCATGGATCCTCGTGGCACAAAGCTGCACTGCCTAATTGTTATTCCGAAACAATAAAATGTTGTCTATTCTCAGTGATTTTTATCTATTTCAGCCAAACAAATAAATAAATAAATAAGACATTGGAAAATGAGATTCCAAAATAAGTATGCATTGGATGACAACTGTTTCATATGCTTAAACACCATGATACTTGACCCTTTTGGTCAGCATTCCTAAACTAAGTAGGGAACTGCAAAGTAGTAGATAATAGCTGATTTTAAATTCTGCTATATACTACATCTTCCCAATTGCCTAGTAAGGAAAGCTAATCAACCTATAGGCTGTAGAAACCAATACAGGCAAAAGACACAGCTTACTCAATGTCAGGTAGAGACCTTCACCCCCACCTGCCCAGTATTAGGACTGCAACCCCTGTCTGTCTAACTCCATTACACTATGCTGCATCTTGACAATAATTACTATCACTGTTGTTAATTACGCACCAGAAACTGTACTAAACATCTCATTTAGTGGTCACAGTAACCTCTTAAGTCAGATTCCGAAACAGTTCCCATTTTACAAATGAGAAAACTAAAGCCAGAGAAAGTCAGTGAGGAGGACCAAAGTCACACAGGAAATGCTACCGTTTGTACTTGTTCTGACTCCGAGGCCTATACACTGAATCAGCAGGCTGTACTGTCTGCTAGGAATCACTAGGCAAAAACTGAGGTAGATGGCAAATTTCCGTGAATAAAGATCAGTGAAGAGACTGTGTGTCTATTCCCAAATGTAGGGTGGGGTAAGCAGTTGGGGTAATATCAGGATCATAAAGATGCATTAACAACTCAAAGCAAGGATTTTCAGTCCTCAAATGATTAAAACTCCTAAGAAATGTAGTCATTTCACCCTAAATAACCTCTTCTATTGTGCTAATATAAATGCTGAACATGGAGGTTATTGCTATGTGAGTAGAAAGCATCAGGATAATACAGAATGGTGGAACCCAGGAACACATCTCGCCCTCTGCATAGTTAATTGGAAATCATTTTCCCTGGGCCCCGCCCTCTGCATAGTTAATTGGAAATCATTTTCCCTGGGCCCGTCCAGGGCCAGTCAGAGACAAACAGCTAGTAAATGCAAAACACAGAACCCAGTCTTCCAGGGACCACACCAAGGTCGATGTGGCACACACCATGGCTTACAAATCCAGGCAGCAATGAGAGCGGACAGAACAACGGAGGAAAGCAAAGGACTCTATGCATCTCTCACACTGGTTTCCACGTGGGATGGCTCCACGTCATGACAAGGCAACCGCAGAAGACGGAACAGGCACTGTTTTCCACTTTGAGTTACACTATCCAGTAAAATACATGAGACACTCAACACTTAGTATAAAATGGGCTTTGCCTTAATGATTCTGCCAATTCTCTTACCCCCACTTGACCTCTTCCTTACTTCATGCTCTGTGTGTGTGTGTGTGTGTGTGTTATGTTGGTGGTGGTTTGAATACAAACGGCCCCCACAGGCCCACAGGGAGTGTCACTATTAGGATATGTGGCCTTGTTGGAGAAAGTATGTCAGTCTCTTTCTGCTTCCTGCAGATCAAGATGTAGAACTCTCAACTCCTTCTCTACCACCACGTCTGCCTGCACACTAACATGGTTTCAGCCATGACAATGATGGACTAAACTGTAAACAGTAAGCCAGCTCCAATTAAAAGTTTTCCTTTATAGGAGTTGCTGTGGTCACAGTGTCTCTTCACAGCAAAAGACAAAAAACAAAACAAAACAAAACCCTAAGACTCTATCTGTGTATGTATGTGTGTGTGTGTGTGTGTGTGTGTGTGTGTGTGTGTGTGCGCACACACACTCAAGTATGTGAAGAACACATATATTTAAGGCCAACAAGATAGCTTTGAAGGTAAAGGAAACCTGAGTTCCATCCCAACCACCCACATGGTGGAAGGAGAGAACTGACTTCAAGTTGTCCTCTGACCTGAATATGTGTGCTATGGTACACATGCCCCACACCCAGCCCACCCCACCAAACATACACACACACACTCACACACAAATAACTAAATAAATAAGTAAATGTTTAAAGGAACATATATTTAAGTCTAGATTCTACATAAAACATGCAGTATTTGTCTTTCTGAGTCTGGCTTAGTTTGTTCTTCAGCTCCATCCATTTTCTGGAGAATGTTGTAATTTCTTACTTATATTTGAATAAAAATTCTACTGTGTAAATGTACCACAGCGCAAGACTCTGCCCCCCAAAAACAAAAGCAAACAAACAAAAGAACTAGAAAACATACTTCCAGCAGAGGGACCAACCACTAATGCACCCTGTACATTTTAGTTAAGTGCTCGCTCTCTGGTTCTCTCTCTCCCTACCCCCTCATATCTCTCTATCTCTCTATCTCTCTATCTCTCTATCTCTCTCTCTCAACTTAGCATTCAGATCTTCATTCTTACTTAATTAGTATTTGCCACTATTATTTTTATACAGACCACTTGAAAAATAAGCCCTACATGATACCGTACTTTTTAATTATTAAACACTTATTTATTAACAAATACACTTAATTACTATTCCTATAAATTCCTACAACCCCAATGGATGCCTACAACCCCTATACATTCCTACAACCCCAAGACCTAACCACTAAACCTATTGATAACTATTACAACTATTTTTCTAAGGATACAGTCTCTGGGGCAGGTCCTCAGTCGCCAGGAAACCAGTTTCAGGGGTAGACTCTTTAATGCACTTAGCAATCCTTTTTCTGGAATATCTCAGACGCAGGTTCGTCAGCGTAAATTGGCTATGGCAGTCTCACCTTAAATAAGGCTTGAGGCTTTCTTCTCTCTGGGAGACCTCAGCCATCTGTAGGCCACCTTACTTCCTTCGTATCAGCAACTCTGCTGCTCTGCCTCAGTCTTTAAAGCTGGCCACAGTTCTGTTCAGGCCGCTGTTCGGACAGGTCAAACCCCTCTAGGCAAAAGCTGAGCCACAGGGTTTAGTCCTTGGCCTTTTGCTGTCTTGCTGAGGCTTTATCTGCTCACCAGCTTCCTTCTGCCTCAGGGAGATCTGGCCATTGGTCTACCAGCACTTTCTCCAGCAGGACTCTCGGAGCTCTCTCGTATCAGGGGCCCTTAGCACGCAGCTCTCTGGGCTCATCCACTTGCCCTTTTATAGGATCGCTCCTTGTTCCACCTGCTTCAGCTTAATTTGGGCTCTGCCCCTTTAACAGTTGAAAACAATGCCAGGTCATAAAGTCTTTCCTTGTTACAGCTGGCTTCAACCTTCTTTTTCAGTCCAAAGAGACTCCCCTTGGTTCACCTGACTTCATCCATAAGCTGATAAGCTAATTGCTCACAGTGAAGTTGATCTTCATGCCCCAAATTAAGAGACTGTATCAGAAACCTCGATATTCACTAAATCTAACTTATATTAATCTATCAACCCCTACACCTACACACCAGGATGACTTGTAAAACAAAAATGTTGTTCATCAGCATTACACAGCAAGCCAACAATACCACAGCAGTGCTGGGAAAAGAAGAAAAGGCTGATACTCAGTTCAGAAATTAAGAGGGGGATAAATAACTCATTTTTACACTGAAAGCCATACATATGTCTCAAGTGAAACTCAGTATTACTACCAAGACCAAAGCCTGTAGATGAAGACCTGGCACATGCTACAACTAGGACAAACCCTGAAGAAGTGCTAAGCAAAGACGCCAGACACAATGGGACAGATGTTGTATGGTCTCACTCATGATATCATTGTTAATGTTATATTGAGAAGAAGCAAATTCCTCTGGAGACAAAACACTGGTGGAAGTGGAGAATTACAGTTTAATGGTTACAATTTTTGTTCAGGGTGATGAAAATGCTTTAGAAATGACAGTGATTAATTACTCAGACATGGTGGCTAGTGCATGCTTACCCTGCAGCCTGGTGAGACTTTGAACTTGTGGTCCTCCTTCCTCAGCCTCTGGTGTAGCTGGAATTACAAACCTGTGGACACACTAGGACTGGCCTGTGCGTGCCTACAATACCAGCACTCAAGAGGCTAGAGCAGCCCAGCCTGAGCTACATGCCCACACCATGACTCAAAACAAATAACAGATAGTAAGGATCTTTGTACTGTGCTCTGAATGTAATTAAGGCTGCTGTAGTGTACAATTAAAAATGGCTAAAATGGAAATGATACGGTACCTATATTTTACATCTCAATGGCAATTATATGATAGCTTTATCTTCCATTAAAACTAATGTAAGAACTGATGAGATGGTTCAGTAGGTGAAGCTCCTGCTGTCAACCCTGATGAGCTGAGTCCAATACCTCGGACTCATATGGTGAAAGGACAGAGCTTAGCTCCCAAAAGTTGTCCTCTGATCTACACACACACACATGCAAGCCATGGGATGCACACACAGGTACATACAGGAGCAAGTGCACACATAGACTGAATAAAAAAAAAAACAAGCATAATAAAATTTACATAAGTTAAGATGAGAAGTTTATATTTCTTTATTAATATATGTATGGGTGGGTTGCCTGAATTTATGTCTGTGTACCACGAACATACCTAGTGTGTACAGAGACCAGAAGAGGGCATCAGATCCTCTGGACATAGAGTTCCAGATGATTGTAGGCCACCATGTGGGTGCTGGAAATCAAACCTGGGTCTTCTAGAAGAACAGTCAGTACTCCCAATGGCTGAGCCATCTCTCCAGCCTGATACATTTTTTTCTTCAATGCCTCAAATAAGCAACTATGCTTTCACAGACAATAGGCCACGCCACATCACTACTCCACAGCAGACCCTCTACCCACAAGACAGTCCTGCATGCTTACTTACTCAAAGTTGTACCTGATGCAGGAGACCTGTGAGGTGGGTTAGCATAGACGGATGGATGGATGGGAAAGTAAATCTCTTTGGAGAAAGTGTCTGTTGGAGGAGACACTGGCTAGACTACAGAAGAAAGCTGAGATGGACTCTTCCAAGTTTAACACCTTTTAATGATGAAGAGGGGAACAAAATGGGACAGCTGAGAGGCTGTGCTGAGGATGCACAGGGGGGAGGAGCACAACCCACCCTGAGATGATGCTTTGCTTCTAAAACTTCTCCAGTAGTCCACTCCTCTGCTCTTTGTAGGCAGAGGCAGGTAGAGCCCTGGGAGTTGTAGGCCAGCCAGGAGTACATAGTGAGACCTTTTCTTAATAAATTAACATTAAATAAGATTTTTTAAATCTCCTGGTAAGAAACTAGGCATGGTTGCACATGACGGTAATTCCAACATTTGGGGGGGCTGAGGCAAGAAGACTGCTAATTTGTGGCCACTTTACTGCAGGTTGAGTTCAATGCCAGCCAGGGCAATATAATGACATCCTGTCCACCCCCCCCAAAAAGGAGAAAAAAAATGTAAAATACCTAGTAACTACTATACTGATTATATGTAGAGACAATCTTTTTGACATTGGTTTAAATGTTTAAAATATGAAAATTCATTTAACCTGGTTGCTTTTGTTATCAAATTAACAAACTGCTAGATGGACAAAGAACAAGAGAATAATGAAATAGGCAAGGTAGCATATTCCTATAATCCCATCATTCGGAGGTGGAGGGAGAATGTATTACTGCATTCAAGTGATACATTGCCATACATGCAGGCAAAACATGCATAGGCATAAAATAATAAATTCTTGGGGCTGGAGAGATGGCTCAGAGGTTAAGAGCACTGACTGTTCTTCCAGAGGTCCTGAGTTCAATTCCCAGCAACCACATGGTGGCTTACAACCATCCATAATAAAATCTGGTGTGCTCTTCTGGCATGCAGGTATACCTATAGAGAGAACACTGTATACATAATAAATAAATAAATCTTTTAAAAAAAGAAAGAAAAGAAACCTTTAAAAATAATAAATTCTTAGAAATTAGATACAAATTTAGCCTACATAACTCATTACTTATTTTGCATAAATTAATGTGCTTTAATTAAAATGGTAACTTTTTCATTAATTGACCCCAATCCAGCAAAGAAATTGATAAACAAAATCTGATTAAAAGGTAAGCAAGTAGCCAGGCAGTGGTGGCGCACACCTTTAATCCCAGCACTCAGGAGGCAGAGGCAGGCAGATCTCTGAGTTCAGGGCTAGCCTGGTCTACAAAGTGAGTCCAGGATAGCCAGGGCTACACAGAGAAACCCTGTCTGGAAAACATAATGAAAGGTCTGCGAGTAAAGTAAGGTCTTTGGCATGACCCCACCCAGAAGATGCCATTTGATGGGTGTCAGTCACATGAATTAGTCTCTCTGCTTTGGCCACAACCTGACAAGCTGGTTCTGGGCAACCAAATTCAACCTCAAAATTGTAGCTTTACTCAGTTACTTTTTACCTGCAAAGGACTCTATCATAAAATGAGGCATGAAAAAACTCAAACATTACACTTCCTCACAACAGCTGATAAAATGCACATCTTAGACTCACATCTCCGGCTATATTCTTAGGGAGAACTCATATTCCAGCAGCACAATATATGAACTTTTTTTTTTTTTTTACTCCAGTAGATAATTGCAGATGGGCCACAACAGTGAAAGTAGAAGTTACATTAAACTCCGATGGGACCACTGTCAACGCAGGAAAGGTCCGCCTCCTTGAGCCCTCTCCCTGAGGAACACCAGAACCAGAACTGTTTGTTGCCGGCAGCCTGTGTACAGTAGTGCTATCAGTTATATGTTCCCTATACAGAGACTGACACACGCTCTAATTACATCCATTCTTTTACTGTAATTACTCTAGAGGGTTATTACATATCTAACTAGCTATCTTTTTAAAAAATTACATTGCTTTAATGGAAGTATTTCAGATAGTTATACCACCACACATCAATTAGAAAGTTAATCATTCTGCTTGTTCTCACAAAAAGATTCTACAGGAAGTAAGCAGGTGGGAGTGTTTGGCTCCTTTTGAAAAGTTAATTAGAGTATACGTCGGCAGAGCGATCATTCCAGAAATAAGAGTATCAAAAACCCAAAATATGTAATCTACATGATGTCAAGACACAGAATGAGGCTCTTTTTAATGAGTTTATTCATTTTCATTTTAAAAGGTTTTCCACTCATTGTGTCACATGTAGTTCCAGCATGAGGCAAGGCTTCATTGTGTAAGAAAACACATACTTCACAACTTTTCTTCAAATATTTCTGAGGGGCAGAAGGCAAACAAAATCATAATCTGTGACTAAGGAAGCTCAAAATTGGCGCAGATACCTTACAAACTAAACTGTCAATGAGAAGTTTTATGTAACAGAATTCAAGGTGTCACCAGTCGGCGAGTAAACTGTAGGTGGGGACTATATTGCCTTCATTGCAAACTAATTAATAGCAAGGAGATTTATTTCTACAGATGGGTACTCTACTCCATCTGAAATGTAAAACCATACTGGCTGTGGGTGGGAAAAAGTGCCATTGGCATTCAAGGCGACTTGCAGAACACACAAGGCAGCCTCCAGAGCAGCAATGGTTTCCTTGTTACTCTACACAATATTCACTCCGTTCCTCCTCTCACTGCCATAATCCTATTTAGTGTGTCTGAAAATGCCAATTCTAGTTTTCCAAACAGTTCCTTCTCTCACGATAACTTGGCCCCACAAGAAAACACGTGCCCCCACTGCATTTCAAGAGAGAGAAAGTAAATGAGGTAGATCACAGAAGAGCTGTCATGAAGAGGGCATTTAATAGCCACTAATGGACTCTGAATTCAACCCAAGCCCTTTAAACATCAAAACATTAAGGTTCACCTCTAACATCCGATTCAATAAGCGTCATGGGAGGAGCGTAAGGGCAGACGGGACACTGAGAATCCACACAGGGAGAAGGAAAACTCTGGTTCTCCCTACACAACTGCAGAAGAGATGCCAGAGTGATGCAAAGGTTTCCCAGCTCTGCCATCTTCCAGGTACTCCCTGCTCAACAGTCTGTTGAACAGAAATGAGAAGGACACTTGATTCCCCATACTTCTCCAGCCCCGTTCTGCCCTTTACAATAACCTTGCCGTACCTTCATCATAACATTCACCATTTAAAAAAAAAATTCTACAATCTTTTCTTGGTAAGTTTTCAGTGTTTGGGTTTCCCACAAAATTATTTCCTAACGTGATAACAGCTTAACCAAAAGGGACAAATTAACAGCAGCGTTGCACAAGCACAGACCTAGGCCACGGGGAGCAGCGCGGCGGGAACACAGGCAACAGGGTGCAGCATGGCGGGGACCCAGGCCAAGGAGCGTGCCCCAGAAGTGGGCAAGAGCCACTCAAAAACCCAGCAAGTGGACAGGCTCAAGGCCCAAAGCAGAGGTCAGCAGCTCTAAGACCAGCAATCAATAAATGGGAACTCATGAAGCTGAAAAGCTTCTGTAAGGCAAAAGACACTGCCATTGTAACAAAACGGCAGCCTACAGACTGGGAGAAAATCTTCACCAACCCCACATCTGACAGAAGGCTAATATCCAAAATCTACAAAGAACTCAAGAAATTAAATGCCAAGAAACCAAATAATCCAATCAAAAAATGGGGAACAGAGCTAAACAGAGAATTCACAAAGGAGGAATCCCTAATGGCTAAGAGACACTTGAAATGCACAGCATCCTTAATCATCAGAGAAATGCAACTCAAGATGACTCTGAGATTCCATCTCACACCTGTCAGAATGGCTAAGATCAAAAACTCAAATGACAGCACATGCTGGTGAGGTTGTGAAGAAAGGGGAACACTCCTCCATTGCTGGTAGGAGTGCAGGCTTGTGCAACCACTATGGAGGTCAGTCTGGCGATATCTTAGAAAACTTGGAATAGCTCTGCCTCGGGACCCAGCCACACCACTTCTGGGTATACATCCAAATGATTCGTCACCGAATCACAAGGACGTTTCCTCATCTATGTTCATAGCAGCCTTATTTGTAATAGCTAGAAACTGGAAACAACCCAGATGTCCCTCAACCGAAGAATGGATAAAAAAAAAAAAACCTGTGGTACATCTACACAATGGAATACTACTCAGCCATCAGAAACAACAAAATCATACAATTTGCAGCCAAATGGATGGAAGTAGAGAAGCTCATCCTGAGTGAGCTAACCCAGACTCAGAAGGATACATATGGCATCTATTCACTTATAATCTGATTTTAGCCATATAGTACAGGATAACTATACTACAATCAATGCACCAAAGGGAAAAGGAACATAGACTTTGTTACATATCAATGAGACACTTTGCCCTGGTGGTGCTGCCTTGTAGGACCCAGTGTATGAGGAGGCTCTTGGCCCTCAAATGACTGCTGAACTGGTATGGGGGACTGAAACGTAGGGACACTCCACTACAGAGGAATGGAATGGAAGGGATAAGGGGTAGAGGGTGGGAGGGCGGGACTGGGAAGGGTGGAAAGAGGGCACTGTGATGGAGATGTAACCTGAAGTAATAAATAAATATTAAAAAGAGAGAGAGAGACAAATTGGCACTCCATTTGGGGCTCAAACACGATTCTTTCCCTAAGTCAATGTGATAAGCTTCATGGTGCATTTATGGTTATCTGAAAATATTCCCATCCGTGTACATTTCCAAAAATGTCATGTCATCCCCAAAGACCTTGAAAGATTGCTTCCCAGGGTGGTATTATTTGGAGGTAGCAGAACCTTTAAGAAGCGAGGGCTAGTAAGAAGGCATGCTCTCATTGAAGGCAGTTCTGGTCTTCTCATTTTCTTTACTCTCTGGCTGGGAAACGAGCGATTGTACTCAGTACATGTTCCCACCGTGATGAGTTGTGTCACCATAGGCCCAAAGCAACAGAGGTGACCAATCACAGCACAGCCCTTCCAAAGCTGTAACCCAAAGGAAAGTTTTCTCTTAAAAGCTGCCGAGCTCAGTTACCTCTTGTAGGCACATCATCTCCAACATACAATCATTTTCTACAAAGGGGATCCCCAGGCTTCAAAAAGTTAAATTTAAGAATGAAACTATGGAACAGCAGGGCCTGATGACACAGGCTGGAAATCTTTGCGGCTCAGCAGGCTGAAGCATCGGTTCAAAGGTTCAGGGCAAGCCTGTGCAACTTAATAAGACCCTGTGTCAAAATAACAAGAAAAAGGGGACTAGATAGATAGCAAGTGGTAAAGTACTTGCCCGTCGTGTGTTGTGCAGAAGTCTTAGTTCAACCCAATCCCCAGTACTGTAAAAATATTAAATGGGAACAAGGGTGGAGGGGAGTTGAAAAGGGAAATGAATGACACCAATGTATGACATATGTATGTACATACATACATTATACATACATGTGTGTGAAAGTACCACAATAAAACTCATTAATTTGTATACTAATTTTTCAAAAATTAATTTAAATGGCAACAGAATAAGTTGCCATGGAAACAATAAAGCAATACTTTTAAATGAGGGTCTTACGTTTGTTCTTCAGCACTTCTTGGCTATAGACATGTGCTCTTAAAGTACAGGGGTAGATATGGCACACCAAGGACAGAGAGCCACAGCTCTGAGTGAGGAAAACCCTCAGAAACTTGAGAATGCCAAAACAGCCTGAGCTGGGGACACAGGGGACAAAAGCTGACAGATGAAGATTCTAAATGATAGAGTCCCCCCCACTCAAAGCATGAGAAAATGCAGAAACATTCTCATTAAACTATATTAACTGCAACATGCCACAGGCACTAAATTTTGCCTATCAAGATTTTCTTTTCTACAATCTTTAAAGAACTGCAAATTTGTAAAAGCCAAGTACCTCCCTGAGTCTGGGCACCAACGGGCTCAGTCCAGTGCCTGCCACATAGTTGCTATTCAACGTGTCTTGAATCGATAAGGAGAGTTAAGGGTTGGAAGTAATAGTTTTCTTTTTTGGAGTCCTTAAAACTAGGGGCTGGAGAGATGGCTCAGCAGTTAAGAGCACTGGCTGCTCTTCCAAAGGACCTGGGTTCAAATCCCAACACTCACATGGCAGTTCACAGCTGTCTGTAATTGCCAGCATGGTGGCGCATGCCTTTAATCCCAGCACTCAGGAGGCAGAGGCAGGCGGATCACAGTGAGTTCAAGGCTATCCTGGTCTACAAAGTGAGTCCAGGACAGCCAGGAATACACAGAGAAACCCTATCTGGAAAAACAGAAAGAAAAAAAAAGAAAGTCCCTTAAAACTAGAAGTTTTCAGTGAATAATAGTTATGTGTTCAAGTCTCTTTTATGCACTCAAAAGATAAAAAATAAAGGCCTAAATATTTTAGTCCAAAATCTAGGTATGAAAATTTCCCTAAGAATGTTGTACAATGTGGATGCTACTTCAGCAACCAGAAACAAGAGTTTTCTGTTTTAGAGGGTACTGCAGTCAGCAATTTTTTTAAGCCTAAATTTGTTTTAAATTTTATTTTAAAATCATTTTAAATATATATAAAGGTTACAATAGAAAAAAATAATTCTTTGGCCAGCTTCCCCTTACACTGTCTTAACCATAGTCAAAACCAAGAAACAGCATTAATGCAATTCTACCCATTTATAGGCTTTACTCAGATTTCATCAACATTAATTTTTTCAGTGACATGTTTTCTTTTCCATGATTCTATGATGCACTTCCATTTCCTTACCCTCATCCAGTCTGTGATTGTCTTGGACATGTAATTTTATGTGGTGTGTGTGTGTACTCATGCATGCCGTGTGTACATGTTGAGGTCACAGTTCCTGCCATCTGTCTTCTTGGGACACATTATCTTTTGTTTCTGAACACCACACACCAGGCCAGCTGGCCCACGATTTTTCGGACTCCTCCCATCTCACCGGAAGATGCTGGGCTTTCAGAAGCATAGCTTGGCATCCTGAATCTCATGTGAGTTCTGGGGTCACATTCGGTCCATCAGGCTTGTACAGGAACTTTTATTCCGTCCGCCATCTTCCAGGCCCTGGCCTGTAGTACTTCTGAAGGGTAACAGTCATTTGGGGCAGAAGTGACGTTTTCTCATGATGAGAGCATGAGGCTATACTTCTGGGTAGGAGCATCATGAGGGGATGTGTTCTGCTTGTGGTGAGGATGTCTGTCAGGCCTCTCCACTGTATAGACATTCTCTTTCCTTTATAATTATACCTTGGGGAAAATACCTTGAAAATCTTACAAATACCCTGTCTTCTCAAACTCTCATCATTGGACCGCACTGTAGCAATGACTATTCGGTACCTTAACTGTTATTTTTCCAGTCCCCAAATCCCTCTGTAATTATTAACTGAAATTCTTCTGGATGTTGCCCTGTATCATTCAATTATCTATTTTTTAATTTTAAAAAATCATTTGCTTCTTTGTTTTATGTGTATATTGTTTGGTCGGTTTCCCCTAACATCAGTATCTTAATCATAATAAAGATCAAGAAGCAACACTCTGCATTGGACAGTCTGCTTTCTCCAGGGTGATCTTCAGTAATGTGGTCTTCCAGTTACTCACATTGGACTCTTTGATGCTGTGCATCAGCTCTTGAGTGATTTCCCCTGCTTGAGGGCATTTTGTTTCTACTCTTTCTCTTTTTTACATTTTTCATCAGTTTTATTAAGCTATTTTCAGGTTCATTAAACCTAACCTGGGCTTTGTTCCTGGTTTTCTATTCCTTATAGGTCTTACCATTCTGCTACAATAGTCCATCTACTTACCGTGTTGTTTTCAATGCAACACTCACAGTGACTACATTTCATACTTCTAATCCCTATCTGTGTTGTCTTTTTCAATGCAACACTCACAGTGACTACATTTCATACTTCTAATCCCTGTCTGTGTTGTCTCTTGGGACATGAGATATATGTCTTCTACTCAGTCCAAAACTAGATATCTTGTGAAGAAAACTAGACTTAAGGTAATGGTTTTTAATGCCTAGAAATGGATGCTCCTTCTTTCGGTTGGGACCAAGCAAGCTGCTGAGTTGGAGTGTGAGGTTTATTACCATCAACGTACACAATCTTTGATTCCTCCTGAGTGAGGACATGTTTGTGGAGGCTTTTCTCAGTGTCTGCTAGCCACTGAGCTCTGGTTTGCACTTGGTGTTGTCTCACTAAGGTTCCATCAGAGTGGTTCCACCTCTAACAGCAACCGCCCTCTGACATTCGGTACTCACTGCTCTGGAAATGGCAGCGTTCTGACTGAGCATCCATTCCAGACAGTTACTCTATCCTTGGGTACTAGAGATGTGCCTTCCCCAGTGCAGCTCTGGGCCCATTCCCTGCCTTGAGGGTATACTCGCCTTTACCCCCATCATGCAGACCCGTGGGTTCGTACAAGTACCCTGAAGGGAACAGCGATTTTTGGTTTTTTTCCTTAATGAGGATGGAACTCACAGTGCCCTGTGCATGTTAGGCACAAGCTCTCCCCCTGAGCCGCTCCACCATCCTGTCCTTGACCTCCTTTCAGTAGATACAAGACACAGAAAAGGAGTCTTAGTCAAGTCCCTTGTCACATCAGCTGTCCTCCCTTCCCTCTGTACCATCAAAGGAATTACCTGTTTGGGGAATCATCTGGGAGTTTGTGGAGAAAGGCCTACACATGGTACTAACTACCCCATACACCCTCCAGGGACTCCATATCCTCTTGAAAGCCCATATGCAGCAGCTACAAATTCCAAATCCATTCCCACCAGAACTCTGAGCAGTGCCTTCCTGTGCGTAGTCCAGGTAAGCAAGTTCTCTCATCCCTCCTTGCAGACCTGCCTCCTCTTAGGCCTCTAGTTCCCTGGCTGCCCTGTTACCTCTGCTCTGCTCTCTGGAGTTCAAAGACAATAAGGATCACTCAGTTAGTTGTGTAGCTTTTGGTGTCGTGTTTTATAAGGTTAGAGGCCATGCTTTTTCTGTATCAGAATTTGGTCCCTATTAATGTCTGAATTTGTTTATTAAAAGGCTAGCTTCACTAAGAAGTTGATTTAAAAAGGAACATTCCAAACTAAAATATTCTAACATAATTTTGAATCTTAAAACCTAATTAGAAAGCTTAGGTTGTTATTGCTTGTGATTTATTTTTATGGCTGTTGATACATCATCAAGAAAGGTCTTGTTATTCCTCTAACAATAAATTCAAAACCAAATTGCAATAATGCATTTAAACATAAACTATACTAAGAACTCAGTCTAATAAAAAACATGTAACAGCTGATAATGATTTCTTAAAAGAAAGGCTTCGTGTTTGGCAGAGCACTTTCAGAACACCAATTATACATTCATGCTCCCCATAATTTTGCTTTACAAAATATTTCCTTAAATCTCTTGGGAGATTACTACAGGGTTAAAAGTTGTCTTAAGATCAAAGATCAAATAGCAAAAAAAAAAAAAAAAAGGCCCTGTAATTCTCTATAGCTGCTCATTGATCTTTCCCATCTGCTGTGCAAGAAAGGAGGTGTGTGTTAAGTTTGAAAACAGAAAACCTTTTAAACTAGAAATGTCAGTGAACTGGCACATGTTCAGAGGGAATTCTTCTATAAGAGATCCAACTCCTTTTCACCAAAATATAAATGATGTCAACAAAAGGAAAATAAAATCTAGTTAGTAGAGTATTGTCTTTTATTTCTACCTTTGTTCTGTGAATGTATCACAGTATCAGATTTCTATTATGAAACTACACATAGTAAATGAGTTTTCAACCATTAGGACATTATATGCACAAGCTCTCGAGTGAATGATGAGGGACAGCTGGAGTAAGTAGGACTCCAAGAGGGAAGGTTAACTGGGCTCTGCCGCCCAGTAGATGCCCTCCCCAGAATTATCCTCTTCTTCTATTAATGCAGCTCTTCAGCTCTCCCAGTTCTCCCTTAAGTAAAAGCTCAGAAACCCAGTCCTACCTGCATCTGAACCTGGAAATAACTGAGAAATATAAGAGGCAAATGAGATGGCAGCTTTTTGGAAGAGATTAAATGTTTTTGTCCCTTTAAACAAATGTACACAGGCACACAAACAATTATGGCCACTGGTGACCCTAAGTGCATTCTGGGAGGTGGTCTCCTTTCCTGATGTGCTGTTAGCTTCTCTCCCTTCTCACACTTAATGAATCATAGGGCTGATTACATAAATGTTGTGATATTTAATAACGTTGTATAAGAAAAGGCACAATACACAGCAAGACAGCCTCGTGAGTAAACGTGCATGCTGCCAAGTCTGACGGCCTAAGTTCGATCTCTGGAAACAAAGACAGTAGGAGAACAACCAACACCTTCAGACTGTCCCCTGTAGGAGAACAA